>OX387248.1:172500-207500 GCA_947562095.1 Branchellion lobata
CTTCTTCTTCTTCTTCTTCTTCTTCTTCTTCTTCTTCTTCTTCTTCTTCTTCTTCTTCTTCTTCTTCTTCTTCTTCTTCTTCTTCTTCATCTTCTTTTTCCTCTTCTTCTTCTTTTTCTTCTTCATCATCTTCTTCCTCTTCTTCCTCTTTTTCCTCCTTCTCTTCCCTTCCTTTCCTTCCTTCGTGCTTTTTTTCTTCTCTTCTTCCTTTCCTCCTTCTTTTTCTCTTGTATCTTTTCCTCCAATCCATCGTCTTCTCAGACACCACTTCTCAATTGTGTTTCTCATATTCCTGTCATTAAACTTCTGGTCTGCTCCTCTCTCGTTCACTTGGCACGTGAGCTTCGAGAGAAGTCCTTGTTTATGGAGTGTGTTACCTTACAACAAGATGAGATCTGCTGAAATCGGCTCACTTGCGACTATTGCCACGTAGTGGATGAAACAATTTTTAATTTTTTAAATTTTTAGTCCGAATGGTTAGTTGTCATCTTGCTACGCTCTCCTGCCTCCCCCTTGTACATTCTCCAACTACCTTCGAGCAGCAGTCGGCTGCTACCTCATAGCACCTCGTCCTGCAGCTGTGCATCAGGCCTCTGTTGCTTCTGTCTCCTTGTCTTCCCGCCACCTCTGTAGTGCGCCCATCCACGCTGGTTCTCATTCGTTTTACAGGCTCTCAGTGATTAAGTTAGCTTTGTAATTTCAGATCGTTGTTAGCTGAACATCGCGAATAGGCATTGACGCAGAGGAGATAGAGGGTGTATTTATTTTAATGAACACTACGCGCTGTCGCCGCCACTGGTGGCCACAATCCAACGTGCATTAATATAAATATTTTGTTATTATTACTGGTAGTAATTTTATTTTTATTTCTTTGCTCTGTTGTTGTTATTAGTCCCTGCTATTTGCACGGAAGATCGTGTGTTTCCGCATTTTTAGCCGTTTTTAAGTTTATACTCCCGCTGTTTTGGCTCTTTTTTTTCTCATCTTCTTACTTCTTCTTCTTCTTTTCTTCCTCCTCCTCTCCTTCCTCCTCCTCCTCTTCCTCCTCCTCCTCCTCTTCCTCCTTCTCCTCCTCCTCCTCCTCTTCCTCCTCCTCCTCCTCCTCCTCCTCCTCCTCCTCCTCCTCCTCCTCCTCCTCTTCCTCCTCCTCTTCCTCCTTCTTTTCCTTTGAACCTGCTTATGCCCAAGCACCATTGCAAACCAATCGATACTCTTCTTGATGACGTCATCCTTCTTCATCACTCTTGTTGTTGTTGTTGTTATCACAATTATAACAATTATATTTGCTTTTCTTACTATTATGATGATGATTATTATTATTTTTATTATTATTATAATTATTATTTATATATTTTTTTATTATTATTCTTATATAGACATTATTTCTATTTTTCCACTTCTTAGCCTCGTTGCCACGTTACATTGCAGTACCTTGTTCAGGGCCCTTATTACTCTGAAGTTACTTAATACCCTGGTGTATGTTGACCATTTGCAAGCTTTGAATTTAATGGACTTCTCCATGTCAGGATTGATCTTTCACTCCTCACACACACACACACACACACACACACACACACACACACACACACACACACACACACACACACACACACACACACACACACACACACACACACACATACAGACAGACACACACACTCATACACACACACACACTCACACACAAAGACAGACACACACACTCATACACACACACACACACAGAAACAGATTTATTTATTTATCTCCGTTTAAAATCGGTTTTTGCGTGGTCTTAATTTGCGTAAGGTCCTGCGGCGACAACTGAGCGGGCGTTCTCTTGCAGAGTGGTTTACTGAACATTCACAATCAGCCGTTACTCCTCCTTCATCGGTATCATTACGAATAGCTAGAGGACGTGTTTATATACCCCTCCATCGCCGCTTGTCGCTCATTCGCCTTGTTGGAGTGTATGACTTGATCAAGAGGTTACCTTTCATTAGCAATAATTACTCACCTTGGTCTTGACTCAGCATCCACTTCTCAATTATAATTAACTTCTCAATTATAATTAACTTCTCAATTATAATTAACTTCTCAATTATAATTAACTTCTCAATTATAGTTTACTTCTCAATTATATTAACTTCTCAATTATAATTTACTTATTCCACTCAACCTTCATCACTTCCAACGACCTATTTTCAAAGCTCTTTTTCCACCTTCAGACTCTATTCAAAATCTTTGACAAATTATGCCGCGTCTGCAGAGGCGGCCAGTTTTAACCTCTTTTGTTCTTTCACTAGATCCACATTTAGTCACTAACAAGGCTTCAACGATGTACTCTTCGTAAGCGCTACCTACTTCAACATTATTCGATTTGGGTTACTCAAATTTTCAATAAACCTGGAAGTTTTACTTCTCTTCCGAACTCTCGAGTTGCATGCGTGGTGATGGAGCTTGAGACGTTAGTGAAGTCATCAAGACAACAACCTCCCGCAGAGTGCTCGTGTCCTGAAGACCGCCAAACAATTTATTTTTTATTATTTTTTATTATTTTAATTTCTTCTTCTTCCGCAGGATTGATCGTCCAGAGGCTCTCCTTGACTTGATCAATGTATGCAGTAATCGAGCCCTTAATCACTTGCTCTACCATCGTTCCTGTGCCATTTTCATCGCCTCAGTCAGCAGATTCCATGCGTTTCACCGACCTTGACGAGTCGTCGTCTGAGGCATGTGGCTGTCTCAAGGGTTCGCTTTCCGAGAAAGTCATGTTTGAGTTGTGAAAAACAAGAGAAGAACAGTTGGTGTCTAATCTAATCAAATCATTCATATAGCGCTGATTCCACGCTGTTCAAAAGCGCTCTGTTAGTGCAGCCTAGAAGCTCTACAGTTTAATGGTAGAATTGCCTTTGTACCGCCATTCGCTTATGTGAGTTGTGGCGCTGATGATGGAAACCTTGCAACAACCACAACTGCCACTCTATACAACACAACACACTGTACAACAAAACACACTGTACAACACAACACACTGTACAACACAACACATTGTACAACAAAACACACTGTACAACACAACACACTGTACACAACTACCACACTAGAACACAACTACCACACAGTTGTTTAACTTTTTTTCAAAGTCTCAACTAAAAGGTTAAAAGTGAAATTCTTCGAAGGTCTCCATCTCCGAAGACCACCGAAGTCTTCAGAGAGGATCAAGTCGTCAGCACTGCAACTCGTGTCTCTGAAGCATCAACAGCAGAATTCACTTCGAAATGTCCTTCGATATCTTCAAATATATTTCCAATTTATTTCAATCTCAATTTAATTTTAATTTCAAATACTTTCCCTTCTGAAATGCTGTTTCCTGTTTGGATGATTCTGATGGATGATCGTTCTTGGAAGAGAACAATGACTGGTGGTTTCGGATCTTCAAGTAGAACGAGTCCTCACTTCGAAGCCGCTGCCACATGACGGGGTAGCATCTTCGTGGAACATCCTCCAGAGCTTCGAACAAGCAGTTGGCCCCAATCGCTTCCCACCCAATCGTTACTACCGCATGATGGACTGGAAAGAATCGAGTGTAACAAGACGGTAGGTTTGCGTGGATTTTTTATACTTTCATGACTCCCTGAAACATACGTCGTCGTATCGCCCGCAACGTCACAAAACCAGGTGACACTCCATCCTTCCAGCCTCCTCCCCTCACCACCAGCACTCAACAACCACGCAGTAACAAGGAAATTGTTAAACAAAACCTCAGTGAGTCATCGAAATTCTGCACTCGACATAACAACACTGAACCACCAGTCATGATTGTAGTGAGGGAACATTCCTCACACAGACACACACACACACACACACACACACACACACACACACACACACACACACACACACACACACACACACACACACACACACACACACACACACACACACACACACACACACACACACAGACACACACACACACACACACACACAAACACACACACACGCACACACACATCATCATCATCATCATCATCATCATCATCATCATCATCATCATCATCATCATCATCATCATCATTTTTTTCTTCTTCTTCTTCTTCATCATCTTCTTCATCATTTTCATCTTTTTCTTCTTCATCATCTTCTTCATCATTCTCATCTTCTTCATCATCAGCGACATGTGGTACGACTTGACAGCACAAATCTGCGTGAGGACTGGGCACTCGTGAGGACTGTGTTTTCTCGCCCGCCAAAGGAGGACCGTTTGCTGAGGAGTCGCCAGAGGGCGTTTTTGAGGGGCTTGTTGAAGAAGAAGTAGATGTAGGGGTTGATGCAGGAGTTCAGCGAGGCGATCAACATGATCACCGCGTTCACGCTGTCTGCAGGAGGAGTGCAAGGAGGTGGAAGGAGGAGCAAGGAGGAGTAAGGAGGAGTAAGGAGGAGCAAGGAGGAGCAAGGAGAAGCAAGTGAGTAAATGAAGCAGAGTAATTTTTTCAAAGTACTTGCAGTACACGAAGGGCTTAAGTATTAATTGACTATTGACCAGTTGGGCCACAGTGCTTGTGTGTCTTCAGCACGGAGTGGCTGGACTTGCTTGGACTCCATTGGAATCACGCATGAGCCTTCAAAACGCCTCGAAATTGAAAATATAATTTTCATTGGATGAAGTCGAAAAAGATGATTTCAAGAGGAAGTTTCCGGGGAGCAACTCAAAGACGGAACACACAACGAGAAGGGCTTGTAATGCCACATTCGAGAGTCGTAGAGAGCGACTGCGGCTCACAAAATTCACATAAGCCTCCTGTTCGCCTGGCAGGTCTCAACTTCGAATGAACGCTTGATATTAGTTCTTTCTCAAACAAGTTTTCACCTTCCATTGAATCGCTCCGATTTTCCGCTACACTCTCTTTTGTGGCCATACAGCGACGTTGATTGCACTCACAAAGGCTTCAACCCTCCAATCGCCACCCACTCTAACCCAGCCAAAAAACTAAACTAATCTCAACAACAACGACATCAACAACATCAACAACAACAACATCAACAACAACGACATCAACAACATCAACAACAACAACATCAAAAACAACAACAACATCAAAAACAACAACAACATCAGCAACAACAACAAAATCAACAACATCAACACCACTAACAACAACAACAGAAACAACACCAACAACAACAGCAACAACAACATCAACAACAAGTCAGCATATTGGCTCACCAGGAAATATTGTTGAAAAAATGACTAAAGCTCTACATTCAACGATCGGATCGAACAATGATCGCTTCGAGATTCGTCGCGTAAGACTTCGCTCTCTTGCTTCTCCACTCTCCCTCACTCCTCCACTCTCCCTCACTCCTCCTCTCTCCTTCACTCCTCCACTCTCCTTCACTCCTCCTCTTTCCCTCACTCCTCCTCTCTCCCTCACTCCTCCTCTCTCCCTCACTCCTCCTCTCTCCCTCACTCCTCCACTCTCCCTCACTCCTCCTCTCTCCTTCACTTCTCCTCTCTCCTTCACTCCTCCACTCTCCTTCACTCCTCCACTCTCCCTCACTCCTCCACTCTCCATCACTTCTCCTCTTTCCCTCACTCCTCCACTATCCCTCACTCCTCCACTCTCCCTCACTCCTTCTCTCTCCCTCACTCCTCCTCTCTCCATCACTCCTCCACTCTCCCTCATTCCTCCTCTCTCCATCACTCCTCCTCTCTCCCTCATTCCTCCTCTCTCCTCCTAACCCAGCAGCACCACCTCGAATATTCTGATTCGTTATTTCGTTTCAATTTTACTTTTAAACTTTTCAAAAGCAGTCACGAAAGTAGTGATGCTCACAGGGCTACCGACTCAATTGCAAAGGCGTAAACAAACATAATGGCTTTTCAAAGCGAAGAACATGAGTGGGGCAACGAATCACACACCACAAAGACAGATGTACAACAAACACACACACACAAACACACAAAAAACACACACACACACACACACACACACACACACACACACACACACACACACACACACACACACACACACACACACACACACACACACACACACACACACACACACACACACACACACACACACACACACACACACACACACACACACACACACACACACACACACACACACACACACACACACACACACACACACACACACACACACACACACACACACACACACACACACACACACACACACACACACACACACACACACACACACACACACACACACACACACACACACACACACACAACAAACACACACACCCAAACGACAACAGCGCACCTTCGTAGTGGATGAGTTGAGGACTCCAGATGGTGATCATGTTTGACACGAAGTACGGTCCGTAGCACAGCACATTACTCAGCACCACCACCAGCGTCATCTTCACAGTCTTCCACTTGGCCACCTCCAGGCGCTTCAAGTGGCCTCTGTGTCTCCCGAAAAACTCCCGCGAGTCCCTCTTGCCGCTGCCTGCTGTCTCCTGTGAAGAAAGATGTCTCTTCGTTCCTGTGTCTGCATGCCCGCTGCCGCTGCCGCTGCCGCTGCTGCTGTTCCTTGCGCCCTTGCTCTTGTCCCCTCTGTCGCATCCTCCCTTGCACCATCTCTTGCATTTTCTTGTGCATCTGTTGTTGTCCCTGTTGTTATCTCTGTTGTTATCTCTGTTGTTGTCCCTGTTTTTGTCCCTGTTGTTATCTCTGTTGTTGTCCCTGTTGTTGTCTCTGTTGTTGTCCCTGTTGTTGTCCCTGTTGTTGTCTCTGTTGTTGTCTCTGTTGTTGTCCCTGTTGTTATCTCTGTTGTTGTCTCTGTTGTTGTCCCTGTTGTTGTCCCTGTTGTTGTCCCTGTTGTTGTCTCTGTTGTTGTCTCTGTTGTTGTCTCTGTTGTTGTCTCTGTTGTTATCTCTGTTGTTATCTTTGTTGTTGTCTCTGTTGTTGTCCCTGTTGTTGTCCCTGTTATTGTCTCTGTTGTTGTCCCTGTTGTTGTCTTTGTTGTTGTCTTTGTTGTTGTCCCTGTTGTTGTCTCTGTTTTTGTCTCTGTTGTTGTCTCTGTTGTTGTCTCTGTTGTTGTCTCTGTTGTTGTCTCTGTTGTTGTTTCTGTTGTTGCTTCCATTCGGCCTGGCATCATGGAATCTACTTCTCACTTCGCCCTCCTCTTCCTCTTCTTCCTCTTCCTCTTCCTCACCACCCGTCTTTCTCCTCAAGCCACAACCCCCAAAGCAAGTGTGAGGTCGTTGTTTGGTTGCCTTCGACACACTCCACACTGGAGTTTCCTTGCTGCTGGAGGGAAAGTTGCCCTTGGAGTAGGTGACTTTGAGGGTGGAGGTGGTGTTCAAAGTGGTAGTGGAGTTGAGTTTAGAGGGGTGGGGGGTTGCAAAGAGGTTGACCTTGACACTGTGCCAAACGACAAAGCAGATCCTGGCGTAGAGGAGGATCAAGAAGGAGGTAGGCAGGGCGTAGATGGCGAGGAAGATGAAGGTGACATACAGCTTGGCAGTCCATTCGGGCTGGGTGGTGGTTCAAGGGAAAAAGAAGGATCCACAAATGATGAGCGATGTGTGGTTATTAGGCTCGACAGAACTGCCAAGCAACTGCTGGCGAGTAATGAGGACGTGTGGTGGTGGATGATTATGATTGATCAAATCAATCAAGAAGCTATCTCCGTCAGGTGTGCTATAAAAAGACTTGCTATATCAAGGGGACTTCTTCGTACGCCGTGATGAAGAACAAAGCTTTGCTTTCAAGCTGTTTATAAGCCAGTGCTCCTTTTTTTCTTCTTAATCTAATCTTTTCTTCCTTAATCTAATCTTTTCTTCCTTAATCTAATCTTTTCTTTCTTAATCTACTCCTTTCTTCCTTAATCTAATCTTTTTTTTCCTAACAATCATCCGCAACCTTGCGTGGTCAGGCGTATGTTGTCTGCGAGATGACGCCCTCCTCGTGCTCCACCAAGCGGTGTAACAGCTCTGTGCCGCACAACAAGCATGACCGAAGCGAATAGTGAGCAGCCCAGAGTGTGAGTAGCATTGACTCACCCTGACTCAGTCTCCCTTCGAAGATCTCCCCCTCCAAGCTCCTTGACTTCCAATGCAATCAAACATAATTTTCAAAAAATGCATCGACTTGCGAACCTTTCGTGACCTCAGCACCAGCCTACTCATGCAACCTCCCCCAACTGTCTACCACTATAAATCCTCCCTTCTTCAACGGCTTCTCCTCAAACAACTGTTTGTGAAAAATACTTTTCAACGAGCCTTCAAACCACATTCTTTATTGTCTGAAACTGCCTGCCTCCAGCGCTGAGAATTCTTTCTTTTGAATTTAAACTTGAAAATCTTTCAACTCGAAACATTTTTGGTTGATAATCTGTAACGCCTGAAACTCTCCAACAAAATATTATTTCTGTGTCTTGTTGAGCTGTGGTGTGTGCTGGCAGCTATGTTTCGTCAAGCCTCACAACGGAAATCACTTGCAGAGTGGAAAAGAGAAAAAGAAGGTTGATGAGATGAAGGATGGATGAGAAAGAGGAATGAAGGATGGATGAAAAGGAGGAATGAAGGATGAGAAGGAGGAATAAAGGATGGGGAGAAGGAATAAAGGATGAGAAGGAGGAATGAAGGGTGGATGAGAAGGAGGAATAAAGGATGGGAAAGAAGAGGAATGAAGGATGGGGAGGAGGAATGAAGGATGGGGAGGAGGAATGAAGGATGGGAAGAAGGAATAAAGGATGAGAAGGAGGAATGAAGGATGAGAAGGAGGAATAAAGGATGGGGAAGAAGAGGAATGAAGGATGGGGAGGAGGAATGAAGGATGAGAAGGAGGAACGGAGGAGTGAACAAGTAAAAAGTGCTCTGACCTGCACTCATCCCTGGTTTAATTGCTCCAAGTGGAAGACCTCCTTATCAGCTCTCAACAACACACACTCATTCCTTCTTTGAAGTATTTCCTGCTTCCGGTTCTCATGACGTTGGACTTCTGATGATCAAAAGGGCGAATAAATAACTGTTGAAGGAAGAGGCCAGGTCAGTATATAACCTTGCAAATGGTCCCAACCTCTCCACTCTTTCAACACTCGTTTGTAATTCCTCGACCATCGCCTCGACCACCGCCTCAACCATCGCCTTTTCGCCATCTTTTCCGTCGCTTTGTTCATCTTGGATATTTTAGTTTGAGAGTAATAATCAGGTATGAGAATGACTTGTTCGTCAACAACCTTCTGATAGGGCGTTCAGCGAGAAGACGAGGTTGGATTTTTGTGGTCATCTTCGGAAGCACGTGAAGAATCAAATGTTCGCAGACGGACTAGCGCGATAACACCGTGATATCGGAAGTTCAATCACGGATGCCATGTATCCCTTGCAAATGTGATTCAGACTCAATGCCCAAAGGATTTGTTGTGAAGTTGGATAAAGATTATAAACTAGACACCTTGCTCCAACGAAGCCATTTTAAGGTTGAATTGAAAAGATCAAATAACTTGAGACGTATTTCCACAAGGGGGTGCTCATTCTATCCTTGCGTGCTGGCCGGTCACGCTCAAACGTCATCCTTAAAACTGCTTTTACTGCTATCAAAACCTACACAAAACACAAATATTTAAGCTGACCTGAAGAATGAGCTTAAGAAGTCCTTTCAGGCAGAGTTTTATCCTAGAATCGTTCAAAAGCAAACCAAAAATGCATGAAAATTGGCATTTCAGGCATTAAAAAAATTTAAATGGAGGAAAAATTAAATGTGTGTGTGTGTGTGTGTGTGTGTGTGTGTGTGTGTGTGTGTGTGTGTGTGTGTGTGTGTGTGTGTGTGTGTGTGTGTGTGTGTGTGTGTTGTGTGTGTGTGTGTGTGTGTGTGTGTGTTTGTGTGTGTGTGTGTGTGTGTGTGTGTGTGTGTGTGTGTGTGTGTGTGTGTGTGTGTGTGTGTGTGTTTGTGTGTGTGTGTGTGTGTGTGTGTGTGTGTGTGTGTGTGTGTGTGTGTGTGTGTGTTTGTGTGTGTGTGTGTGTGTGTGTGTGTGTGTGTGTGTGTGTGTGTGTGTGTGTGTGTGTGTGTGTGTGTGTGTGTGTGTGTGTGTGTGTGTGTGTGTGTGTGTGTGTGTGTGTGTGTGTGTGTGTGTGTGTGTGTGTGTGTGTGTGTGTGTGTGTGTGTGTGTGTGTGTGTGTGTGTGTGTGTGTGTGTGTGTGTGTGTGTGTGTGTGTGTGTGTGTGTGTGTGTGTGTGTGTGTGTGTGTGTGTGTGTGTGTGTGTGTGTGTGTGTGTGTGTGTGTGTGTGTGTGTGTGTGTGTGTGTGTGTGTGTGTGTGTGTGTGTGTGTGTGTGTGTGTGTGTGTGTGTGTGTGTGTGTGTGTGTGTGTGTGTGTGTGTGTGTGTGTGTGTGTGTGTGTGTGTGTGTGTGTGTGTGTGTGTGTGTGTGTGTGTGTGTGTGTGTGTGTGTGTGTGTGTGTGTGTGTGTGGAAGGAGTTGAATTAGAAGCGGACACTTCAAGCTTAGAGAAGGATTAGCATTAAGGAATCATTTGGCGTATATCCATTGTCGCACTGAGCAGCACATGAGCCATAATCCGCCCTGCTGTGTGATGGATGGGGGTGGTGTGGTCTTATGTGCAAAAGGTTAAAGTGCCTTAAACAGTGACTCCCTGAAAGAGAGGAGCTTGGAGGGAGAAGGACTGTTGACCGAATGAGTTTGAAGTTTGTTGTGCGTGGTGGAATGGCAAAGCTGTTGATGGTGGACTTGAAACTGAAAAGTTCGGGAGGTTAAGCACTCCTGCAATGACCCTCCTGCGTCAACAGCTCTTCTCACTCCAACATCTCATTGCAACATCTCACTCCAACATCTCATTGCAACATCTCACTGCAACATCTCACTGCAACATCTCACTGCAACATCTCACTGCAACATCTCACTGCAACATCTCACTGCAACATCTCACTGCAACATCTCACTGCAACATCTCACTGCAACATCTACCTGCAACATCTCACTGCAACATCTCACTGCAACATCTCACTGCAACATCTCACTGCAACATCTCACTGCAACATCTCACTGCAACATCTCACTGCAACATCTCACTGCAACATCTCACTGCAACATCTCACTGCAACATCTCATTGCAACATCTCACTGCAACATCTCACTGCAACATCTCACTGCAACATCTCATTGCAACATCTCACTGCAACATCTCACTGCAACATCTCACTGCAACATCTCACTGCAACATCTCACTGCAACATCTCATTGCAACATCTCACTGCAACATCTCACTGCAAC
The DNA here is from genome assembly GCA_947562095.1 of Branchellion lobata. NCBI lineage: Eukaryota > Metazoa > Annelida > Clitellata > Hirudinida > Piscicolidae > Branchellion > Branchellion lobata. The sequence goes on from OX387248.1 coordinate 183,759, forward strand.
ATCTCACTGCAACATCTCACTGCAACATCTCACTGCAACATCTCACTGCAACATCTCACTGCAACATCTCACTGCAACATATTACTGCAACATCTCACTGCAACATCTCACTGCAACATCTCACTGCAACATCTCACTGCAACATCTCACTGCAACATCTCACTGCAACATCTCACTGCAACATCTCACTGCAACACCTCCTCAGAACCCATGCGGACCAGAGTCACTAGGTGGCAGAAAGGCAGCAAGTTGGGTGCACAAACTTTTCGTGACGTCAGAAGCCTCCTTGACTCCATGTCAAAGTCAGTGACATCTAACAGTGGTGTTCGTGCTGAGGTGTTTGCTCGAACACTCGGAGCGAGAAATGGCGCTCTAGCGTGACGAGAGGCGATTCATTTCACGTCAATGAAACATTCTGAGTTTCACACGGTGGAGGCGTTGATGGTCTGAGGCAGACGGGGCAGGCATGAGCCTCGTTGGGAGGCTATCGAGTCAGAGGCCTCCATGCTGGTGCTCAAGACACCGAAGCCTCTGTCCTTCAGCACGAGAGAATAATTCGAAGAAGAAATAATCCTTTTTTTCGTCAGTCGCACAAAAGGCGCAATGGATCTGTCTTCAGTGGTGTTTTCGTGCCTTGCCAGGAAGATGGAAGTGCATGGATATAGCGCTGAAGCGGTCGTTAGCAGCATCAACACTGCACTGACGTGTGCACGCTTGTCTCCACAACTGCGTCAATCGCAACCAAGTTTGCTAGTTATTTATTTTTAGCCACACAAAATTTATTTTTGTTTCATTCGCAATTCTATCTCATTGTCAATAATGGAAAGACCACGGCTTCTCAAGTGAAATATTGTCACTTCAAGTCCTTGAGGGTTTTTATTGCTTTCACAAGATTGAAGTTGTGTGGAGAAGTTTTGTGGAGGAGTGGTGTGGAGGAGTGGTGTGGAGGAGTGGTGAGTAGGAGTGGTGTGGAGGAGTGGTGTGGAGGAGTGGTGTGGAGGAGTGGTGTGGAGGAGTGGTGTGGAGGAGTGGTGTGGAGGAGTGGTGTGGAGGAGTGGTGATGGAGGAGTGGCGATGGAAGAGTGGTGTGGAGGAGTGGTGTGGAGGAGTGGTGTGGAGGGGTGGTGATGGAGGAGTTGTGTGGAGGAGTAATGTGGTTTCTGTCATTTGCACGAGCCGTGTTGCGACAGCTCTGGTCGTGTCTGCATGATGGATGGAGGCTACCGTAGCTCGTTCAACCTCTGTATTGGCTGCTTCTGCTGAGTTCATCTTTTTTATCCCTGCGTAATCCCTATAACAGTAGGAAGGTGACCATTGGCTTGTTGGTTTTGTTGGAATAAAACGATAGTTTGTTTATTGGAGGTATTGAACTATCCCACGAATGATTGTCATTACGAATTACTGCAGGTAGCTTGATTCAGTCCCTGTTCATTCTCTTCAACTCAGCAACTCCAACTTGGCTTTGAGCGACAGAGTTTCAAGGATTCATAACTCCTTCTTGCGAGTGAATGTGAGATGCCACGACGAATGAAGGAGGAGGAGCAAAGAGAGTTTGTGGGCAGAGGAATCTCCACTCCCCATCCAAGCGACCAAGCACCCTTGGAGCCTCAAAGACCGCATAGCCACAAACAGCCTGAGTCTTCAATGAAGGGACTAAGTGAGGTTATTGAAAAGATGTTTATAGTGCGGGAACTTTGAAGCTCTTAATGGTTTCAAAGCTGCCGGTTTGCAATTGCAGCTTCAAATCTGAAAAAAAATTTCAAATCTTTTTTACGGCCTCCGCAAGACATACAGTGGTGTTTTCATGCAGCGATGCGGCAATAAATTTGAGGTTTAATTCAATGAATGAGGCTCAACATGACGTAAAAGGCAGCGAACACGACTTGAAAGGTTGTGAGAGAAATAAAGAGAGAATAAGGTAGCGAACGTCCGCAGGAAGGCTCTAAACACTGTGATGTTGTCGTTTGCAGGCTCAACACACGCGTGGCTTCCAAGTCAAAGTGGGTGCACAGTTTGTCGAAAGATCTCCAATTGAAGCTATTTTGACATTTTATTTCGAAAGTTTTTATTCACTGAAAATCGTCAAAAGTGAAGTTTTGGAGGGTTGAAATTTGTGAAACAGTCAAAATGATCAATCATCGGCACAGAACTCATCGCATCCTCAGCATCATTATCATCATCATCATCATCATCCTCAGCATCATTATCATCATCATCATCATCATCATCATCATCATCATCATTATCATCATCATCATCATCATCATCATCATCATCATCATCATCATCATCATCATCATCATCATCATCATCACCATCATCATCATCATCATCATCATCATCATCATCATCATCATCATCATCATCATCATCATCATCATCATCATCATCATCATCATAAGACCCCTATTATTCTCTTTTTTTAATCAATAGTTCTCCATCCTTATCTCCAACCCGCCTTTTTCCTCATCCACACCACACCACTCAGTCCTCATCCACACCACACCACTCAGTCCTCATCCACACCACACCACTCAGTCCTCATCCACACCACACCACTCAGTCCTCATCCACACCACACCACTCAGTCCTCATCCACACCACACCACTCAGTCCTCATCCACACCACACCACTCAGTCCTCATCCACACCACACCACTCAGTCCTCATCCACACCACACCACTCAGTCCTCATCCACACCACACCACTCAGTCCTCATCCACACCACACCACTCAGTTCTCATCCACACCACACCACTCAGCCCTCATCCACACCACACCACTCAGTCCTCATCCACACCACACCACTCAGTCCTCATCCACACCACACCACTCAGTCCTCATCCACACCACACCACTCAGTCCTCATCCACACCACACCACTCAGTCCTCATCCACACCACACCACTCAGTCCTCATCCACACCACACCACTCAGTCCTCATCCACACCACACCACTCAGTCCTCATCCACACCACACCACTCAGTCCTCATCCACACCACACCACTCAGTCCTCATCCACACCACACCACTCAGCCCTCATCCACACCACACCACTCAGTCCTCATCCACACCACACCACTCAGTCCTCATCCACACCACACCACTCAGTCCTCATCCACACCAGGCCAGACAGACAGGCAGACACCAGACAGACAGACGCACGCCAGACAGGCAGACAAGCAGACGCCAGACAGACAGACAGACAGACAGACAGGCACTAACGTGGAAGGAGGCCCTGCAGTCTTGTTGACCGTGGAAGGGCACGTAGGAGAAAATGGCAAACTGTGGAGTAGACAAGAGGTGGGAGGAAATCCAGGCAGCTGCTGTTGTTGTTGTTTGGTTGTTGTTGTTGTTTTGTTTTTGTTGTTTTTGTTTGGTTGTTATTGTTGATGTTGTTGGGTTGTTTTGATTAATACTTCAATTGTTCATTTTGTTTTCCTATGTTTTGGTTTTGAATAACTTATTTTGCTACATTGTTTCGTATGTTGTGAATCATGGTAGTTGTGAGTGGTGGAATGGTGGAGTGATGGAGTGGTGGAGAGTGGAGTGATGGAGTGGTGGGGGATGGAGTGATGGAGTGGTGGGGGATGGAGTATTGGAGTGGTGGAGTGGTGGAGTGGTGGAGAGTGGAGTGATGGAGTGGTGGGGGATGGAGTGGTGGAGTGGTGGGGGATGGAGTGGTGGAGTGGTGGGGGATGGAGTGGTGGAGAGTGGAGTGATGGAGTGGTGGGGGATGGAGTGATGGAGTGGTGGGGGATGGAGTGGTGGAGTGGTGGAGTGGTGGGGGATGGAGTGGTGGAGTGGTGGGGGATGGAGTGATGGAGTGATGGAGTGGTGGGGGATGGAGTGGTGGAGTGGTGGGGGATGGAGTGGTGGAGTGGTGGGGGATGGAGTGGTGGAATGGTGGGGGATGGAGTGGTGGAGTAGTAGAGCGATGGAGTGGTGGAGTGGTGGGGGATGGAGTGGTGGAGTAGTAGAGCGATGGAGTGGTGGAATGGTGGGGGATGGAGTGGTGGAGTAGTAGAGCGATGGAGTGGTGGAGTGGCGTAGTAAGGTAGTTATTTAGTCGCCATTAGAAGTGTGGAGAAAAAACCTTTGACATTTTGTGACGATAACTCCATAGTTTGAAGCATGACATCAAAAATTAAAAAAATAATCCTGAGAGAGAAGCCAATGACAACGGAGGTCACGTCCTGGAACTCCCTTCGAACACCGCTGAACCGGTTCTCAACCAAGAACAACAAAGCTTGTTTCAGCCTCTCACGACCGCCACAAAAGGTCCTTTTTGCCAAACAGTTTTTGAACCATATGGCAGAATATTCTTTTGTTAGTTGACAAAAAGAGATGTGAAATGTGTTTGAAACGAAAGCAATAGCTAATACAGCCGCCCAAAAGCTCATCAGCATGAATCATTGATGGGGGCTTTGATAAAGATTTCAAAGGAAACTCTAGCCTCATTCTATGCCTCAAAAATCGGTTTTTTAATAAATTTTGTTTGAAAAAATTGTTGCCGAATGTTGGCAATTCAAACAGAGCTCTCCCAGTGTTGGCAGTTCAAACAGAGCTCTCCCAGTGTTGGCAGTTCAAACAGAGCTCTCCCTTGTTCAAACAAAACTTTTCATTTCTGGAATTTTTCTAATATTCAGCTTTTGACTGGCTTTTTCGAACTGAAAACCTCTTTCGCTTCTTGGTACTCACAAATTCACATATTACTCCTGCACCGACTTCTCCACGCAAGCCACCCTTGAAGGAAAGGTCCACCTCCACACTGGCCACCCTTGAAGGAAAGGTCCACCTTCACACTGGCCACCCTTGAAGGAAAGGTCCACCTCCACACTGGCCACCCTTGAAGGAAAGGTCCATCTCCACACTGGCCACCCTTGAAGGAAAGGTCCACCTCCACACTGGCCACCCTTGAAGGAAAGGTCCACCTCCACACTGGCCACCCCTGAAGGAAAGGTTCACCTCCACACTGGCCACCCTTGAAGGAAAGGTCCATCTCCACACTGGCCACCCTTGAAGGAAAGGTCCACCTCCACACTGGCCACCCTTGAAGGAAAGGTCCACCTCCACACTGGCCACCCTTGAAGGAAAGGTCCATCTCCACACTGGCCACCCTTGAAGGAAAGGTCCACCTCCACACTGGCCACCCTTGAAGGAAAGGTCCACCTCCACACTGGCCACCCCTGAAGGAAAGGTTCACCTCCACACTGGCCACCCTTGAAGGAAAGGTCCATCTCCACACTGGCCACCCTTGAAGGAAAGGTCCACCTCCACACTGGCCACCCTTGAAGGAAAGGTCCACCTCCACACTGGCCACCCTTGAAGGAAAGGTCCACCTCCACACTGGCCACCCTTGAAGGAAAGGTCCACCTCCACACTGGCCACCCTTGAAGGAAAGGTCCACCTCCACACTGGCCACCCTTGAAGGAAAGGTCCATCTCCACACTGGCCACCCTTGAAGGAAAGGTCCACCTCCACACTGGCCACCTTTGAAGGAAAGGTCCATCACCATACCTTGCTCTTTCACCTCCAAACTAAACAGTAGCCATGTTCTCTAGCTGTCCAACAAGCCTGGTTCAGTTTTCTTTTCAAGAACACCTCTTCTCATCCTAACTTCTCCATGGCACCATCAACCACTTTCACGCTGTCTATCTTTTCCTGCTGGGTCCTCTCTCATGGAGCCTCCTTGCTGGGTCCTCTCTCATGGAGCCTCCTTGCTGGGTCCTCTCTCATGGAGCCTCCTTGCTGGGTCCTCTCTCATGGAGCCATCCTCCTTCCAGCCCTCCTTCCTCCCAACCTCTCCACCACCTTTGTGCAGTGTTCGAAACCTTATGGCTACACGGTTCGTAGATCTCGAACAACATCAACGCTTACTAATGTGGCCTCGAAACTCTGCTGGGTTAATGCCACTATAATAATATTCGTGTTTTTATTGTATTTTATTGTATTGTATTTTATTGTATTGTATTGTATTGTATCTTAATGTATTGTATTGTATTTTATTGTATTGTATTTTATTGTATCTTAATGTATTGTATTGTATTATATTGTATTGTATTGTTTTGTATTGTACTGTATTGTATTGTATTTTATTGTATTGTATTGTATTGTATGTTAATGTATTGTATTGTATTGTATTGTATTGTATTGTATTGTATTGTATTGTATTGTATTGTATTGTATTGTATTGTATTGTATTGTATTGTATTGCATTGTATTGTATTGTATTGTATTGTATTGTATTGTATTGTATTGTATTGTATTGTATTGTATTGTATTGTATTGTATTGTATTGTATTGTATTGTATTGTATTGTATTGTATTGTATTGTAATGTTCTGACTAGATAATGTTTGGTTTCTGTTGTAGCATTTTTATGCTTTTTATGCATTTGTTGCAATGAGGGCTGTGAACAGGAACGAAAGGTGATTTTGAAGTTTTTTAAAACAAAATTACCTCCAAGTATTTCCGCAAATTTGAAAAAAAATTGTTTCGTGTGGCGATGAAGCTTTTCACTTTTTCCATTTAAGAACGAGTTAGAAGTGCAGAGAAGTGTGAAAATGCGCAGGCATCTCATGGAAGCTGATGTTTCTTTCCAATATATATTGCTCCAGTGAATCCTGTGAGAAGCTGGCAAGACAACGAGGCAAAAGATCGAAAGATGAGAGGAAACAGGGCCATGGGAGTTCCTTCATTGTCCTCAATCATGTACCCCATCAACAATTCCAAGCGTTCCTTCATTGTCCTCAATCATGTACCCCATCAACAATTCCAAGAGCTCCTTCATTGTCCTCAATCATGTACCCCATCAACAATTCCAAGCGCTCCCGACTCTACCAAATCACTTCACAGTGTCACAACCTGAAATGTTCAATGCCTCTCCTGCAGCATAATCACCTCCCACGCATCGGCTTACGCGTGGTGTGTCGACAGCTGCAATATGGGTTGGATGGATTCGTGCTGAGCTCAACCATTTAATTATTCTTATTTAATTATTCTTATTCTTATTTTTATTTTTATTTTTATTTTTAGTTTTACTCTTTTTTTTTATTCTTTTTTTTTTAATTCTTATTTTTATTTTTATTTTCATTTTTATTCTTATTTTTATTTTTATTTTCCAAAAAATCATGTTTAATTAACACTTCGCTACTTCATTCAAGGCAGATTAAAAGTGAAGTGCGCCTTCAAACTTGATTGCAAGAAGCAATCAACGGTGGAAACACAAATTGAAGATGACGTCATTTTAACTTGGCTGATTGCTTCTTATTCGCACGTTCAAACACCCACACGCCTTCACACGTCACACACACGCCCTTTGCTTTCTCTCGATATCTTCGTCCTCCGCTACTCCGTTGCAAAAGCACCTTCTTTTTCCATTAAAAAAGTTCCTGGGATACTCAGGTGTAGCTTCCTTCTCCACCAAGCCACCCACCCATTCCAACCAAAAGTCCACCTCCACCCACTCCACCACCCACTCACCCACCCACTCACTTCACCACCCACCCACTTCACCCCTACACCATCCACCACTCACTTCACCACCCACCCACTTCACCCCTACACCATCCACCACTCACTTCACCACCCACCCACTTCACCCCTACACCATCCACCACTCACTTCACCACTTACCCCCACTTCACCACCCACCCACTTCATTCCACAACCCCCCCCCTCTCCCCCTAGTCCACACAACCACCACCCACCAATGAGAATGTTGAGCCTGCGGAGGGTCCAGTGGTGGAAGGCCAAAGGGTGGCAGATGGCCACATACCTGTCGATCGCCGTGGCCACCAACACGTATGATGACGTAAACAAACACGACACCTGCGGAAGGAACAACTTGGTGATGAAGAACAAGCAACATGAACAACAAAGAACATGCAACAGAAACAACAAAGAACAAGCAACATAAACAACAAACAAGCAACATAAACAACAAAGAACATGCAACATAAACAACCAAAAACAAGCAACATAAACAACCAAAAACAAGCAACACAAACAACAAAGAACAAGCAACATAAACAACAAAGAACAAGCAACATAAACAACAAAGAACAAGCAACATAAACAACAAAGAACAAGCAACATAAACAACAAAGAACAAGCAACATAAACAACAAAGAACAACGACGAATGATTTCAAGCCCACTTTTTGCATGTACTTCCACAACGAGATTTATACTGCAAGGCGAGAAAATTCAACGCCGAGAAGATTTTTCCGAATTAAATGGGCGCTTTATCTGCTTGCTGCTTCGGAGCTTTTGAAGCACAAATTATGAGAAATTTTATAATTATTCCATTATTTTTGTTCCTTCAAAGCCTCCATCTCTGAGCTTGACTTCCTTCGATGGACGCCATTTTGGTGCTCATGAAACCACCTTTGGCCATTACAGCTTCCAACTCTTTGATTTTTTGTTTTTGAAATCACTTTCGGCTTCGAGGAGTTCATTTTATGTCTTATGAACGAACAAAAGATGTTGTCAAAATCCTTTCTGAACCTCCAACTCACTCGAACACTGTCGATATTTCAAACCATGGATGCGAGTTCTCAGCGTTGAAAGATGAAAGGTTGAGGCTTCGATGCTTCAAACCTTGCAACAGCCCTCGCCTGTCGCCTGCGCTCTGCGAAGCATGAAGCTCCGAGGTTGAGCTCCTAATGAGGTCTGTTGAATGGTTGAGAATTGAGATTTTAAGTGTAGAAGAGACGGCGTTCAGAGTGGACTGATCGTTCAAGAGCCTGGCATCAAGTGAATTGTTTCTCTGGGAGCGCCTTTGGAGGCTCGTGATGAAGCCACTCTGGCAACTCATCAAGCAGGTCGGAGTGGTCATTACAGTCGCTCGCATGCTTGGAGAGCCAATGCAGCTGAACCACACTGCGCTTCAAATGAATTGTGAACTTGGAAACGGTGCTGGCTCCGGACTAACTTAATTTCTTCGAGTGCTTTCTTGATGACGTTTTCAAATCTACGTAACACGGATGCTTCCTGTTCCGCTTGGCGTCATCTGCGCACCATCACCGCTCCACCCCTGTGAGTCTTCGAGCTTGTTTTGTGACGTCAGCTGAAACCACTAGAGGCGCGCGTATGATGGCACACAAACCTCCTTTCTTCTTCCCTCTCCCCCTCCTTCTTCCCCCCTTCCCTCCTTTCTTCTTCCCTCTCCCCCTCCTTCTTCCCCCCTTCCCTCCTTCTTCTTCCTTCCCCCCTACCCCTCCAATGCATCGTGGGCCAGAACAATGGAGTTCGCACGAGCGCTCTTTTTCAAAGTAGCCACTAATCGCATCAAACTGTCTTGTACCTTGCGACTTAGGTACGATGTTTTGATTGGCAGCTTTATTGTTTTTTCAAATAACTTTGTTTGCTCCTGCGTGAACATGGAAACTCTATTTCGTTGGCCTTGTGCTCCGTGGCACTGGTGGCACTGGTGGCACTGGTGGCACTGGTGACACAGGGGGCACTGGTGGCACTGGTGACACTGGTGACACTGGTGGCACTGGTGACACCGGTGGCACTGGTGGCACTGGTGGCACTGGTGACACAGGGGGCACTGGTGGCACTGGTGGCACTGGTGACACTGGTGGCACTGGTGACACTGGTGGCACTGGTGGCTTCCAGAGTTTCTAGCGAAACTCGCTTCTGTGTGTTTAACATCATGTTTTCAAAATAAGGGCCTACAAGCTAAACATAAGTCTTGAGTCCACGTGTTGCAAACTGCTCCGGACATTTACAGCTGTAAAGCGCTTATTACAGGTTGTTCAACAGGGCTGGAGATATGCAAGGGAGACGAAGGTGTGAGGATTGAGAAGAGAACTGAATAAGAATAGGATGGAAGTATTATATATTATAATCATAGTCAATTCAGCGCTATAGAATTTTTAAAATCGACTTAGATTAGCCTCAAAAGACCTCATTGTGAATACTTTTATGATTGGTTGTCTGCCTCGAATAGCTGAGCTCATCCGGCCACAATAATTGATTTTATTCTTCAAAAAATAACAACATATTCGTGTTGAGTCGTTCAATTAGAGCCTCAGTGGGCGCCATCAAGCTTGCTAATGCCTCCATAAATCGTGAGGAACGTAACACCTCCAACTGTGGCTTAGACTTCCTTGCTGCCTCAAAAGTCTCCATTGCTTGCACCTGGTGACTTCGTTCCATCAGGGTTCCATTACTCCCTCAATATCTTATCTCCTCTGAACTTTCCAATTGTTGGTTTTTAAGTCGTGTGCATGAAACAGACGAAACGAGGCAACCGCTATCACAAGAGCAGGCCTCTTGCCTCCAAGAGTTTCAGAGAATGCGACAACCTTCCTTCTGTGCTGTTTCCATCTAATTGTCCTGTCGATTGCGCTCTCTCGAACGACGGCATCCACCGCCTGCTTGAAACCTCATGTTACCTGCTTTAAACTCCCTCCAAAGCTCCAGAACCATTCATGAACAGGAATATTGGTCATGGAGCAACGTGTGGACGATATTGATCATATTTCAAAGAACGTCATTCATAAAACTTATTTTTTTTGTTTGCAATCCATCCTCCCCATCTCCTCCATTCTCCCCATCCCCTCCATCCTCTCCATCCTCCATCCTCTCCATCCTCTCCATCCTCTCCATCCCTCCATCCCCTCCATCCTCTCCATCCTCTCCATCCCCCTCCATCCTCTCCATCCCTCCATCCCCTCCATCCCCTCCATCCCCTCCATCCCCTCCATCCTCTCCATTCCCCTCCATCCTCTCCATCTCCTCCATTCTCCCCATCTCCTCCATCCTCCCCATCCTCTCCATCCTCTCCATCCTCTCCATCTCCTCCATCCCCTCCATCCCCTCCATCCCCTCCATTCTCCCCATCTCCTCCATCCTCCCCATCCTCTCCATCCTCTCCATCCTCTCCATCCTCTCCATCCCCTCCATCCTCTCCATCCCCTCCATCCTCTCCATCCCCTCCATTCCCTCCATCCGCTCCATCTCCTCTATCCTCTCCATTCTCTCCAGTTTTTTTCCATTACAAAGAAACATCACGTCTGCCTCATCGCTCTGCTACCATTTACATCACTCAAGCCATAAAAACCACACATTATCCAAGCAACAAATACCCTCAACATTCAATCAAACAACAAATACCCTCAACATTCAATCAAACAACAAATACCCTCAACATTCAATCAAACAACAAATACCCTCAACATTCAATCAAACAACAAATACCCTCAACATTCAATCAAACAACAAATACCCTCAACATTCAATCAAACAACAAATACCCTCAACATTCAATCAAACAACAAATACCCTCAACATTCAATCAAACAACAAATACCCTCAACATTCAATCAAACAACAAATACCCTCAACATTCAATCAAACAACAAATACCCTCAACATTCAATCAAACAACAAATACTCTCAACATTCAATCAAACAACAAATACCCTCAACAGTCAATCAAACAACAAATACCCTCAACAGTCAATAAAACCAAATTGGCTTGCAACCACAACAACATCGACTTGCAACAACAACCCCCACGCATCCATCATCAACAACCACCACACCCCATCAACAACAACGACCACTCATTCACCACACCCACCACACACTCACTTGCAGGTAGGTGACTGCCTTGCAGAGCACGAGGCCTCCTTTGAAGTGGAAGGTCACCTTCCAGGCCAGCTGTGGCACCACGTTGAGGGCCACGACGCTGAGGTCTGCGATGCAGAGGTGCAGCAGCATGTAGTTCATGTTACTCAGCTTCCTCACGCCCAGCAGCCACAGCGCCATGAAAACCAGGCAGTTGCCCACCAACGCCAGCAGACCCACCACCGCCATCACCGCTAACTCCACCATCACCAGCTGCTCGTTCCTGCTTAGTGGAGGTCTGGTGGAGAGGGAGGAAAGGTTCGGAAGGGTGGTTTGGTCGCTAGAGAATATGCCGGCATCTGTCAAGTTTTGTTGGCTCGAAAAGACGGACATTGTTACTTTGTAATCAAGGAAACGTCACTTTTCAAACGTCAGATGCTCAGTCTTGTGTCAGTTTTGAAAATTTATACAATGAAACATTTATAATATATTTCAAATCGAAAGCTACATTATAAGCTTACAGACGTATAGAAGCTCTCTTTATACGCTGCTTTCTCGCACGCCTTCACGCACAAACGTGCGCACAAAATGTCTTCTTGGACCTTTCCAATTTGGAGCGGCTGCAAGCCGTTTGGAAGACTTTCCAACACAACCACAGAAGGCACTTCAGTTTACTAAGCGGAATGAGTGCCACTAATGAGGAACAAATGAATGTACACTTATTTTAGCGCGCAGTTGGCAAAGCAGGTTGCACCCGAGGCGCTTCGATGATCGTGTTGCAGACATGAAAACTAAACCATATCACTTTGTTGCCTCTCTTGGAAAAGCCAATCTTTCCATCATCGAGGCCAGCTTTCCCCCTGCCGCGTATTCTCGCGACCGACCATTTAATGAGACAGCGCACACTTTTGTGATGCATCTTCTTTCCATCCTAAATGACCTCATCAATCTGTTCCATCTTCCTTCCAAATTCCCTCAAATTGCTCATCATTATATACTGAAAAAAGTACGTCAGTCGCCATGAAGTTTGAATACATGACGGGCAAGCATCAAACAGGAAAGGCTGATTAACCATAATAACTGGTGAATCACGATTAACCTTATTTTCGGATAAGTAAAAAAAGTGCCAAAATACTGGCTAGTGGTTGTGTGTTTAGGGAGCTCATCTCTCGTGCCTTACAAACATACTGCCATCACAGCTCCTTCGTTGCTGCTCTCGTGTTACTTCATTGACCAAGCCCTCACTGGGGACACTTTTATTGCAATCTTTACTTAGTAAACTTATAAGGTTTAACTACCTTCCTCTTAACTATACTAGCATAAAATCGATATTTGCATCTCTTGATGAACGCTTGCTTTCAAGAGTTACCAGTAACCCGCATCCTGTACTCCATCTTCCCACCTGTCAAGTCTACATCCCGTGATATGCTAAGACGAACGCACAATTACACCAAAACAATTTACTCCTCCTACCGAGACAAATAATACTAAATAAGGTCATAATCATTGTTCGTTTTTAATTTGAACCCTTTTTTTCCTTTTTTGCCGTCTGTTATAAGTTCAATGCTGGCTTTTATGACTGATAACATTCTGTTCTCGTATATTTTTATTTTTTAGTTCGATTGTTCGCCATGTTTTTGTAACATTTTCAGCGTATGCATGGACTATAAAAACCCTCAAAATCCTTCCTTGACTAGTTCATGGCAAACTTAATCGAAATATAGTTAAAAAGTAATAAAAATAATTCTGATTTACACAATTTAAGGACGTAAGGCGTAGGATGGTTCGATCAGTGATAATTATCAGCAAATCATTCCGAAGAAATTGAGTGGCAGGCAACCACCTTCTGTCGGACGATGTTCTGACGCAAATTACGGCATCATTTTGAACCGGCTCCGAAACGCTAAAACGAAGAGAAAAGAAGGGAACGAGAATGAAAAAACAAAGAGGAAACCGCATTTATATACCTAAGTAAAAGACTCTAAATATCAAAATACTTCTGATATTTGATTAATTCTTTTTATAACTTCATTTGGCTGTAACAATTATATGATGAAATATTTTAATAAAAAAACATTTATTTTTAAAAAATGAAACCATAACGCAAGCCCTGCTGCTGCAAAAAGTTTGGGAACTAATAGAAAACAAACACAGCTATGAGGATGTTGAAACTTTTTGATCACTTCTAACTTGCGATGTCTAAGAATACTGACATTCTGTATAGTTTTTTGTTGATATTTTTTCTACTTAAACAATGTTCAACTACCATAGGTGAGAATCATATAATTTCTTTATTTATTTTTGTTATTAAAATACTTTTTGTTCTTATAGAGGTATCATTGAACAAATCATGTGGAGAGGATGATTCTATAGAAGCCAACAACCAGTTTCTTTTGGATTCTTTCAAATGTTTAAATTGTAAATATTTCAATCACAGTAGCATTTATAATATATCTGTAGACAGTAGGGGCATCTTTGAAGTGTCACTATTATCAACATCTCAACACGATCTTTCTCTACATGTGGATTTTGGAGATGAAAATCCATTTTATATCACACTTCTTAAAAGTACACGCAACCAGCATCAATCTTACAACATCTCATCTTTTTCACTCAACAACCTCAATTCATTTTTGCATTTATTGCCATCAATTGAAACCAAAAATCATACAAGACTTTCAAAAGCTTCAAAGTACACTGGCCTTTCGCTAGCTCCCTCCAAGAAGTGCCTTTTCATAGTTAAGTTTAGGCACTCTTTTGTGAGGGAGGGTGTTTATTCATTGAGTCTCCGCCTAACTGAACTCAATGTCTCTTCAAACGTCTTCGACTCCTTGTTCCATCCGGACAAAGTGAGAGTGCTTCCCAGGAAGCCCTCATCACCACCTTCCACATCAAGGTCTCGTGCCAGGACACTCACAACACGGTTAAGGTTGTTCATAAGGTCACTGTACGACAATATCGACTCGAGTCTAAAAAGCATGCAAAGTAAGTATCACCATAGCAACAACAATGTAAATGAAAATTCAAAGGGATCAGCACCCAATACAGCAGCAACAACAGCAACAACAGCAGCAGCAGCAGCAGCAGCTCAGGATGACAGCAGATCAGGTGGGATGGCTTCTTCTTGCTCTTTTATGCCACTGAATACGCATGCAATATCACCACCCTTCATGCTACATGCCAACTCCTTGCAGGCCTGGAGCTGAGGTGTGACCGGTCTGTAATGGCCGCCACAACACCCTTCAAGTGCCAGTGTTTTCAAAGGCAGACCGAGCTGCCGAGGAACAAAAAAAAAGAATATAACCAAAAAATAAATATAAAGAATTTAAAAGTTAACTTGAAAAAGATGGACAAAAAACCTGCAAAGCTGGGTGGAAAGAGGTTTTTGAGTGGAGGGCTGGAGGGACTGAGGGGGGTTGCAGAGGGGGGAGTGGCTGCTGCTTTGGAGGGGCAAGTGGAGGAGGCATATGAGTGGAAGGTGGTCTTCATGGAGGAGGAGGACCATGCAAGAGGTGAGGAGGAGGATGTGGTAGAGAGGGGAGGGGGAGGAGGAGGATGTGGTGGGGAGGAGGGTGCGGAGGAGATGAGGAGGAGGATGTGGTAGAGAGGGAAGATGAGGAGGAGGGTAAGGTGGGGTGGAAGAATGAAGAGGAGGGCGACCATTTCTTTCAGTTCCATGATTATTATAATTAAGAAAGCCAATAGTATGCATTGGTAACATATATTGCTACTCAAAGCTGCTTTGCATTGTGCAGGGGGCAACAAAGGGAGGAAGGAAGGAAGAAAAGTGACCTCCTTCAAAAGCACCAAAAACTTCCTGGACAAACTGCCTTCCAAGCAGAGTGGAAGGTGGGAGAGACTCAATGTTCCTGTGATAACTTCACAAATCGTTACATACATAAGTGGCCTTGAAACGCTACGGGGTTGATACCACTATAACAATATTCGTATTTGTATTGTATTGTATTTCATTGTATTGTATTGTATTTTATTGTATTGCATTGTATAATTGGTCGTTGTGTGGCAGGTTTTGTCAATAACTGAATTAAAGTTGGTTTGAGGTTGATGGATCGAATGAGCTTCAATCGTTTAACAGCTTGAACTCCTCCCACAACCTCACAACCGCAGCTACCCCACAACCACAGCTACCACACAACCACAGCTACTTCACAACCTTACAACCGCAGCTACCCCACAACCACAGCTACCACACAACCACAGCTACTTCACAACCTCACAACCACAGCTACCACACAACCACAGCTACCTGGTGTCTGTGACAGCCTCCAACGACTCCCACTCCACCACTTCAAACCAAGTCACTCTCAGAGTTCTGCCCACCATAACAAATCTAAAAATAGAATTTGAGGGATTCCCCATGCCGGGGAAGTCCCTGAGATTTGTTCCAGTGCACAGTTCCACCTCAGGTGCCCGCTACGAGTGGAACTTTGATGGGGAGGTAGTGGTGAAGGAGGCAGTCGGTGTGGTTGATCACGTGTTTCAAAGGTCTGTGGTGGTCTGTGGTGGTTTGTGGTGGTCTGTGGTGGTTTGTGGTGGTTTGTGGTGGTCTGTGGTGGTCTGTGGTGGTTTGTGGTGGTCTGTGGTGGTCTGTGGTGGTTTGTGGTGGTCTGTGGTGGTTTGTGGTGGTTTGTGGTGGTTTGTGGTGGTCTGTGGTGGTTTGTGGTGGTCTGTGGTGGTCTGTGGTGGCTTGTGGTGGTTTGTGGTGGTCTGTGGTGGTTTGTGGTGGTCTGTGGTGGCTTGTGGTGGTCTGCGGTGGTTTGTGGTGGTCTGTGGTGGTCTGTGGTGGTCTGTGGTGGTTTGTGGTGATCTGTGGTGGCTTGTGGTGGTTTGTGGTGGTCTGTGGTGGTCTCTGGTGGTCTCTGGTGGCTTGTGGTGGTCTGTGGTGGTCTGTGGTGGCTTGTGGTGGTCTGTGGTGGTTCAATTAAATTATTTTTTTACAAATTCAACAGCCTCGCACCACCACAGCGAGGGCGCATACACAGTGGAGTTGACAGTCTCCAATGACGTCAGCAGCATCAGCGCTCAGAGGCGTGTCTTCGTCGTTTCTTCTCCTTGTCTGCCTCCCTATGTCTCCTTCGTGCTCCCTGCCACTGTAGGTCCCTCTGCTTGTCCTCCTACATTCTTTCATTCAATTTCTTTTCGTTCATTGGTTGCCTCGCTAGTTCACAATAGAGTCTGTCATTTCTGTTCCTCATCTTGTCGCAACATTTTTTCTACATTCCAATGTTAAATTCACAAACTCCTGAATGGATGGATGAATGAATTCTCCTGAATGGATGGATGAATGAATTCTCCTGAATGGATGGATGAATGAATTCTCCTGAATGGATGGATGAATGAATTCTCCTGAATGGATGGATGAATGAATTCTCCTGCATAGAGACGATAGCTCGTTACTTGAGTGGAATTGTCTATCATCACCAATTGCCATACTTACTAGAACCCTCACCCCCACCCACCCCCACTCCACAACCACCCCTATCACCCCCCCCACCACCCCTATCACCCCCCCCCCCACCACCCCTATCACCCCCCCCCCCCACCACCCCTATCACCCCCCCCCCACCACCCCTATCACCCCCCCCACCACCACCACCACCACCCCCCCCCCACCACCCCACCAACAGCCCATCCTCACGTACAGACGCATGGACGACATTTCAATCGAATCAACTATCGCAATCAACTGCCAACTTCCACACGCCCTCAAACGCCATTGGTTCATCTTGGATGACGTCACACAGTCAATCGTCCAATCACCATTTACTAATGATTCCTTTTTGGTTATAAGGAAGTATTCATTACCTGTGGGCTCCTACTCTGTCATGCTGAATGTCAGTCTCTCTCTCCTTCTTTGTCTTGCTCTTCGAGCCAACATTGATTAACTACACTCCCAAACTGACTCTTCACCACTCAACCTCTTCACCACCCCCTCACCACCCTTTCACCACCCCTTCACCACCCTCTCACCACCCCCTCACCACCTCCTCACCACCTCTTCACTACTCCACCACCACCCCCTCTCCAGGTGACGATCGAAGGAACCATTGTGCACTCCTCCTCCAAGTCCCTCTACAAGTTCTCCATCATTCCCACCGACGTGGTTGCCTTGATAGATGGCTCCTTCCAGAGGGCGGTTGCCAGGAATGAGTTGGTTGTCATGGACGCTTCGGCATCCTTCGATCCCGACCTGCCTCCGCATCAGCAAGAACCCCTGAGCTTCCAGTGGAGCTGCAACAGTTACAACCACCCCAGCAACAACCATCACCACTCCTGCTTCACGTCTCCAGTCAACCTCGCGGGAGCTCGCATCTCCTTCAACTCCTCCATCCTCTCCACCGCTACAACCTTCGACGACGGCTACTCATTCGGAGTGGTGGTGGCCAGGCAAGGAGGAGCCAGGCAGGTGCTGGTGCATCAACTCCTCACTCTGCAGGAACACCCTTCCATCCAGTCTGTGCTTTTGAGGGCTGCATGCATGCATGAATGGGTGCATGCCTGGGGGTTTGGATGCATGTGAAAGGAAATGAACATACATACGTATATATTCATCCATACCTTGTGCTTGAAGGATGCATGGAAGATGCATGAAGGATGCATGGAGGATGCATGAAGGATGCATGGAGGATGCATGAAGGGTGCATGGAGAATGCATGGGAGATGCATGAAGGGTGCATAGAGAATGAATGACGAATGCATTGCACCGCCGCAGGGTGGCCATCGAGTGCATGCAGTGTCGCAACGGCACCATCAACCAAAACGACTTCCTCACCCTCAAGGCCCTAGTGCTCCACAACAACAAAAATAACAATAAAAATAATAATAATAATAGAAATAAAAATAATAATGATGATGATGATGATGATGATGATGATGATGATGATGATGATGATGACGTTGAAAGGCATTTGCAGTTTGAGTGGTTCTTGTTCGACGTGGGTCAAATCAACTGGGAGAGACTCGAGAAGAGTGAGTTTGCATTGCAACAAACATTGCTACAGCGCTGATTGCTTGTGGCTTGTGCATTTCTGTTCAATTGGCCGCCTCGAGGTCCACGCCACCATAATATTGATCCGACCAATCACAGCAAGCTGACCGTCCCACAGGAAGTGCCCACTGCACCCACCTCAACGGCACCCACTCCCCCCTCCAAAGCCTCGTCAACTACAAACGCACCCGCAACAGAAACACCGCCACCACTGCCTCGCCTACCACCACCGCCACCACTGCCGCCACTGTTTCTTCTCTTTCCAGCCTCTCCAGCTTCTTCACGGCTCTCGAGACTTCTTCAAGAGAAGCCCTGCCTGCCACTGCAGAGGCAGACAGCAGCAGGCTGAGCAGTGTTTTGGGGGGGCTGTCGAAGGGGGGTGGAAGGAAGTTTCCTGCGGAGTCCTTCAAACCCGCAAGGAAGCACCCCTTCCACTTCAACGCCAACGAGGGCGGTGCCACTGTAGCCTTGAAGCCAGGTCAGCTGCCTCTGTGTGTCTGCGCGTGTTTGAGCTCAGAGTGGATCTTGCTTCAGCTCTGCACTCACTCAACCTCCGCACCACAGCTCCGTCGACCGCCAGGCCAGAAGAATTGAAAGTCGATGCTGGAACGAGTGAACCAATCAACGGTGACAACTTCGAAATGCCGCGTTCCTATAGGACAGAGCGGGTGCTGCAGAAGCACGAGTTGGTGGGAGGCTCAGCCAATAGGAGGTTCCTGATGATCAAGCCCAACGTGCTGCTGCAGACGGTGGACTACGTGCTGAAGCTGGTCGTCCGAGACAAAAGTGCATTCTTTTGTTGCATTCCTTTGTTGCATTTCTTTGTTGCGTTCCTTTGTTGCATTCATTTGTTGCATTCCTTTGTTGCGTTCCTTTGTTGCATTCCTTTGTTGCATTCCTTTGATGCATTCTTTTGTTGCATTCCTTTGATGCATTCCTTTGATGCATTCCTTTGATGCATTCCTTTGTTGCATTCCTTTGTTGCATTCCTTTGTTGCATTCCTTTGTTGCATTCCTTTGATGCATTCCTTTGTTGCATTCTTTTGATGCATTCCTTTGTTGCATTCTTTTGATGCATTCCTTTGTTGCATTCACTCGTTTCATTCCTTTGTTGCATTCACTTGTTGCTTCAATCAACCATATTTTGCTACTCTAATTATATACAAACAAATATACAACTGATTCATAACCCCGCCAATGTGCGCCTTTGATTGATTGATTGGTTGATTGATTGGCAGGAGGCGGGGCGTCCGGCTGGAGTCTGATGCACTTGCGGGTGAACGAGTCACCGACGGGAGGAGTTTGTTCCTTCAAGCCACTGCCTTCCACTGCCCTCTCCGCCCTCAAGCACTCCCTCAACATCTACTGCTACAACTGGGAACACAAGGTTCAACCTTCAACTTTCGGCTTTTGTCCTCAATGGAGTCAAGTTCTTGGGATTTGGAACGGCTCAACATTGAAAAGAATAATCGTATATATATATATATATATATATATATATATATATATATATATATATATATATATATATATATATATATATATATATATATATATATATATATATATATATATATATATATATATATATATATATATATATATATATATATATATAAAGACTTGGAATCGCCTGCCTCTCACTGGCGCCTCGAACAACGGCATTTGTTGACGCCTTCCCACAGGACAACCAGCCCCTCTCCTATAGGGTGGTCTACCACGTCGTTGGCTCCTCCCACCAGCCAATCAACGTCTACCAGGGAGCCAACAACAACTTCAACTTCACTCTCCCTCCAGGCCTTGCCTCCTTCAAGCACGCAGGTGGGTGGGGCTTGCAATCCGATGAAGTCACGTGTACCTTCAATCACCCATCAATCACGCTCTTTCTCTCAGCCACCTCAGCTTCCACTCAGCAATCTCTCTCGTAGCCCACCCATTAATCAACTCCCTCCCTCACTCTTAACCTCATTATCCTCTTCTTCTTCCTTGTTTTCCTTTCACCCATCTGTCTTTTTATCACCCACCCGTCTATCCATTCATTATGCACTATCATCCATCCATCCATCCATCCATCCTCCGTCCACCATATCTATTCATCATCATCCATCCACCACCCATCCATCCATCACCTATCCATCCACCACCATCCATCCAGTGGACATCAAGGTGAGCATCCACCACAGGGACGGAGCCTCCACCGACGTGTGTGTGCAACGCTACACTGTCCGACCCGATCACGTGTTCGTGCTGTGCAGGAGTGCATGATGGAAGGATGCATGCATGAATGGATAGATGAAAGGATGCATGCATGCATGAATGGATGGAAGGATGCATGCATGAATGGATGGATGGAAGGATGCATGCATGAATGAATGGATGGAAGGATGCATGCATGAATGAATGGATGGAAGGATGCATGCATGAATGAATGGATGGAAGGATGCATGCATGAATGAATGGATGGAAGGATGCATGCATGAATGAATGGATGGAAGGATGCATGCATGAATGAATGGATGGAAGGATGCATGCATGAATGAATGGATGGAAGGATGCATGCATGAATGAATGGATGGAAGGATGCATGCATGAATGGATGGGAGAACGGTACCCACCCAGCATTCCTCTCTTCCACCAGTCTTTCCAGGGAGTTTTTCGAGGCTTCTTTCCAGAGGGCGGTGTGGGAGGGCAGGTCGAAAGAGGCGCTTCTCAGTGCCCTTTTCCACCAGCAGGTGCTCCAGGCCACGTATCCACCAAGCGTCACTTCTCCAACACGCCACTTCTCACAGCCACCAGCAACAACACCAGCAACAACAACTACAAATACTACAACAGCAACAGCAATGCAAACACTCCCAACATCATCTTCACCATCATCGCCGCTCCAGTCCCAACAAATCCTCCACAACTTGCTCACAGCAGCTGATTCCATGCCTCTCAGGACCATGGTGGTTGATTTTCCTTTCAACCGGATTGAGTTACAAATCACTTGGACGGCTCGTTCAAAAACGAAATATAACTACAATATTATAATAACTGTTATTATTATCATTGTTATTATTGTTGTTGTTGTTGTTGTTGTTGTTATTGTTATTATTTTTCTCATTGTTATAACTATTTGATTCAACCCAACACTTTCTGCCCGCACCACAGCAGGAGGTGGAGGCAGTGGTGTTGGTGTTGGGGGCCTGTCTCGACTCCCTCTTTCAAGTGCCTGCTTGCCTGATTGAGCTGCATCATAACTTTCATTATTATTGCCTTGTTAATAATAATAATTTTATTATTATTTTTATTATTATTATTATTATTATTAGTAGTAGTAGTAGTAGTAGTAGTAGTAGTAGTAGCAACAGCACCACCATCACAGGTGACCTTCAGCACAGCCAACAATACCTTGATGTTGTTGCAGAGACTTCAGCATTCTATACAGCAGCAGGCCTCCATGCAGCAACAACACTCCATGCAGCAGCACACCTCCCTCGTGAGCCTCTCCATCGATACCACCTCCTCCTTCCTCCGCCTCCTGTCCTCCGTGCATGAGGAGGAAGGAGAGGAGGAGGACGAAGAAGAGGAGGAGGAGGAGGAAAGAGGAAAAAAGAATGAGGAAGAAAAGGAGAAGGAGGAGGAGAAGGAGGATGAAGAAGAGGAGGAGAAAAAGGAGAAGGAGAAGGAGAAGAAGGAAGAGGAGAAGAAGGAGGATGAAGAGGAGGAGAAAAAGGAGAAGGAGAAGGAGAAGAAGGAAGAGGAGAAGAAGGAGGATGAAGAGGAGGAGAAAAAGGAGGAGGAGGAGGAGGAGGAGGAGGATGGCGAAATGGATGCTGGTACTAACATCGATGAAAATGGTGGTGGGGGCGAGGTCATTGGTGAAGGTGGTGGTGCTTCCACGGAGGGTGTTGGGGGAGGTGGTGGTGCTTCCACGGAGGGTGTTGGGGGAGGGGGTGGTGCTTCCACGGAGGGTGTTGGGGGAGGGGGTGGTGCTTCCACGGAGGGTGTTGGGGGAGGGGGTGGTGCTTCCACGGAGGGTGTTGGGGGAGGGGGTGGTGCTTCCACGGAGGGTGTTGGGGGAGGGGGTGGTGCTTCCACGGAGGGTGTTGGGGGAGGGGGTGGTGCTTCCACGGAGGGTGTTGGGGGAGGGGGTGGTGCTTCCATGGAGGATGTTGGGGGAGGGGGTGGTGCTTCCACGGAGGGTGTTGGGGGAGGGGGTGGTGCTTCCACGGAGGGTGTTGGGGGAGGGGGTGGTGCTTCCATGGAGGATGTTGGGGGAGGGGGTGGTGCTTCCACGGAGGGTGTTGGGGGAGGGGGTGGTGCTTCCACGGAGGGTGTTGGGGGAGGGGGTGGTGCTTCCATGGAGGGTGTTGGGGGAGGGGGTGGTGCTTCCACGGAGGGTGTTGGGGGAGGGGGTGGTGCTTCCACGGAGGGTGTTGGGGGAGGGGGTGGTGCTTCCACGGAGGGTGTTGGGGGAGGGGGTGGTGCTTCCATGGAGGATGTTGGGGGAGGGGGTGGTGCTTCCACGGAGGGTGTTGGGGGAGGGGGTGGTGCTTCCACGGAGGGTGTTGGGGGAGGGGGTGGTGCTTCCATGGAGGATGTTGGGGGAGGGGGTGGTGCTTCCACGGAGGGTGTTGGGGGAGGGGGTGGTGCTTCCACGGAGGGTGTTGGGGGAGGGGGTGGTGCTTCCATGGAGGGTGTTGGGGGAGGGGGTGGTGCTTCCACGGAGGGTGTTGGGGGAGGGGGTGGTGCTTCCACGGAGGGTGTTGGGGGAGGGGGTGGGAAGGGGCAGCAGATAGGAACCTCTTCACCTGATTCTTCCTTCAGTCCTGCTCACGCACCTGTCAACTCTGTTGGGAATGCATCCAGTGACCTGCTCAGGAATGCATCCAGTGACCTGCTCAGGGATGCATCCAGTGACCTGCTCAGGAATGCATCCAGTGACCTGCTTAGGAATGCATCCAGTGACCTGCTCAGGAATGCATCCAGTGACCTGCTCAGGAATGCATCCAGTGACCTGCTCAGGAATGCATCCAGTGACCTGCTCAGGAATGCATCCAGTGACCTGTTCAGGAATGCATTCAGTGACCTGCTTAGAAATGCATCCAGTGACCTGCTCAGAAATGCATTCAGTGACCTGTTTAGGAATGCATCCAGTGACC
>OX387248.1:212500-260000 GCA_947562095.1 Branchellion lobata
AAACATCTTCCACATGACGTGACACTCTTTTCATTATAGTCTTTTCACCACACTTTGTGTTGTTATTCATTATGATCAGCACAGCTTTAGAAATTGATTTTTTCGTCACACACGCGCACACACACACACACACACACACACACACACACACACACACACACACACACACACACACACACACACACACACACACACACAGACTCCCAGAGAGCCTGGGTCCGATCTTCAAAGTACAGGTGTGGCACAACAACGCAGGTAACGACCCCTCGTGGTACCTCAACAGGGCCACCGTGCACGACCTCTGCACAGGTGCTGTGGTGGTGGCTGTGGTGGTGGCTGTGGTGGTGGCTGTGGTGGTGGCTGTGGTGGTGGCTGTGGTGGTGGCTGGGGTAGTGGCTGTGGTGGTGGCTGTGGTGGTGTCTGTGGTAGTGGCTGTGATGGTGGCTGTGGTGGTGGCTGTGGTTGTGGCTGTGGTGGTGGCTGTGGTGGTGTATTATAATAAAAACACACAACCACAGGGGAAACCTTCTACTTTGTCTTTGAGAAGTGGTTTGCGGTGGAGAAGGGGGATGGCAAGGTGGAGCGGGAAGTCCTCGTGTCCGACTACGGACCCAGCTTCCTCAAGGTTCATCCACTCGTGCGCCCATCCATCCATCAGCCTCATCACTCACCTATTCAACTCTATCATCCTCCCTCCTTCCATCCACCCCCTCCCTCACCTCAGGTGCTCAAACTGAAGAGCATCCAGTACTTTTGTGACTTGCATATCTGGTTCTCAGTACTTCTCTCGTCCTCCTTCTCCTCCTTCAGCAAGCCTCAACGCCTCACCTGCTGTCTTCTCATCCTCTCCTCCTCCCTCCTTCTCACCTCCCTCGCATACCACCCTTCCTTCGACGCATACCTTCAAGTTTCTAATCTTTCTGTTCATTTCAAGTTCAATTATTGATTAACTTCCAATAGTGTTTAAGTGCCTTTTTCACCTACGACACACTACCCAACATTCTCTGCTGTTTCCATAACAACCACACCACCAACGCATGCGCAGATGTTGGATCAGTCAAGTGACCAAGGCAACGACGCTGACATCTTGAGGATGGGTCTGTGTCCTGGTCAGGTGGTCATCGGCATCGTCGTCAGCACCACCCTCGTCTTGCCCAACCTCCTCTTGCAGCTCCTCTTCCGCAGATCCCTGGTGAGGCATTTCTCCCAATATCTCTGTATTGAAGCTGCCTTCTTGTTGATTGGAAGCTTGATTGCTTCGATGGAGTTCAGCAAGCACTCACACCCCCCACAGAATCTTCGCAGGAACTTCCAGAGAAGCAGGAGGAGGAACGCTGCAGAGGCCTTCAGCTCAGAGCAGGAAGCCGTGAGGAAGGAGGGGAGGGGGGTAAGGCAGGGTGGGAGCGGGGGGTCTGAAGGGTGGTTGCTATGGAAACTGCTGCAAGAGTGGGTGTGGTCCAAGCAGCTGGACGTTGCTGACCTCACAGGCGACCAGGCCATTCAGCCAATCACCTTCTACCCCGACGTAGTCTCCTCCGTCACTCAGGCGCAACTGAACCAGCCAAACAACCCACCTTCGGAAGCGGCAGTTAACCCACTGTTGAACGAAGACATCCGGGAAATGCTGGAACAACCAACAGCCACCACCACAGCAGCCACCGAAGGCGACACCGACCTTCCGACCACTCGCAAGGCAGCAGTGAGGAGCAGGACGAGGCTGCAACAGAAAGGCTCCCCTCCAACCAGGCCTCAGCCCGTGCTCAAGAAGCTCGAACTCAACCGCTTCAACCTCAGTCAGAACGACAAGCACCAGCAGTCGTTCGAGGCAGGACTGACCAAGGAGGCGCAGGCGTTCGTGTGCCCTCCTCTCAAGCCCCACTTCCCGTCCCTCTTCGGTCGCCCTTTCTATTGTTTCCCACCCTTTCCCCACACCACCAACCTATGCTGATTTGCCATAACACACCAACCACTACTACTATAATCACCACCACCATCACACCGCCACCACAGGCACACTAACCACAACCGCCTCCACACAGACTCCAGCAGGCCGCCACAAAAGCCTCCACGACACCATCTGCCCTCCATCTTCACTCCTCTCGCCTGGATCACCATCATCTGCCTCGTGGCCTTCACCATGGCAACCTCCATCTACCTCAACTTCAGGTGCGTCTTTGACGCCCGTGTCGCTACAGCTGTTGTCTTGACAGCAGGGAATTGATACACAAACTGAATTATTGTTGTTCAACTATTCATTATTAAACCACCACAACAATTATTTCAACCACTTCATCACAACAATCTCAGCAGCTACAACCACAACAGCTGCCACCACAACAACCACCACAGCCACCACCGCCACAACAACCACCACAGCCTCAGCGTCGCCAGGTGGCAGTTGTGGTTGCAGTCGTTCTTTTTCAGCATTCTTCAGTCCATCTTCATCAACCAGCCACTCATCGTACGGCACCTCGCTCTCATCACTCCAATCTTAAACTTCCTCATTCTTTCAGACTACAAACACACACACACACACACACACACACACACACACACACACACACACACACACACACACACACACACACACACACACACACACACACACACACACACACACACACACACACACACACACACACACACACACACACACACACACACACACACACACACACACACACACACACACACACACACACACACACACACAGGTCCTCTTCATGTCTTTGTACTCCGCCTTCAAGTACAGCAACTCCCTTCTGGCCTACTCCCACTACGAAGATGACCTGGTTCTCCACTACCCCGATTCCTCCATTGGCCACAAGAACTCCCTGATTGGTTCACTCTCAGCCAATCAGACGCAAGAGAAGCTGGACGAAGAGGCAGACGTGATTGATGTGACTCAGGTGGGAAACCTTAGAATCTTTCTTCAATTTACGACAATGACTCATCACTTTGAATGACTCATCACTTTGAATGACTCATCCACGAAACTCCATTGAAAACCTTTGACAACCTCTGCTACAAACCTCTCATCAACCCTGCCTCATTGCTCCACCCATCACTTGGTTGCCAGGGCCTGTTGGCAAGACAACGCTCGCGTTACTTGAGACTGGCAAGACCCCCGCAGGAGCAGAAGTTGATTGAAGCTCGTCACCTGCGCATGAAGGAGGCCAACGCTGTGGCCTCTGTGAGGTGCCTGCTCCCTCCACCTTCTCCATCCTCCACCTTCTCCATCCTCCACCTTCTCCATCCTCCACCTTCTCCATCCTCCGCCCCTTCTTTTTCCTCTTCTTCCTCTTACAATACAATACAATACGAATATTATTATAGTGGCATTAATCCCCTTAAGTTTTCCTCTTCTTCCTCCTCCTCCTTCTCCTCCTCTTCTTCCTCCTCCTCCTTCTCCTCCTCTTCTTCCTCCTCCTCCTTCTCCTCCTCTTCTTCCTCCTCCTCCTCCTCTTCTTCTTCCTCCTCCTCTTCCTCTTCTTTTTCCTCCTCCTCCTCCTCTTCTTCTTTTTCCTCCTTTTCTTCGTCCTCGCCCTGCAGAGAGCTTTTGCAGTTGTGTACAAAGTTGTTTCTGGTGGCGATGATATGTTACTCGCTGGCCCCGTCACCGCAGGCAGTGCTCATCAGACAGCACCTGCAAGACGCCCTCGTCCAGTTTGTTTGCTGTTTGTCTGTTTGCTGTTTGTCTGTTTGTTTGTTTGTCTGTTTGGCTGTTTGTCTGTTTGGTTGCTTGTCTGTTTGGCTGCTTGTCTGTTTGGCTACTTGTTTGTCTCTTTGTCTCTTCGCTTGTTTACTTGTTTGTTTGTTCGTCTATGTTGTAAAATGTTTTTTTTATTTTTGCTTTCATTCTAATTTTGTTAGTGTTTCTATGGATGTCTTTTTGTTGTTGTTGTTATTGTTGTTGTTGTTGTTGTTGTTGTTGTTGTTGTTGTTGTTGTTGTTGTTGTTGTTGTTGCTCCAAACATTTCCTTCCCTCAACCCCCCACCACTCGGCCCTCTGCAGTTCTCAGTGGAGGACCTCCTTCGAGAACCTCACAGACCTGCGGCAGTGGGATCAGTGGTTCGCTGAGTCCTTCGTGCCCTCCCTGCACCTCCTGCAAGCGGTTGCTTCTTTTGTTCACACACACACACTCACAAACAGACACACACACACACACACACACACACACACACACACACACACACACACACACACACACACACACACACACACACACACACATACACACACACACACACACACACAAACACACACACACACACACACACACCCAAACCCCTCCAGCAAGGGTACTTGTTGGTGGGAGGTGTGAAGTTGCGACAGCACCGCGTGGATGACATTAACTGCAGCATGACCAGCCACCAACTCGTGCCATTCGACTACTGCCTCCCTCTCTACAACGACGCCTCTCTCCTCAAGAACGACTACCGCGACTTCAACTTCACCCGTCGTGATGGTGGACGTGATGGTGGACGTGATGGTGGTCGTGATGGTGGTCGTGATGGTGGACGTGATGGTGGACGTGATGGTGGTCGTGATGGTGGACGTGATGGTAGCGTACTTAATGGTGAAGGAAGTGGCGATAGTGGCGATGGCGACAGGGGCGTCTTGTGGCACAGGAGCCTATTCAGGCCCTTCCGGCACTTGGAAGGGATCTACTCGGGCAGCATCCACGGAGACGGGAGGGTGGTCGGAGGAGGCGGCAATGGCAGTTTGGACGGCATGAGTGAGATCTGGAGGTTCAAGGGAGAGGAGGAAACTTCGCTGAGGAGGCATGAGGGCATCTTCGGGACGTACAGTGGAGGAGGCTATGTGCTGGATGTGCATGAGATGTCGGGGTGAGGAGGTCGTGTGGTCAGGCTGTGTGCTTGTCGTTCCAACTCTTGTTATTGATTGAATACTGCTGGAAATCTTTTGAGTTGCCCTTGTTAAGTAACTACCGTGTGAAATTACTCTTCTTTCCATTGTTACCTGACCATTGCATGAATATATCTTCAATTTGCATCCTCACTCGAACACTCCCCCTCCCACCAGCTCCTTGCGCAACTTTCGACTGCAGCGTCTGCAGCAGCAGGGCTGGATCGACCGCCACAGCGCAGTGCTCATCCTCACAAGCACCCTCTACCACCCTCCCTCCAACCTCTACACCTCCTTCTCTTTCGCCTCCGAGCTGCCCCCTGTCGGCAGACTCTTTCCCAGCTACCGGGTGGCTACCGTGTGTGTCGACAAGTATTCCAGTGGCTGGCAGAAGATGGTCTTTGCCTGCGAGGTGGTTGGTGTGGTGAGGTGTGGTGTGGTTTGATGAGGTGTGGTGTGGTGGTGTGGTAGTGTGGTGGTAAAATGGTGTAGTGAAGTGTGGTGGTGTTTATGAGGTGGGTGGTGTGGTGGTGTTTGTGAAGGGGGTGGTGTGGTTGAAAGTGGTGAGGGGAACTGGTAATAGGGGAAAGAGAGAAAATCTTGAGAAATATTTTGTTGTTCATGATTTCAACTTCTTGTAGCATTGCTAACGTGCCACCCACGACAGCTGCTGTACATGGTGAACACGCTGATGCAGGCGCACTGCCTCATCCAGTTGTGCGTCTTCAGAGGCCTGCGTCACCTTCTGCGCAACTTCTGGAGTCTCATCAAGGTTTGGTGTGGTGTGGTGTGGTGTGGTGTGGTGTGGTGTGGTGTGGTGTGGTGTGGTGTGGTGTGGTGCGGTTTGGTGTGGTTTGATGTGGTGTGGCGTGGTGTGGTGTGGCGTGGTGTGGTGTGGCGTGGTGTGGTGTGGCGTTGAAACACTTCTAGGTTACCTCATTCTAATTCATTCCATGTTTTTGTTGTATTCAATTGTTATGAATTGTATTGTATTGCTCCACACATGGTGGCTTCTGGTGGCCTCGGTGTGATGTCATTCAACGCGCCACCCCTACTGCAGCTCCTCCTCTGCGGCTTGTCGCTCCTCTACATCGGCTTCTACGTGCACCGCTTCAGCGTGGTCTGGAACAGCCACATCAACCTCCAGTCGGCCTTCTACCACAAGCACGAAGTTGATGTGTTCGCAGTGGACGATTGGGACCAGGTTCCTCTTGTGTTCCCTCCCTCATCCTCCTCCATTGCAACTCCCCTTCCACTTTGTTCTCTTCGTCCACCCATCTGTTCATCCATTTCCTATTCATTCGTTTTTTATTCATTCATCAATCACTTCCCATCCACCCTCCCCTCTATCAACCACCACCAGCTGCTCAGGACCATGGCAGCTCTGATAATGATGCTGCTGGGCTGCTTGAGTCTGCAGCTGCTACAGCACCACAAACAGTTCTGCAACTTCTTCACCGTCGTCAACCGCTCTTGCGTCGATCTTCTCGTTCTCATGGTCTCGAACCAGCTCTTCAATTGTTCTTTTATTATAATTTTAATCATTATTTCTATAATATTATTATTATTTTTTATTATCACTGTTATTATTTTTATTATTTAATCACGTTGAGCAGGCACTCTGTGTTATAATCATTGTTATGATGTCTCTTGCATCATCCACCACTCCCTTCCATCCATTCATCACTTCCACAACTCCACCCACCCCCTTCCCCAGAGCGTCTTGTTCATCTGGTTGGGTGCCTACGTCAGTTGCGGCATCACCTCCTTCGGCTCCTTCAAACTCCACTTCAGCTCTTTCAGCCACGCCCTTGGTATCGTCATTCTCCTCCTCCTCCTCCTCCTCCTCCTCCTCCTCCTCCTCCTCCTCCTCCTCCTCCTCCTCCTCCTCCTCCTCCTCCTCCTCCTCCTCCTCCTCCTCCTCCTCTTCTTCCTCCTCCTTTTCTTCTTCTTCCTCCTCCTTCTCTTCCTCCTCCTTCTCTTCCTCCTCCTCTTTTCCACCGTTATCGCCATCATCACCATCATTGTCATTATCATCATCACCACCATAGGTCAGTCTGTTTCCGTGGCAACGTTGTTTAGACGTCTGTCAGTGGAGGCGGACAGTCACGACGACGTCAAGCAGAAGTCCATTCTGCTTCTCTGCTTCCACCTCACCTTCCGTTTCCTCGCCTTCCTTCTCATCATCAGCTACGTCGGTGGTGGAGGTGGTGTGGTGGCGGTGGTGTGGTGGTGGTGTGGTGATGGTGTGGTGGTGGTGTGGTGGTGGTGTGGTGGTGGTGTGGTGGTGTGGTGGTGGTGTGGTGGTGGTGTGGTGGTGGTGTGGTGGTGTGGTGGTGGTGTGGTGGTGGTGTGGTGGTGTTGATATGACTGTTGGCGGTAGAGCAAATGGCGATAATCTTAGTTAAGAACATAACGATGTTGGTAAGCGAGAATGAAGACTGAATCATGGTTTCTTTTGCAGGCCAAGGCCTTCATCCTCTTCAACTACCGCATCTTCAAAGAGGAACCCAAACTCATCTTCAGCACCCTTGAGAACCTCAAGTTTTACGCCTCAAAAGTGAAGCGCTTGCTGCGGCTGGACAGACGCAATGAGGGACGTCCAGGGTCGGCAGGCGTAAGGGAGGCAGTTGAGGCCGACATCAGCATCCTGCCTGTATGTGCCTCTCTTCTTATCCACTTCTTACTCTTTACTTCACTTTCGATAGCTTATAATTGGCTGAATGTTCATTGCTGTCTTGTGCCTGCAGGAGTTCACGATGGCTGAGGTGGAAGAGGGCGTGGACGAGGTGTTGAGCAAGATGGACCACCTCATCGACTCTGCCACTCTGCCTCCCAAACTCCTCCAAGCTAACCTTTAGCCTCGCTTCACGGACAGCCGTGATCGTTGCAGTTGTAGCTTCTGAGAGGGCCTTTGTTGACATTTTCAGTATTATTCATAACCATCTTTGTAATTAAAACTCGTCTGGTCACACTTCGTAGAACCTATAATTTCTCTCGATCATTCAATGTTCAAACTTTGCCTCAGTGTTTCATGTAAATTATAAACTCTGTCTTAATAAATTTTTTTTTCAAATTTTTTTTTTGATTTGAAATAGTACAGCTCCGAAGCGACCATTTCTAAATTAGCAGACAACCCAAATGTTTTTAGATGGATTTTTTTAGCTTATTTATGGGATATGCCATAGTTTTTCTAACATTTATGGAACTGCTAACTTCGAAGAAGATAGTTTCAAACAAGAACATAACAAGGGTAAAAAGATCGAAGACGCCAAAAAAAATATTAGATTTCGAAAGTGAACAAAAACATAATGAAAATTTGCTGTCAGAACTCCTTACGGACGAGGGGAAGAAAAAGCTCCGGAAACCTGGGTTTGGAAGCTTTGAATCTCTAAAAAGCAAAAAGTTTTGGGACGATTTTTCTAGACTTTTCGACTTAAATAAAGGACCAAACCTCATGAAAAATATTACTAAATCAGAACTGAAGTTAGAAAGTACTTTAATGAATTTTAAAAAAAGTGAAAAAGATCTAATCTTCAATAAGTATAAAGGGTTAAATATGCTTAATCGTCGCATTACGGACTCAAAATAAGTGTGTTTCACTTTAGTCTATTGAAGAATAACTCTGGAACTAATAAAATGTTAGTAATTAAACAGTTTATACTTTTTGTTTCGATCAGATTACGTCGTGTGATTGGCCTATTCCACTTCAGTGTTTGAGCGAGCCCAGGTTAAATCTTTAAAAACGGCAGCTTAACTAAAGTATGGACCCCGTCCTAGAGTATCTAGTCCTCTAGTAGCCCACAGCGAGTAAAGCCGTCCGTCTTCGGATGTAATGCTAAAGGGCGCAATACAGATTTCTTGATTAGATTAGATTAGGTCTTGAACGGTGTGGAATGAGCACTATACAAATGATTAGATTAGATAAGGTAGTGTGATTTAGGAAAAATGCATTTATTTAATTTCTAATGATATTTTTGAAGATTTTATTGAAAGTACAAAATTGACTAATCCATTGTTAATTGTTTTTCTCAACTAAAACCGGAGTAGCAGACGGCACCGAACTGGCTTCGGCACCTGTGATTTTGTCTGTCTCTCCTTTTATATGGATGTTGTGCTTTTCTTCATACTCCTTTATTTCTTTTAAATTTGTATCTAGTTGTTTTTGTAAACTTTCGTTGACTTTTGAGATCTGAAAAAATTGTAATTTTTGTCAGTAAAAGTTGTGAATTTTAAAAAAATTGTTTAAGAGGGTAATTTCAGTATGACCTGTTCAGAGTTGTGAATGAGTGCGGGTAGCACGTCTTTAACTTTTCTTTCCACTAGAACTCCTCCAATCGAACGAAAACATTTCCTTTCACCATCCGTCTTTTTTAAAGTCTCTATAACTAACCTGTTGGTTCAGGTTAAAGAAAAATAATCAAAAATTTATTAATAAAATAATAATAACATATAATAATAATGAAATTAATAATAATATATGAATGCTTTGAAGAGTAAATATCTAAAAAAACGACTTACTCGTGTTCTTTTTTTTCATTTTCAAATTCAGCTATTTTAGTAAATATCATTTTTTGGTCTTTTATTAGTTTATTAAATCCTGCTAAAATCTGCTCTTGACTGAGAGCTTTTGAAGCCTTCGAAGAACCTTTACCATCGCCGCTGGCAGCCATTTTTGTTACACACTAGTCGAACAGTGGAGCTGTAATCTAACTTCTAAATATATTTTAAACAAAAAATTTCAAAAAACAACGTTAAATTCTTTTGAAAAAATAATAATATTTTTTTAATATTTTATATAACACTAATTATTTTTAAAAAATACATGATAAAAAAAACTATTGCAAGCTAAGCAAATATTTGAGCAAGAAAAGTGCCAAGTACATTGAAACAAAATTTATTGAGGGAAAAGTTACAAGAACAAAAACAACGTTTCTGTGTCACAAAACTAATTGCCAGTTATTCAATGTTTCATCTTTTTAAAAATCTATTTTGGTACCCACTTTTGAAGTTTATAAGCGATGACTACTAAAAATCCAGAGAGTTTTTGTATATGTATGAAAATCATTATGCAATTAAGTTGAAAAATTTTTATTTATTTATTCTTCATGACCTCGTTTGTTCGTATAATCTATTCTTCAAACTTGACAAAAATTACTTAAAACGATGTATAATGGTTATAAAAAAATGTCTTGAACATTCACTCATTCATGAATTTTTTTTCACAATTTCACATCCAAATATCCGCTGCTGGTTCATCTGCTACTGGTAGCTCTGCCTCTTCTTCCCTCTCAGTGATGGTGTCCAACAGGTCGGTTGGAAGATCCTCTATAGAGTCGTAAGCATCTTCAAACGCTTCACTTTCGGCGTAAGGGTAGTACACGTTGGCCATGATCTCTTCTTCCAGCTGGTCTCTTGCGTCTCTCGGCATCGGCATTGATTTCGGCTCCCACTCGTAAAACTCATTTGTTTTTAAGTAAGGAATGTCATTTGAAAAGTAAACAGCTTGTTCTATGTAGTCCTCCGAAGAGCCCACGAACGGGTCAGCAATGGTGTCATCAGGAAGGTAAAAGGGCTCGGGTTTCAGCTCATCTTTCAGTTTTTTATACATGAACTTATAGTCGTAGAATTTGATGTATGAACACTCTTCGCTCAGCCACCTTTTGTCTTGTGGCAAGATTTCCACCGAACTGGAGAGGTTCTCGAAGAAGGAGGTCCAGTCCAAGTGCACTGGGCCTCTGAAGGTGTGGCTTCTGTCGGTCCAGCAAGGGTTGCTGAGGGGCTTGCCTGCACTCAGCACCTTTTGGCACTTGGTTCCGTAGAAGTAGACGTCCTTCATGAGGTTGTAGTCGTCACAAACCTTGCAAAAAGACATTTGGGTTCCCTGTTCCATTGTTTCCACATTCTTTTCTTTCTTGCCTTCCTTTTTCTCTTCCTTTTTGATCCATGGCTCCTCCTTCGTCCGAGGGATATTGTAGTGCCTGATGAGGGCTCGCAGACACTCTCTCTCCTCCGACGTGACGTTTTCCGCCTGCAAAGGTGTTTCTGGAGCCACCTCGCTCCTGTGCGCAAACATTTGCTTCGAGTCTGGCGCGTCCTTTGATCGACAGTAAATGCGACACATGTCGGGATCCCATTGTGGCTTTGCCTGCGACGACCTGCTGGGCTTGAAGAAGGAGTCCTGTTTGAAGGGGGGATGCTTGGAGGGATGGTCTGGACACCAGTAGCTGGGACACTTGTATGGCTGTCTGGCACACCCATTTGCCGCTTGACGCTTTTTCCTCTTCTGCTCTCGCAGGAGCAACTTGAGGTTCTTGGGGAAAGCCTTCATGTAATGAGCTAACGGGGTCTGCTCCGGGTCATAAATGGAGCCTGTCAGGTGTGGGTGGTTGCATTATGTCCAACACCCCTGTATTGAACCTTGAATAACTCTTTGGCCATAAGCTGTGAGCTTTTTTGTTATATGATGTAAGCTTAAATTAAAGTTTCGGTATTCTTCTGAAGCTGCAAGGGTTGATGTGTGAAGAATCGGCTGTTCTAATCAAATCTAATCTAATCATTTGTATAGCGCTGATTACACACTGTTCAAGAGCGCCTATGTAGGTTGAAGTTTCCGCATAATCCAGTGGCTTCAACCCCAAAGCTATTCAGAGCCATTTGTGCTCAAGTATCACACCATATTTCACTGATCACAAAAACTTTGAAAATTAATCGTCCATTGCTTGAATTTTTTCTTCAAAAATCCCTTCAAAAACTTTCAACGGGGCTGCACAAATTTATGATTAGATTAAATAATATTACTTTCTACACAACAATATTTTACAATACAAGGTTGTGCGGAAGTTTGCAAGAATCGTGATATACAAAGGACGTATGTTGAACAGACGTAAGTGCTCTTGAACATTGTCTCAGCGCTATACAATTTTTTGATTAGATATGATTAGATTAGCACGATCGGTCAAAAGGAGGACATCAACCGACCTACTCCGTTGGTTCTCCAGGCCAGTTGGCAGGGGTCCTCCTTCAGCTGGTGACACTCCTCTAGCATCTGCCTCTTCACGTTGCCCTTCTTGCACCAGGGCTTGTAGGCTTTGCAATGTTTATCAAACAAATTAACTACAAAAATTCATATTTTGATCCTAAAATAAAATAATCAAAATCATTTGACTTCGCCTCTCAGCTTATAATATACAAATAAAGAAAAAATAAGTTTTATGAGGGTTGATTGGTCCTTGAACTCACGAGCGCCCCCGTTGACGATCAGGTGGTACACGGCCTGGAAAAGGTAGCCGTGCATGAGAGACTTGAGCCACTCAGGCGTGTGGCTGTCGGCGTCTGTGGATTCGAAGTAGCATAGATCAAGTCAGGCGAGTAACGGTGGAATAATGCATACATTGCATTTGAATACATTGCAATGCATACGTTTGAAGTAGTGTTACGGTGATGTTTTCAAAGTTGTACACTTTTATGTGAGTGAAGTAAAGTGACAAGCCTCCGGAGTCCTGCGTCTCCATCACCTCGCTGATCGCCCTCATGACCTCGTCACAACAGTCCGACTTCCCGTCTCCAGAACCATTCCTCCCGCTTTCGTTTTTGGAGGCTCTGGCAGAATCATTTCTATTCGTGTCTTTGGTGTCTTGTTTGTTGCTGGCACCAAGAAGTGCGGTTTCTTCATTGTTTTTGTCATCTTCTTCCTCTTCCGGTGTTTCTTCCGGTTTTTTCTTATTCTGTTCACTGCTTTCCTTGTTTCCCTTACCAGCTTCATCCTTCTCGTCATCTTTTTTTTCCAGAGCAGCCACCAGAACTCCTTTTTCGATCAGAATTTCCAGTTCTTTGGCGAGCATTCTTGCGGTGTTGTGGGGCTTGCACTTCCTGGTCAGTTGATAGAAAAGAGAGGCCATTTTCTTTATTTCAAGAACCAGCGCTTTGAGTGCCTCGTTGTCAATCTCCTCACCAGAGGCCTCTTCCCTTGAGTGGAAGTTTGCAGGTCATTCAAGCATGAAAGTGATGTATCAGTAGTTGTTAGAGGGGAAGCAGAGGAATGGTGAGTTAGTCATAGAAGGTTGGTGAAGCATTTGAAAACACCACGAACACACGAACAACAAAAGCCACTCACACTTCATGACATTTCTTCTTCTGAGCTTTCTTCTTTTTGGACATCTTTGCAACAACTTTTCAACTTCGAATCAATCGTCACAACAAACAAGCACGTCATATGTGGACGCGCAACATTTCCCGCCTGGCCGTCAACTTCGCTTTTTGAAACCTTTCAGCGGAAAGTTTCAAAGTTCTCAACTGAGAGGATTGTGCAAAGGGACGAATGAAGCCTCTAAAATGAAAATCACAATAATTTATTTGATAAATAAAAGTTGACAATAACAGAGGCGGCCTATTTACACACTCGATGCCTGGTTTGACACTTGAGCCACTGGCTGCATTTGATTCAATGGAGACTTTGAAAAAGACCCATAAAAATGATATAAAGTTGGGATTGCGAGATGAAGATGGACACGTGACAGTTCGAAAATGAGGGAAAATTTTGATGAACTCAAAAAGATAATTGGTGAAGGACATTGCAAGAGTGGTCAATGACATAGCGTCACAATAAATAGAGTGGCTGAAAGAATGGTGCGACATAGTTGCATTGTTTGGGGTGTACAAAGGAGCACAAGCGACAACTCTCACGACTTGTTCTTCTTCCTGATCCTGAAATCAATTCAAAAATACATTAATGCCTTGAAAACGACATTGAAAAATATGATAATGGAAATAAAAACTAAATTAACGGATGTTTGGAAACGTATATTGATGGTGATAGCCGCTTAACGATTGAAGCTTAATTTGAGGAATGTTCAGCTATTGCGCCCATTGACTAATAGCTATTAAGGATTAATTGACGATGTGTTAATTGGTGGGACGAAGGAAGGCAACAGACGCCAGGATGTACTTGTTGAGGCCGCCATGCGCCTCCCCATCCTCCTCCAGGTGACCCTCCTTGCCACCACCACCACCACCGTCATCATCATCATCATCACCACCATCGTCGTCATCGTCGTCTTCATTGTTGTTGTTGAGCGATTGTTCTTCCATGGTGTAGCCTTCGTCGTCACTCAAGCCAACATCCTCATCTTCTTCCTCCTCATTTTCCTCCTTTTTCTCAGTTTCCTCCTCTTCTTCTTCTTCTTCCTCTTCCTCTCCTTTTTCCTCAACATTTCTAACACCCTTCTTTGCCCTCTTCTTCCTCACAACTTTTTCTTCTTCACCACCAGCCACATCTTCCTCCTCTTCTTCCTCCTCTCCAACCTCATCATCTTCCTCATTCATTATTTTTTCAAGTTCATCTTCATCCTCCTCCTCCTCATCATCATCATCATCATCTTCATCATCGTCATCGTCATCGACCAGCATGGGAGGCTTCTTGTTCAAGGAAGGTCTTCCTCTTTTCCGCTTGCCTCCCTTCATGCCCTCCTCCGTGCCGTTGCTGACTCCTTGCGACTGCAACGAAGAGTGGTCACGTGGTGTGATGATATGGTGTGGTCATGTGATGTGGTCACGTGATGTGATGACATGGTGTGGTTACGTGGTGTGATGACATTCTTCAACCATGCAACATCTTAACATAGATTTGCAAGTGGTGCTCAGACGCACCCAACATACAAACTATTAAAACAGTCCATCACCACCAACAACATCAACAACCCCAACAACATCAACTCCAACAACCTCAACAACATCAACTCCAACAACCTCAACAACATCAACTCCAACAACACCCACAAAGATGGAATCAAAAGCATAGTCAGCAACACAAACAACAACATGAACCTTCCTGGGTCTGCCTCTCTTCTTCCTCTCTACAGCGGGTGTCCTGGGGCCTGAGGTCTGGAGGAATGATGGGTGAGGATGAGTGGATGTGAGGATGGATGAGGATGAGTGGAAGTGAGGATGGATGAGGATGAGTGGAAGTGAGGATGGGTGAGGATGAGTGGATGTGAGGATGGGTGAGGATGAGTGGAAATTTGAAAGTGACTTCGGGAAAAAAAGCCCCTATGAGCCTTCAATCAACAGTAGCACAACCATCCCAAACGACAGCCACCCACTCATCCACCCAGCCATCCAGCCACTCATCCACCCACTCATCCAGCCAGCCAACCACCCACTCATCCACCCAGCCACTCATCCACCCAGCCACTCAGCCACCCACTCATCCAGCTAGCCAACCACTCACTCATCCACCCTGCCAACCACCCACCTCGGCATCCTCCTCCTCATCCTCGTGACAGCGCACCACGTGGTTCTGCATGCTGCCTTCGTTGGCGAATGCCTTGCAACAAAACTTGCACTTGTGCACCTTCTCACGCGTGCGTAGCTTGAACTCCGTCTGGCCTGTCAGGATGCCCATGCTGTGCCACACCACAATACAAAGGCACATAGACACACAGACACACAGACACACAAAGACACTGACGCAGTTTCATAGAAACAGAGACATACAAACATACAAGCACATATAAACATAGAAACAAAAACACAGGCACACAGACACACAGACAGAGTAAGACACGGCACCAACAAGCACCTTTGTGGCTGATGGCGCAGTGGCGAGCGAGGAGGGTTTTTTGTCGGAAGCTGAGTCCACACAAGAAGCACTCAAAGGGCCTCTCGCCAGTGTGGGTGAGCATGTGGTTCTCGAGGTGGCGGTGCACACTGGACGAGTAGGGACACAACTCGCACTTGAAACACTTCTGTCCGTCATGCGTGCGACTGTGGATTCTGAAGGAGTGGTGCAGGAGTGGTGCAGGAAGGTGCGTGAGTGAGGAGTGGTGATGGAGTGAAGAACGGAGGAAGAACCAGAGTGCCTGGTGGAAGGGCGACTCACTTGTAAGTGTACCGGTCGGGAAAGTTCTTGCCACACTTCTTGCACAGGAGGGGTTTGTCGCTGGTGTGGATGCGCAACACGTGGTTGCGCAAGTCGGTCTTGCGAGTGCATGTGGAGGGACACAACTCACACTGGAATATTGGCTTGGAACCTGTGTGGTGGTGGTGGTGGTGCTTTTAGAAGCTGAGGCTTGAATATATGTCACTATAGGCATACTCATTCAAAATATCTGCAACAGCAACAATGCAGCAGTAACAGCAACGGCAAAAAATGCAACAGCAGCAGTAACAGCAGCAGCAGAAGCGGCAGCAAGCCACCTGAATGTATGAGTCTGTGTGACTTGAGGCTGTTGGACTGGGTGAACTTCATGCCGCAAATGTCGCACTCGTAAGGCCGCTCCCCTGCATGCGTCAGTCTATGCAACATTCTAGTCCAACAACTACAGCTATCATACACCACTTCAACACCACCCACCACCCAATGTTCCGCCCATTCAAACTCCAGTGCACCACACCACACCACACCACACCACACCACACCACACCACACCACACCACACCACACCACACCACACCACACCACACCACACCACACCACACCACACCACACCACACTACAGCACACTACAACACAACACAGCAGAACAGAGCAGAGCACCTGTGTGCACTCTGAGGTGCCTCTTGAGCTTGAAAGTGTCAGGAGAGGCATAAGGACACTGTGGACACTTGTAAGGTCGCTCCCCTGCCACAGTGTGGTGCCGTAATATTAATAATAATAATAATAATAATAATAATAATAATAATAATAATAATTTTATAAAATAAAAATAATAAATGTAATTGATGAGGCAGCAATGCGAGGCAGTGGAGAAAAAGCAGGCCACACCAGTGTGAGATCGGACATGCCTTCGTAGCTTGCTCAGCTCCACTGATGCATAGTTGCACACCATACATCTGCCATTATCGTTATTATTATTATTATTATTATTATTATTATTATTATTATTATTATTATTATTATTATTATTAGCATCATCACAAGACAATCAAGCATGGTTGATGTTTCCTTGCCGACAGGAACCTGTGTGGTTTTTCATAGGTGTGTTTGTAGCGCACGTGTCGGAGCAGTTCTCCTGTGGTGGTAAACGAGGCGTCACACTCCTTGCACTTGCTCGGTCGGATGCCTGTTGAAAAGGTCAATTAAGGTTTTATTGAGTTAATTGAGGTGTTATTAAATCAATTGAGGTATTATTGGGTCAATTAAGGTGTTACTGGGTCAATTGAGGTGTTATTGGGTCAATTGAAGTGTTATTGGGTCAATTGAGGTGTTATTGGGTCAATTGAGGTGTTATTGGGTCAATTGATGTGTTATTGGGTCAATTAAGGTGTTATTGGGTCAATTAAGGTGTTATTGGGTCAATTGAGGTGTTATTGGGTCAATTGAGGTGTTAATGGGCTCAATGAAACATTGATTAACCGACTTAATTATCCTAATTGACGTTTCCAAGAGTGAAGGAACATGAATGAGTGATGGTGTGTGCAAACCCTTGTGAGTGTTGGTGTGGTTGTTGAGAGCCAGCTTGGTTTTGAAGGAAAAGGTGCAGAACTCACACTTGAAAGGACGCTCAGTGGAGTGAGACCTGAAATAATGCTGTGAAGTCAGCCGAAGTTTTTAATATTAAAAGCCCTAAGTATTATTTGGACAGCTGAATAGCCTGTTTAAAGTGGCTTGAAGGTCACCTCAGGTGTCGGGCAAGTCTGAAGCGCTTGGTGCTTGAGAAGTTGCAGTAGTTGCACTTGAGCAGCTCTCCCTCCTCAATTGACTCCACCTTCAGCTCATAGTCCTCCTTCAACTTGTCATCCTCATCCTCGTCCTCGTCATCCACTCCCTCTTCATCACCCTCTACTTCATCATCTGCCATTTCATCTTCCTTCTCGTCATCATCTTCTTCAGTATCAAGTTTTTTGTCCTTCCCATTCACCAATTTGTCACTCTTATCCTTGGCGCCACTGGCATTCTTGACAGATTCGCCTGTTTCATCTTCAAAGTCAAACACCGACATTTGTTTTTGTTCAGAGTCAGCAGCTCCATCGGGCTGGATGTTGATGGGAATCAACATGTACCTCACCTCTCCATTCTCGTCAATCTCCGAAGGTACCAGCGTTACTGCCTGGTACTTGCTGTTGCTCTGCTGCTCCTGAGAGACGCCATCACATTTGGCGCTCCCCTTGTCGTTTGCATTGTCACCTTCGAGTTCTGCATTCTCCTTAGATGCACAATCCGACTCCACTGTTTTGTCGACAACATTGTAAATACTTTCTCCATTGCTGAGAATGTTATTTGAAGTATAAAGCATTGTAGATGTATTCAAGTTGTTTCCATCATCGGTTATTTCTTTTTGAAAATTCACAAGATAGTTTTCAATGTCGTTTATTTGATCTTCCATGATTAATTGCATAAAATGAATCCAAGTATGACAGAAAATGATTAGAAAAATGTTCAAAATATTTTAAATTTAAATAAATAGATTGATCTCTATTATCGC
Source organism: Branchellion lobata (assembly GCA_947562095.1). NCBI lineage: Eukaryota > Metazoa > Annelida > Clitellata > Hirudinida > Piscicolidae > Branchellion > Branchellion lobata. The sequence continues at coordinate 230,795 of OX387248.1, forward strand.
TTACGTATCCTTGCGAACAAAAGAAAATATTGAACAATTATATATTCTTGCAATGATCGCTGTAGCTTTTGCACATGCGCCAAACTAAAAAGCGATGCAACATTTGGCGAGTAAAACATAATTAGAGAAGATTTTTAATAAATTTGATCCGCCTTTATTAGGACATTAACTAATTAGTATTTTTATTACTTTTTTCAAATGAATTAGCTATACATTTATAAATAAAATATATTATTTTTGTGCGTGTGGCATAATAGGTAGCGAGCTGCGCTTTAAAGCGTGAGGTACAAGGTTCTCTTCCAGGCTAAGCTCGAGTTTGACCATTTTTTTTAGGTTTGTAAACTTTCATCATCATTTTCACCACCACCATAATGAAGACTATAAAAACAACCATCATCATAATGCCCAGATTCTCGCTCAAAGAGATGTTATGACAACAGACCCACTTTTGAAGAGCCGCAAACTTCCATCTTTCTGAGACCTTTTGCAAAAATCAACGCTATACAAACGTTTGGATCACCTTGTCATTGTTCACTTCGTCAAGGTCTTTATGAGAAAATCAGCAGAGGGATAGTTTGCTCATGACACTTTACTGTATGAAAATGTGCTCAAGACGTTCTTATCTAATCTAATCAAAAAGTTTGTATAACGCTCTTTAGCACCACGTTCAAAGGCGCACCCGAAGGCGTTATGAAGGGTGATATGAAGGGTTTATATATTTTAGACACAGACGTTGTTCTTGTCCTAGAAACTTTCTCTCAACAAATAAGCTTAACTCAGAAATTACTAAAATGGTTTGATTAATTAAAAAATTATTTAAATTTCATAATAATTGAAATATGTTATAGAATCATTTATACTATAATTTAAGCTTTATAATTTGTTTTTTAAATAAGTTGTAAGTTTATAATTTAATAATTATATAAATTAAGTTATATGATTAATAGCACAAACATTTAACTTGTTTAAATTTTCAATAAATTAATATTCAATTATTTAGATTAATGTGTAATTTGTTAGTTTATAGATCTGCAACACAGATAATCTAAACTAAGAACTTAAAGGGCTCAAGCTTAATTTCGTTCAGATCGCGAATAAACGAACTTTTAATTGTAAATTATAGTGTTAATTAGAAATTGTTTTAATTTATGAAATTTGAAATAAATTAAAATTACTTTTCAAAACATTATAAAACAAGTTTAAATAATATTTTGAAGAAATTCTGGGTAGATAGCTTGCTAAACTTTTCACTACATTTATTTGAAATAATTCAAGTTTTAAAACCAGACAAGAATTTTTTTTCTTTTGATTTACACCAGTTATTGACGTTGTATACAATATAATATAGCTTATTTTGAAATTATTAATTTTTTCGGATATTTTTTCTTCTTTATGATACACTTGGGAATTACACTGGTAAAATGTCAGTAATTCAGAATACACCTAATCGTCCAGTTTCAAAATCTCCCATATTTGGCTCTCCAGGTTGGTTTCTCTTTGGAATAAATCTTTGTTTCTTCTTTAGAGCGTTTGGACGCATATGTTAGCGTCTTATCTGTTTTTATCAGGCTAAATAATATTTATTTCCTAGTCAAATTACTTCATTTTTTGCTAACTGATGTCTCCACAGCTTGAAAGCTTATCCATTGTATAACTTCTTAATATAGAAGTAGCAAGTCAATGAATGATTTGTTGTGTTCTTGATGAGTCTGTTGCAGCTACTTATTCAAAAATAAACCTCCAAGTTATATGAAAATTTCAATTCAGAAGCACCTTCCAACAGTCTCAGCGCAAGGAGACAAACTGAAAGGGGAGCCACTGCCAATAGTTTTTACAAATGATGATCACACTTTTGAACTGAATGAGGACCTTTTGAAGCAAGTGCTACTCAACCCTAAAGTAGCAGACAAAAAAGTGGGTGTCAAAGAAATGAAGAGTTTGAATTTATGGCTGAAAGCAGAAATATAAGAACAATTATTCATAAATGTCTACCCAACTGCACAGGTGGTAGTGTTATCGGTGGCTGGAGCCTTCCGGAAGGGCAAGTCTTTCTTCTTGGACTTTTGCCTCAGATACCTCAATGCACAGGTCCTCATCCAGACTGCCTTTGTGGTCATTCCCCATCACACTTCTCAATTTCACCCATTCAACTTTTCATCTAGGCTCCAAGCAAGTATATAACAAAATTCCTACACACTACTCATCCACACAATCCCTCTACACACTACTCATCCACACAATCCCTCTACACACCACTCATCCACACAATCCCTCTACACACCACTCATCCACACAATCCCTCTACACACCACTCATCCATACACAACTTGACTCCTTCATCCTCTCACATCCAATGGAGCAGGGCTCGGAAGACTGGCTGGGTGATGATAACTCCCCTCTGGAGGGTTTTCCGTGGAGAGGGGGGGCTGACCGAGACACCACAGGAATCCTGCTCTGGAGTGAACCCTTCCTCATCAAAGTGCCCAACACCTCTGACACTGTGAGTGCCTGTTCATCACTCATCTCCATTCTCCTCCACTTGCCACCATTCATCTCTATTCTCCTTTTGTACGTCCCCATTATGAATGCATGGTGTGTTGCATGGAGCATGGAAGGACTGGTCACTTCAAAGGGAGAATGACCAATAAGACAGACCCACCCACCCGACCACCATGATGCAGGTGGCGGTGTTGCTGATGGACACGCAGGGAGCCTTTGACAGCATGTCCACCGTCAAGGACTGTGCCACCGTCTTTGCACTCTCTCAACTCCTCAGCTCTGTACAGGTGTGGTGTGTGCATGTGTGCATGTGTGCTTGTGAAGTGTACACTTGTGAACTTGTGGACGGCTTGGTGAATTAATGCAGGTATGAGAAAGTGGTCGTTGCACACGTCAATGTGAATTAATGAGTTGCTTGGATGAATGGATGGATGGATGAATGGATGGATGGATGAATGGATGGATGGATGGATGAATGGATGGATGGATGGATGGATGGACGGATAGATGCTTGAATGGATAAATGGATGGGTGATATTTGAAAGCTGCGATTGTGCTAGATGAAGAGTGGATCATATTTGATCTATTTTGAATGGTTTACCTGTTCAAACACTCGCTCGCTGACGATTGGTGGCACGCGGGACTGCACGCACGCAGGTGTACAACGTGATGGTGAACGTACAAGAAGACGATCTACAGCACCTGCAGCTCTTCACCGAGTACGGAAGACTCGCCATGGAAGACAACCAGGCCAAACCCTTCCAGGTGCCTGGCTGCTTTCTGTGGCGTCTGAGGAGGCTGACAGTGTTAAGCTTTGAGTTAATAGTGCTTATCTTTATGAACTCTCAAGACAAATCTACGTTAGCTACATGCATGCACGTGAGGCAACCAACACACCCTTGAAGCACCCTCACCTCAGGACCTCCACTTCCTGGTGAGGGACTGGCAGTACCCGTACGAGCACGCTTATGGAGACGTTGGAGGCATGCAGCTCATCAACAAGAGACTCCAGGTGGGCGGTGCTTGTGGGAGGTGGGCGGTGCTTGTGTGAGGTGGGCGGTGCTTGTGGGAGGTGGGCGGTGCTTGTGTGAGGTGGGCGGTGCTTGTCCATTCAAGTGTCATCTTCCGTATTCCGTTTTTACATCTTCTCTTTCACCTCCCACCAGACACACGACGGCCAATCCACCGAACTGGAAAAGCTTCGCAAGCAGATCAGATCCTGCTTCAGGAAGGTTGGCTGCTGATGATTGAAGCAGCTGGAATGATAAAACAATAACAGCGGAGGCAGCAACCATGATAAAGCAACGACAACAGAGACAGCAACAACAGCCATTATTTTTATAATTTTCAAAAACAAACTTTATAAATGGTTGCCTAGAACAACCCTTCGTTACATCACTCCATAACCCCTCCACCCCTGCTTCCCCTGCAGGTGAGCTGCTTTCTGATGCCTCATCCAGGCCTCAAAGTGGCCACGAACCAGTACTTTGACGGCAGGCTTTCAGGTGCTTCTGTGTTTTTGTGTGTCTTTGTGTGTCTTTGTGTGTCTTTGTGTGTCTTTGTGTGTCTTTGTGTGTCTTTTTGTGTCTTTGCGTGGCTTTGTATGTCTTTGCGTGGCTTTGTGTGTGTGTATGTGTGTAATTCTGAGGTATTACAAAAACTATGTTATTGAAGCCATCTCCACTACCAACACCACAACAACCATTCTCGCCAAACCACAACCATTTCTATAACACCACCACCACAACCACACCGCATCACACCACGCACTACAAAACCACACAGCCACATTACACCACCACGGGCCACAGACAATACACAACCACGCCACACCACCACTGGCCAAAACGCCACACAGCCACACCACACCACCATGGACCACAGACATCACAGACGACTTCAAGGAGCATCTCAGGAAATTCATTCCCCTCCTCTTGTCGCCCTCGAACCTCGTCATCAAGGAGATCAACGGCAGCAAGCTGTCATGCAAGCAGTTGCTCGAGTACTTCAAGTCCTACATTGGCCTCTACCAACTCGACAAGTTCCCACAGCCCAAAAGCATGCTTACTGTGGGTGGTGTGTTGGTCGCTGTGGTGGTGTGGTGGTCGCTGTGGTGGTGTAGTGGTCGCTGTGAGGGTCAGGTGGCTGGTGGGAATTGTCAGATGGTGTTGTTGTTGTGGTATTTGTTAGTGATGTCACTGCTTTTTAAAACATGCCCGTCTTGAAGCTCTTCTTGCTTTGACTCCTTGCCCCACTAAAGGCCACAGCAGAGGCGAACAACCGATCCACTCTGGCGTCTGCCAAGGAGTTGTACTGCAAAGAGATGAGTCAGGTGTCGCTCATGCTTCGCATCACAACACAACACCATCACTACACCATCCCTCCATTACTACACCATCACTACACCATCATCACAACATACAATACCATCACTACACCATCATCACAATATACAACACCATCACTACATCATCGCCACAATATACAACGCCATTGCCACAATTATTAAACCACCACCTACCGCACCACACCACATCACACCATCCCACCATCCAGCATCATACTACACCATCTCAGCACCACACTACCACACCAACACCTCGTCAGCTCTGCAATGGGGACAAGCCATACATCCACCCGGAGTTCCTGATGTCGCAGCACTGTCGCTTCAAGGACGCATGCCTGGACCTCTTCGACGGCGTCCTCAAGATGGGAGGCGATGAGTTCAGCGAGCCCTACCGCAAGCAGCTGGAGGAGGAAGTGGCTGAGAAGTTTGAACAATTCGTCAAGGTGGCTTCTCGTGGGGGGTAGTCTGTGGTGGTGGTGGTGGTGGTGGTGGTGGTGGTGGTGGTGGTGGTGGTGGTGGGGGAGGGGAGGGGGGGATAGGGTGGTTGTGGTGGTGTAGCATCGAGGGATGATGAGGGGTTGTTGGAGAGGAGTGTTTAGGCGTTGATGAGTTCCACTTGGTGCCTTGAACCACCCAACAGGACAATGAAGCTAAAAACGTTTTCGCCATCATCAAAACACCCGCAGTTCTGCTGTGCTTCCTGGTTTGTGGAACCAATGAGAGTGCTTGTGCTCATTAATTATTCATGTATGCGCACCAAAGGAAGTCAACTGTTCATGTCAATGTGGCTCATTGGCCAATCATTTGAAGCGCTCAACCATACTAATCTTCACTTCAAACCACCACACCACACCACACCACCACACCACACCACCACACCACACCACCACACCACACCACCACACCACACCACCACACCACACCACACCACCACGTCACACCATGCCACACCACACCATCACACCACGTCACACCACACCACACCACCACACCACACCACCACACCACACCACACCACCACACCATCACACCATGCCACACCACACCATCACACCACGTCACTCCACACCACACCACCATCACACCAGGTGGGCTTCTACTTCAACGCAGCAGTGTTGGCAGCCATTGGAGTGACGCCACTGGCCACCCTCTCCAACGTTGCCCTCTTCTTCTTCGTCCTCCTCCTCTCCATCTGGCTCTACTCCAGGTACCTCACCATGTGTTGCTGCTGCTGTCGATGTTTAGCCTAATTGTTCTTCTGTACTTTTGCACTGATTCCATTTCCTTCAATTATTCCTTCCGCCATTATTCGTTAACATCGTACTGGCAACAACTATCCTACGCCTTAGCTCTTCCAGATCATGCCTCTTCCACTATAATACCAGAATAATATGAATAATAATACAATTATCTAATAATAATAATAATAATTATTATTATTATTATTATTATTATTATTATTATGAATTGTTTGCAGGTACACGGGAGAGGTGAGGGAGCTGGCTGAGGCGGTGGATGACTTCGCGTCCTTTTTGTGGGAAAACGTGAGTGAGCTTCGTGCTCCCGCTGCACTGCTGACACCACACACAACCACCACCATTCCACACCACTCCACACAACCACCACCATTCTACACCACCATTCCACACAACCACTTCACCACACCACTCCACCATTCTACACCACATCACCACAACACATCACATCACCACACCACTGCACAGGCGTTGGGACCAGCGTGGAAGAAGCTTCTGGAAGGAAGTGCTCAGAGGGGCGTGCGAACGCAAGATCTTAAGAAATAAGCAGCAACAACTAAGCCGATTTCGATATTTTCAGGAACCATTAAGCAATAATACAGAGATTAATATAATTAAAACAAATTAATTAGTGCAAGCCAGCTTCTAATGGCAGTTCAATTAATTATTTAATTAGTTGAACCTGTTTATTAGTTATCAATTTATCAGCCAATGGAGTGGAAGGGGGTTGTGGTCATTGGTGCAGTCTTCAAGTCATAATGTATTACAATGTAAAGTATTCATCGCGTGTGCATCTCCAGAGGTTACTTTCTACGTGTTTCAAGTTATAATCATTTAAAGCTGTTTTTAAATCACTCATTCTCAAAAGAATGACCTCCCCAACACCATTCACCCTAACGACCACGCCTGTCTCATGGCTTCCCCGTTCAATGATGTTTTTGAAATGCTTGAAAGCATCTTTATTTATCACAATTCCAGTCTTTCGCAATCTTTGATGCACTCAAAGGATACTGCCCTTCAATAAGTTAATATAATGTTTTTGGTATTTTATAAAGAGTTCTCGACAAAGAAATTAATATTCTTAAGTTTTCCTGAAACTTCAAGTTTCTAGTCCATCATGCGTGGTTTTTGAGTGGGTGTTCAATCGTTACGTTACTTGTACTTGAAGCCTCTTTTTGAGGCATTCTGACGACTCCAAAGAATTTCAATTGATCAATGAATATTTCTGGTGCAATATGCGCCTGCAACGAGTCTTCTTGCATGCAGTGGGTCCGTTGGCGATGTAGCGTTATGTCGCTGATTTCTTCAAAAGATCCTCTCCCCCACCCGCCTTGCTTTCTATAAGTTTTCTATAGAAAATGCGCAATTCTCAGCGCTTCGGTTCACTTCTCAGCCTTTCTGTAGCGCCTTCGGAGTGTTACACCTTCATCGCCTCCCAATGATTTCACGATCTGTTTGTTACTTGTTGAGTTGGTTGTACACTTTTGAATGGAGTGTTATTTAAAAGTATTAATAAAAATGCATTACTTCCTCGTCTGCTTCATCTCTCGTCTCTATCGTTGCTTTTCAAAGTTACACTTCATGAAAAGGTTTTGAAAGTAATTTGAAGAGTCTTTTTCCATCCGCAAGACGAGATGCACAGATTGCCGGAGAGTTGTGTCTTTACGGTTTAGTGTCAATGTAAAAACAAATTTAAAGTAATCTAATTTAATCGACAAGATTTTGTAGCGTGATTCACACTGTTAAATAATTTTTATTTCCAGACAGCGCCCTAAAATTTGCCAAATAACTTGAAGAAAGTTATGAAAATAGGCAAAACAAAACATTTATTTAACTTTAAAAGACCTAAAAAATCGACTTTTCGAAGAAAACAACGTTGAGTTTCATTCAAACGCACAAACTTGCAACATCATCGATATTTTTATTTTCGTTGATTTTCAAAGTAAAATTCTACAATGACGAGTGTTCCCAAGGAGTCGGACCGCCAAAAGACATTAGAGGTTAACAGGATAGGCAGTAGCCAAGTCTCGGTCGTTCCCAAAAAGTCCTCAAAGGTTAACAAAGAAAGAAAAAAGTTGTTGAAGCGGATGTACCAAGAGGTCATAATGGCGGACAAGAATAAGGACGTGGGCTACCTTTCCGGCTACGCCCTTATGCTCGAGCGCCTCGCCCCCAATTACCTACTCATCAAGCAGGGCTGGGTCCACAAATTCCGTAACTCATTTCCTCTTGTTACATTTCTCGAAGTTGACTCTTTGAAGCTTTTGATTAACTATCAACGTTTACTATAGTTTTTATTGAAATAGGCATTCCTTCAATATGCTGTGTCACTCGAACGAAGGGTCACTGCACAAAAGAATGCACACGGGACTTGTAGTTAAAGGCATGTGCATTTAACATTCTTGCAGATAGGTTTTTTCCCCTGCAGCTCTTGACAAAGAAATGGTTGGTGCTGAACCAAGCATCTTTGAGTATGACTTTCTATTCAGACCCGAACAATCGAAACAAGGGAAACTGTTGTTCTCTGGCCTCAGCTTCGGTCAAAACTGGTGTTCCGGTGAGTTTTTTGTCTATACCTTAATCTAATCAAAGCATTTGTAAGTGTTAGTATAAATACTTCAACTGATCATCGCATTATGAAAATAAAATGTGGCCTTGTAATTTTGAGTCATCTTATTTAAGAACTTGTTATAACGGTGAAAAGTGCTGTAGGGTTTCCTTGTTATTTTTTCAGTCTCGTTTCAGGGGGCTTCCTCCGTGGATAACAAAAAATTGCTGCTTGACTGTTCGATTCAGGTGGAAGAAAATAGTGTTAGGATTCGAGAGTGAAACAGAAGCATTGTAATCATTTTCATAAACTAAATTTGACTTTGATTTTTTTCCTAAAAGTATATTTATTTTTCAATCAATTTATTTTTTTATATTTCAATTTTGAATACGTAAAAGTGTTCGAAAATCCATTTTTAAAAAACCTATTTCAGAGAATGGAATATGACAGTCGATAAGATTTTCTCATGCAGGCAGTCCAAAACCAAAGGTTATGAAACTATGAGCCAAAAGTTAAAAAAGTTTCTAAAGAGAGGTGAATCCTTATTTTATGAGATGGAACCTATAAATGTTCTCATATTTTTATTACTCAATTCAAAATCAAAAATTTAATATTTTGGTTTATCATTCATAATTATTTCAGAAAAAACGATAAAGTTTATAGTTAACTTTACTTTAGTTATAATTTTATTTTTTAAAGGGGGCCATTCAATCAATCAAGAAGGATGCAATGTACCAGGAGCAAATTGTCCAACTTGCTTCAAAGATTAACATATTGAATAAACTAAAAAAATTTTTGTCATTTTGACAACCAAAAAAAATATTAGATAGCTTATCTTTTATACTTTTAAAAGAAACCTGTTCGTTCTTTCCTCAATACACTTAACAACAACAATATTGTAATGGCGGACACTGTTGGTTTGAACGGACTTTCCGATATTAATCTATCTGGAGATGCAAATTTAGGAGGTCTAACTATTGAAGAAATACCTGAAGAAAACAAAATAAAAGCTAATTTAGCTAAAGAAAAGGCAAACGAACATTTCAAAAGTGATTTTTACCATTTATTCTATTATCGGCCTATACATGCTAGTCCTGTTTAAAAAAAGCCATTTATATTTTGAGTTGAATATAATAAAAACTTCTTTTATCTTATCTTTTGAACCTACGAAACGTTCCAGAACAAGAATATGAAAAGTCAATCACCTTATACACGGAAGCCATTGATTTGAACCCCTTCGTTTCTCCATACTACGCTAACAGAAGTTTTGCATACCTGAAGACCGAATGCAACGGATATGCTTTGTCAGATGCCAACAAAGCAATTAAGCTTGATCCTAGATATGTCAAGGTGGTCTAATTATTATTAGAGCGTAAAAGAGAACTTTTATATACTATATAGAAATGATCAACAAGATATTTAGTTTCCATTAGTTTAAATTTAAATTCATAAAAACCATTCAAACCAGGCATATTATAGACGAGCTACAGCTAATATGGCATTAGGAAAATTCAAACTGGCTTTGAAGGATTTTGACTCAGTCACAAAAATCTGTCCTAATGACAAGGATGCCAAAATGAAATATTCCGAGTGTAACAAGATAGTGATGCGACTTGCCTTTGAAAAGGCCATTGCAGTGGATGATAAAAAAAAGTCGGTTGTGTCGCAGGTCAACTTGGACACCATGGGTGTGTGGTGTGGGGGGGGTGTCATAGGATGTGGTGTGAGTAATGTCATGGGTGTAGTGTAAGAGGTGTCATGTGGTGTGGTATGAGGTGTCGTGGGGTGTGGTGTGAGGTGCTTTGAGGGGGTGCTTACCCACAATGGTGTATGCCTCAATGGTGTATGCCTCTGTGTGAAGGAGTTGCAATTGTGTTGAGAATAATCAATCGAAACGAGTACATTTATGTTACAAGTGAGCAACTGAACAAATATGCTTACGTTATTTGTCAATGTTGACAGTGGTCGAACCGGAGTATGAGGGGCCAAAATTGGATGAGGAAGGAAAAGTGTCATTATCGTTTGTGAAACAACTGGTTGAGACCTTCAAGAAGCAACAGAAACTGCACCGAAGATACGCATACAAGGTTCAACTTCAGTTTGAGATGATGATGACGTTGGTGATGATGATGATGACGGTGATGATGATGATGAGGAGGAGGAGTAAGAAGATGGGGGCATCGATGTTTCAGTACCGATAAAGTGGTGAATAACTCCAGGGCTTTTGTTACTTGAGTGCCTCAGAGCACGGGAAGGGCTGAGTAGGCAAGCAAGCACTTAAACCACCCTTCAGATCCTGCTCGATGCCAGGCAGTTTTTCTCCAAGCAGCCCTCCATGGTCGACATCAGCATCGAAGAGGTCCATGAAGCTTATACTAATAAGGACAATAACGATATTAATAATAATAATAATGATGATAATGATGATGATGATGATGATGATGATGATGATGATGATAATGAGGAGGAGGAGGATGATGATGATGATTGCAAGACTGTGAAGTCATAGCATCACTGATCCCACTGCTGCCACCACAACCTCATGTTAACCTTCCACAGGGGAAAAAGTTCACAGTGTGTGGGGACATTCATGGTGTGATGTTCTTACCTTTATTATTATCATTATTATTTTTATTATTATTATTAGTATTATTAGTAGTAGTAGTAGTAGTAGAAGTAGTAGTAGTAGTAGTAGTAGTAGTAGTAGTAGTAGTAGTAGTAGTAGTAGTATAGTAGTAGTAGTAGTAGTAGTAGTAGTAGTAGTAGTCAGTAGAGTAGTAGTAGCAGTAGTAGTAGTAGTAGTAGTAGTAAGTAGTAGTAGTAGTAGTAGTAGTAGTAGTAGTAGTAGTAGTAGTAGTAGTAGTAGTAGTAGTAGTAGTAGTAGTAGTAGTAGTAGTAGTAGTAGTAGTAGTAGTAGTAGTAGTAGTAGTAGTAGTAGTAGTAGTAGTAGTAGTAGTAGTAGTAAGTAGTAGTAGTAGTAGTAGTAGTAGTAGTAGTAGTAGTAGTAGTAGTCAGTAGTAGTAGTAGTAGTAGTAGTAGTAGTAGCAGTAGTAGTAGTAGTAGTAGTAGTAGTCAGTAGTAGTAGTAGTAGTAGTAGTCAGTAGTAGTAGTAGTAGTAGTAGTAGTAGTAGTAGTAGTAGTAGTAGTAGTAGCAGTAGTAGTAGTAGTAGTAGTAGTAGTAGTAGCAGTAGTAGTAGTAGTAGTAGTAGTAGTAGTAGTAGTAGTAGAAGTAGTAGTAGTTATACTAATGTAATAATAAATATTTGTTAAATCACCATGAGGACAATGATGTGGTGTGAGCTCCTTGCATGGCTCCAACCACAAATCCTCCATATTCCAGGCCAGTTTTTACGACCTCCTGAACATTTTTGAACTCAATGGCTTTCCCTCTGAGGACAATCCCTATGTGAGTGGGTGGTGGTGGATGGGAGAGATGGTGATGATGAGTCAGGAGAGATGGTGATGATGAGTCGGGAGAGATGATGATGAGTCAGGAGAGATGGTGATGATGAGTTGGGAGAAATGATGATGAGTCAGGAGAGATGATGATGAGTTGGGAGAGGTGACAAAGGGGTGAGGGAGGAAGAGGGTTTCAGAGGGACACCTGCATTGATTGAAGTTCCATAAGTATTAACCTCCTGCAAGCTCTTCAATGGAGATTTTGTTGACCGAGGCTCTTTCTCCGTTGAGTGCATCTTCACCCTCCTCTCCTTCAAACTCCTCTTCCCTGACCACTTCTTCATGTCCAGAGGTTCGCAGCCCCAATCACATCCATCTCCACTCCATCACACCCATCCCCACCCCAAGCACACCCACCTCCACCCCATCACACCCATCTCCACCCCATTACACCCACCTCCACTCCATCTCACCCATCTCCACCCCATCACACCCATCCCCACCCCATCACACCCACCTCCACCCCATCACACCCATCTCCACTCCATCACATCCACCTCCACTCCATCACATCCACCTCCACCCCATCACACCCACCCCTTCATCCTTCTCTGCACCACCACTCATGCACCCACCAGGAAATCACGAGAGTGAGACTATGAACCAGATGTATGGATTTGAAGGAGAAGTGAAGGCCAAGTAAGGATGGAGGCGGCGATGATGATGATGATGATGAAGATGATGCTGATGATGATGAGGATGATGCTGATGATGATGATGATGATGATGATGATGATGATGATGATGATGATGATGATGATGATGATGATGATGATGATGATGATGATGATGATGATGATGATGATGATGATGATGATGAAGATGATGCTGATGATGATGAGGATGATGCTGATGATGATGATGATGATGATGATGATGATGATGATGATGATGATGATGATGATGATGATGATGATGATGATGATGATGATGATGAAGATGATGATGATAAGGATGAGGATGATGATGATGAGGATGAGGATGAGGATGATGATGATGCGCACCACCAGGTATTCGTCTCAGATGGTGGATTTGTTCACAGAGGTGTACAACCTGCTGCCTCTGTGCCACCTCATCTGCAACAAAATCCTTGTGCGTGGTGTCCATGTGGTGGTGGGGGTGGTGGCGGTGATGGCGGGGGTGGGGGTGGGGGTGGGGGTGGTGATGGTGGTGATGGTGATGATGATGGTGGGGGTGGTGATGGTAGCGGGGGTGGGAATGGTGGTGATGGTGGTGGAGGTGGTGGGGGTGGTGATGGTGGTGGGGGTGGTGATGGTGGTGGGGGTGGTGATGGTGGTGATGGTGGTGTAAATAATAAAGACTTCCACAAAGCTCTTCTACACCAACCATTCCACGAGGGCAGGTGATGCACGGAGGCTTGTTCTCGCAAGATGACGTCACACTGGCGGACATCAGGAAGGTGGAGAGAGACCGACAGCCTCCTGACAGTGGACTCATGTGCGAGCTGTTGTGGTCCGATCCCCAGCCTCAGAACGGCAGGGGCGCCAGCAAGAGAGGTGCTCCTGTCACTCTCGCAAACGTTGCTTGTCGTCATCGTCATCACCATCATCATCACCATCTTCATCTTCATCTTCATCACTATCATCACCACCATCATTGTCATCAACATCACCACCATCATCGTCATCATCATCACCACCATCATCGTCATCATCATCACCACCATTATCCTCATCATTATTATCATCATCATCCTCATCATCATCATCATCATCATCATCATCATCATCATCACCACCACCACCACCACCACCACAGGAGTGGGCACCCAGTTTGGACCTGACGTCACGAAGGCCTTCTTGAGCAGGAACGGACTGGACTACATTATCCGCAGTCACGAGGTCTCACGTGGTCTCTATGAAAACTCAATGAATGCATGCATGCATTAATGAATGAATGGATGAATGAATTAATTAATAAAGTAAAGCAAGGCTGGTTGATCTGACGAACGAATAAATTAAAGAATAAATCATAGAAGGACTGATTGATGAAATAGATGAATGAATGGATGAATGGATGAATGGATGAATGAATGAATGGATGAATGAATGAATGGATGGATGAATGAATGGATGAATGAATGGATGGATGAATGAATGGATGAATGAATGAATGGGTGATGGACGGCAGGTGAAGCAGGAGGGCTATGAGGTGGCTCACGACGGCATGTGCATCACCGTCTTCTCGGCCCCCAACTACTGGTACGTTCCTCAATGCACCCTGCATTTCTCAATGCACCCTGCATTCATCAATGCACCATGCATCCATCAATTCACCCTGCAATCATCAATGCACTCTGCATCTATCAATGCACCCTGCATTCATCAATGCACCCTGCGTCCATCAATGCACCCTGCATTCATCAATGCACTCTTGTATATTCACTTCTTTCCATGACTACGCTGTTTGTACGTCTTGTTTGTGACAACAACAACAACTTTGTATGCTCTGGTCCACCGCAGTGATACAATGGGCAACAAAGGAGCCTTCATCAGCCTCAAGGGGGGCGATCTCACCCCCAAGTTCACTTCGTACTCTGCCGTGGTGAGTGGCTGGAAGGAAGGGTGGGTGGCAGTGGGTGTGGATTAGTTGATGCTCACATCGTCACCACCATCATCACCATCATCACCCCAATCATCACCATCATCATCATCATCACCATCACCACCATCACCCCCAATCATCACCATCACCACCACCATCACCCCCCAATCACCACCATCACCATCACCTCCCAATCATCACCACCATCACCCCCAATCATCACCATCATCACCACCACCACCACCATCATCACCATCACCCCCCAATCATCACCATCACCACCATCATCACCATCACCCCCCAATCATCACTTCACCACAGCCTCATCCCGACGTCAAGCCAATGGCGTACGCCAACTCCTTTTTGTCGTTGTTGTCGTGAGCACCTCGAGCGATTCTTTGCCTCATACCTCCCTTAGGTCATTAAGTTGCAATAGCCTTTTAGCTTACTGTTATTTTATACTGTCTGTCTTTTAGGTTTTCGTCATTTCTTTCATTGTTAATATTATGGTCGAAAAATAACGGTAAAATTGTTCTGGTGCGATGTATTACGTATCTTTGGTAACTTTTGAGCTTTAATGCCTTAAGTTGAAAGTGTCAACATGGCGCCACCTAGCGACTGTTTCACTATCGTACCCTCATGCGCTCCAATGATTCACACTGTGGGACTGCAGCTTGACAGTACAGGACACATAGCAGGAATGATGTTAATAATTTATGAATAACTTTTCGATTTTGTGGTCACGAATTATCTTGTTCTTTCCGGCCTCACGCCCGCCAGGCTCTGCATATTAACTACCTAATCACTTGTGCGACGCCCATTATTCAACTTAAACCTTCGCGAGGCCTTCTTACTGACCTTCAAGCTCATGTACGCACGAGTGGTAGACTAGTTAGAAACTCGAGTGATATCACACGTAACAACGACGACGATGCTTGCAACACAGCAACACCAACGCCCCTTCGCTGCCACTTGATCGCCCGACACTTGGTCACCTCCCTCATTCGAGTGTTGTTTCCAATAAACTGCCCACAAGTCACCTCGGCACCTTCGGGAGTCGAGGGAGTGTTTGACGTTTTCAAGTTGGATGTTTGGAGCAAGTTCGTGTCGCACATTCTTTCATTTGAATTGCTAACGTCTTCACTTATCGAAAAAAAAACTTCAGAGTCTTGTGCTTCGATGCGTTTGTGTGTGTGACGTCTGGTGCCTCTGGTGCCTCTGGTGAGTCTTCTCGTCGTCTGCGATGAGCCATTGTGGTGCTTGTGAAGCCGTTGTGGCTGGTTGGGAGGGTTGCAAGCAAGAAAACCTACGAGTGCTATGTGACTTCGCTGCGATGTCGTTTTATTGGGAATACTTTTAGTGAGGTGGAAGTTGGCGCCTATGTCTTCCAAGTCGGCATTATATAAAAAAATATATATATTTTTTTTTGTTTATATATATATATTTATTTATTTATATTTATATATATAACTCATCCTTTTGCAAACTTCCATCTCAAACAACTTCACAATGAAAAAAACTGAAATTTGAAAAAAATATTCAAAAACTGCAGCATCGTTCATAATCCATCTTTCTCTCTCTCCTCTCTTCATTCTCTCTCTCCTTTCCTCATTCTCTCTCTCCTTTCCTCATTCTCTCTCTTTCTCATTCTCTCTCTCCTTTCCTCATTCTCTCTCTTCCTCATTCTCTCCCTTCCCTTCCCACTGCAAGTACTTCAGCCGCGCGAATTGGTTTTGGACAGTTCTTGTTCCAGCTCCTTCAGATCCTTGTTGCTCTGGTACGAAGTGAGAAAACCGATGACGTCATCCAAGTCGTCCTTGCCTCCATCCTTGCAGGCGTGTGTGCCTCTGTTGCCTTCCATTTTCTTGCAAACAGCTCCGCTGACCTTTTCAGTGAAAGTTGCGTCGATCTTAGTGCTGTCGTCGCGCAAGGCCTGCTCCTTCCGTCTTCTCTTCGCCAGCGCTCCCTCGTGTGCTTGAGCCAGAGGGAACTGGGTGGTCTGCAGAGCCTGTGGAGGCTGTGGATGTTGCAGAGCCTGTGGATGCTGCAAAGCCTGTGGATGCTGCAGAGCCTGTGGATGCTGTGGACTCATCTGATGCACAAGTCTGGTCATGAAGGACAGCAGCTCACTCTGACTCAGTGGAGGGCTGGTCGGTGGTGACGGCAGTGCCAACACTTGGAGGGTGTATTAAAGGGGGGTGAGTTGTTTGAAGTCCTTGTCGCTCTCTTAAAACACAAATCGAGTTATTTTTTCATAATGCAAGTTGTGGTGAGAGCCCATCTGACTCAATACTCAACCAACTTTCCAACAAAGCTCACTGCTTGGGGAGGATGGGGCGGAGAAGGGGTAGCTGGGAGAGAAGGGCAACATAGGATTCAGTGGTTGTAAGGCCATTGGAGACGCCAGCTGAGAGGCCATTGGCTGGTAGTAGTTCATTGGGAAGCCTGCAGAGGAGGTGCAATAGGAGACATTAGGTGGTACCCTACTCATTAATCATCTATTCAGCCCTAGCTAATGCGTTCTCGTGTCGCAAGGTGTGCCACTGTGAGAGCATGGAAAGCGTGCATGCATGGTAAGGTCTGATACAAGGCAGGAATAACTCCTGCACCGAGTTAAGTGAAAAGAAAACAAACCACCATAGGCACAACTACATCCTAGATTCTCGTCTGCGAATTTCAAGTGCAAACGTTGGAATGTTGAAGCGTCATGGTTTGAAAGCTATTAATAAATGAATTAATTGAATATTTCATAATTGCGGCAATTACCTGCACCCTTCCTGTCCTCCTCATGGTCCATCGTGAGGTTGTAGTCCTCCATCAGCGTCCTGAACTTGTCCTTCAAAACAACAACATTACGTCATCTTGTCCTTCAAAACACAACAACATTACGTCATCTTGTCCTTCAACACACAACAACATTACGTCATCTTGTCCTTCAACACACAACAACATTACGTCATCTTGTCCTTCAACACACAACAACAATACACCACTTTGCCCTCCTACAGACCAACTACACCAACCTCACATCTCATCGGTCAACAGTCCACCAACAACAACACCTATACAATACAATACAATACAATACAATACAATACAATACAATACAATACAATACAATACAATACAAACACGATTATTATTATAGTGGCATTAACCCCATAGAGTTTCGAGGCCACTAATTTATCACCAAGACATCATCAACCATACCTCAATATTCTTGCTTTTGCGGCCATCAAAGCCGAAATGTTTGAAGTCAGTCATGGGGTCCTCGTTGGCGGCCACGGTCTGGTTCAGCAGCATGGCGGTCAGTCGTTGTCGGTAGGGGAAGAACTCAGGCCTGAAGGTGTCGATGAGTTCCTTCCAGGACTTGGCGTCGGCTCTGTTGTTACAGCACAACATGATCTTCTTCTTGCCTGTGGTCACCTGGATGACATTCTCCTTGCTCAGCCATGGAGGTAGTCTCACAATGCCCACCTGAGTGGTGCATGGTGTTGCATGGAGGTGCATGGTGGTGCATGGTGTTGCATGGGGGTGCATGGTTGTGTATGGTGGTGCATGGGGGTGCATGGTGGTGTATGGGGGTGCATGGTGGTGCATGGGGGTGCATGGGGGTGCATGGTGGTGCATGGGGGTGCATGGGGGTGCATGGTGGTGCATGAGGGTGCATGGTGGTGCATGGGGGTGCATGGGAGTGCATGGGGGTGCATGGTTGTGTGTGGTGGTGCATGGGGGTGCATGGTGGTGTATGGGGGTGCATGGGGGTGCATGGGGGTGCATGGTGGTGCATGAGGGTGCATGGTGGTGCATGGGGGTGCATGGTGGTGCATGGGGGTGCATGGGGGTGCATGGTGGTCATGGTGGTGCATGGGGGTGCATGGGGGTGCATGAGGGTGCATGGGGGTGCATGGGGGTGCATGGTGGTGCATGGGGGTGCATGGGGGTGCATGGTGGTCATGGTGGTGCATGGGGGTGCATGGGGGTGCATGAGGGTGCATGGGTTGATTCAAAGTCATATTTCATATTTTATAATTTTTTTAGACGCAAATTCAAAACCGATTGAGAACTGATCTGACTTGAAAAGCTTTCAAAAGTAAACTCAACTAATATTTCAATGTTTCCACACCAACCCTGTTTCCGGTTGCGACCACCTGACTTCCTGTGAGTATGTATTCGCCTTCTCTACTCAGAGTCTGTGGCGACTTGTAGTAGGTGAGGCTACAGGTCACCTGGTTCAGCACGAACCAGTAGTGGTTCCACCAGTTCAACGATAACAGCCTGCCTGGCAGGTTGTGGTGTGGTGGGGTTGGAGTGTGGCGTGATTGGAGTGTGGTGGGGTGGGTTTGGAGTGTGGTGTGGCTGATATTGGAGTGTGATGTAACTGATATTGGAGTGTGATTTTGTGTTAATACTGCCTTATGGAAGCTTATGATTAGATTAGATGGAAATAGTTTGTGACAAGGAATCTGATAGGAAGGTGTGAAGTGGTAGGAAGTGCTTTCTAAAACGTGCGAAAGCTCAGCGACGCTGAAATGTTACAGAGTGGTGTTGACCACTTCGAACAATCCTCTCACGGTGTTTGTGCATCCAGCCAACCTTCAACAGCATCCTCCCTCCTCCAACGCATCAGAGGCGCAATGTTTGTATCTTCTGCTCAAACGCCCTTCCTCAACACACCTTCACATTAATCGTTTATAATCAGCGCTATACAAATGCTTAGATCGGCTGTGACGTCATGAAGACGAAACAAGTGAACAAGGATCGGAAATAATCTTTTTGATGTTTTAATGGACTTTCAGTTGTTTTGTTGTTATTTACAATACGTGTGTGACGTTTGCCAGCTTTTCACTTTTAAACACTTTTGGCTCACCCGATCACCATCTTGTTCTACGTCAGTTGCGCTTCAGGCACTTCTTTTGGCTCAATGTGCTGGTGGCATGGTGTTACAACGACAGGAGGCTGCTAGGTGGTGGTAGAGGAGCTTCAATCAGAAACAATACAATGCCATTCAAAACAATACAATGCCATTCAAAACAATACAATGCCATTGAAAACAATACAATTAACTTCCAAACAATACAATAAGAAGCAATTAACACAACTCAACAACAAAAAAATGCAACACCACTCAAACAGAAGCTCCCACTAACTATTTTGCTTCGTTAATTTGAGGGCAAAGTCGAGTGCGTGTCTTATGAGTAGGCAGGCATCCTGCCACTCCACTCTACACCCCACCACACCACATCACACCACACCACACCACACCACACCACACCACACCACACCACACCACACCCCACCACACCACACCACACCCCACCACACCACACCACACCACATCACATCACACCACACCCCACCACACCACACCACACCACATTCCACAGCCACACTGCGCAGACATTAGGGGAAATGCCACACAAGAGCGCATCTGTGACTCAGCGCTATACAAATCTTCAGAAGAGGTTTCAACAGCCTGAACATACCTGCCAGGCATGCAGGTGGCTGAGGTTGGGAGGTGGTGGGGCGAGGATAATTGATGAAAAGAATTTAAATAGTCCAACTGATGAATGTGTGTGTGTGTGTGTGTGTGTGTGTGTGTGTGTGTGTGTGTGTGTGTGTGTGTGTGTGTGTGTGTGTGTGTGTGTGTGTGTGTGTGTGTGTGTGTGTGTGTGTGTGTGTGTGTGTGTGTGTGTGTGTGTGTGTGTGTGTGTGTGTGTGTGTGTGTGTGTGTGTGTGTGTGTGTGTGTGTGTGTGTGTGTGTGTGTGTGTGTGTGTGTGTGTGTGTGTGTGTGTGTGTGTGTGTGTGTGTGTGTGTGTGTGTGTGTGTGTGTGTGTGTGTGTGTGTGTGTGTGTGTGTGTGTGTGTGTGTGTGTGTGTGTGTGTGTGTGTGTGTGTGTGTGTGTGTGTGTGTGTGTGTGTGTGTGTGTGTGTGTGTGTGTGTGTGTGTGTGT
Source organism: Branchellion lobata (assembly GCA_947562095.1). Classification (NCBI taxonomy): domain Eukaryota; kingdom Metazoa; phylum Annelida; class Clitellata; order Hirudinida; family Piscicolidae; genus Branchellion; species Branchellion lobata. The sequence continues at coordinate 251,423 of OX387248.1, forward strand.
GTGTGTGTGTGTGTGTGTGTGTGTGAGTGTGGTGAGGCGAGAGCGTCGGACGGCTTGAGCACGTGTAAAGCTTATAAGAGAGCATGCGCTGATGAACTCACTGCAACAGTTGTCGACGAGGTGGGTGACTGATCGTTCGTCTTGTTTTTCGAACAATAGCATTATCGTTATCTGATGTTTTTTGTAGCGCCTTATCTTTTTGCAATATTTCGGAATTAATTTAAAAATAATTTGACTTTGTTAAAGATTGTTGCAGCTGTCACATCTGCCGTCCATTCCAACAGCACAACTATTATTCCTCAACCTCAAAACATTTCCACTTTTGTGCGGATTCTGTTTACCATGGCTTATGAAGAAGAGCCAGGTAGTGTAATGGCGCATTGTGGCTTGTAGCCTAATGCTATGTAGTTAAGCTCATGTATCGAGATACCGTGTGGTTAAGCTCATGTATCGAGATACCGTGTGGTTAAACTTATGTAGCAAGATACTATGCAGTTAGACGCCAAGCGCTGCGTAGTTAGACGCCAACAACTAAATAGTTAGGTGGTGACTTGTGTTGTGGCGCGTAGAAGTGACGCATTGTTGAGCATTTGGAGGTGCCCCTCAATCGTCCTCCACCACACCGTGAGATTATAACTCGTGGGAGCTTCAATTGCTTTGTGCCTCAACACACCACCACTCGCACCAGCACGAGAAGTTTACTTCAGTTCTATTCAAGGTTTAATGAGTTCATAAGATACATCCCTATTTATATATCCCTATCCATACATTCCTATCCACATATCACCATCCACATATCACCATCCATATATCACCATCCATATATCACCATCCACATATCACCATCCACATATCACCATCCATATATCACCATCCATATATCACCATCCACATATCAACATCCACATATAACCATCCACATATCACCCTCCATCTATCACCATCTATATATCCCCATCCACATATCACCATCCATCTATCACCATCTATATATCCCCATCCACATATCACCATCCATATATCACCATCCATATATCACCAGCCACATACCACCAGCCATATATCACCATCCATATATCACCATCCATATGCCACCGTTCATATATCACCATCCATGTATCACCATCCATATATCACCAGCCGTTTATCGTCATCCATATATCACCATCCATATATCACCATCCGTATATCACCATCCGTATGCCACCATTCATATATCACCATCCATATATCACCATCCATATGCCACCATTCATATATCACCGTCCATCTATCACCATCCATATATCACCATCCATATATCACCCTCCATCTATCACCATCCTTACATCACCATCCACATATCACCATCCACATATCACCACCCATATATCACCATCCATACATCATTACTCGAGTATCATCATCCATAAATCAACATTTTGTAAGCCATTCACTGTTCTAGCAAGTGCACCAACATCCTATAAACCTGCCACAAGTCCAATGAGCCTTCCAACCACAACATCGCCGTCTGAAGGAGGCCTGTTTGTGCAATCTTCGAACTGAAATTCACGAGTTCCATAACAGCTCAAAGTTCAGAAGAGGTTTGCCCCAAAGACATTGGCTGTGTCTTGGATGGCTGTGGATGGAAGAAACCCTGAGAGACAATCATTGCTAACTGCTCTTGTAACAATGCTGGTCCTTCGAGATCACAGACTGACAACTCTCAAGTGTGACGAATGAAATGAAATTGTGAGAAGACATGAGTTCAACCACCCGCATGTAAGCCTGTTTCTTGGAGACAACATGACACCACTGAGGCTCGCATGCCACAACCAACCCCCACTGACGTCAGAGCTTGCAGCCACAACGTCATCATCGCCAGCAATTATCGCTATTTCCGAGCAGTTCTTCAACTCGCCCGTAATTTGATTTCGACTGCGATGAGTAAGACACGTAACTACAAACAACCAGAAACAAGAGACACCCGCCCATGATTACCGCATCTCAACGTCTCGCTAGCTTTATCTTCATCATCTCATCTTCTTCTTCTTCTTCTTCATCATTATCTTTTTCTTCTTCTTCTTCTTCTTCTTCTTCTTCTTCTTCTTTTTTATTCTTCTTCTTCTTCTTCTTCTTCTTCTTCTTCTTCTTCTTCTTCTTCTTCTTCTTCTTCTTCTTCTTTTTCTTCTTCTTCTTCTTCTTCATCATCATCTTCTTCATCATAATTTCTCAGCCATCTCCATCTTTTATTCAAATTTCTTTGTAACTTTCTCATCATTTGATTTATTTCCATTTTTTACCATCCTTCTTCATCATCATCATCATCATCATCATCATCATCATCATCATCATCATCATCATCATCATCATCACCATATCATCATCACCATCATCATCATCATCATCATCATCATCATCATCATCATCATCATCATCATCGTCATCATCATCATCATCATCATCATCATCATCATCATCATCATCATCATCATCATCATCATCATCATCACCATCATCATCATCATCATCATCATCATCATCATCATCATCATCATCATCATCATCATCATCATCATCATCATCATCATCATTATCATCATAATCATCATTATCATCTTCTTCTTCTTCTTCTTCTTCTTCTTCTTCTTCTTCTTCTTCTCCTTCTTCTTCTTCTTCTTCTTCTTCTTCTTCTTCTTCTTCTTCTTCTTCTTCTTCTTCTTCTTCTTCTTCTTCTTCTTCTTCTTCTTCTTCTTCTCCTTCTTCTTCTTCTTCTTCTTCTTCTTCTTCTTCTTCTTCTTCTTCTTCTTCTTCTTCTTCTTCTTCTTCTTCTTCTTCTTCTTCTTCTTCTTCTGTTATTTTTCTTTTTCATATTTCTCTCCGTCATCATCTTCGTCCTCTTCTTCACCTTCCATCTCCTCACCATCTTCTCCCATAACCTCATCTTTCCTACCCCTTCCACACCTTACGTGTAACAAGGTCAAGTTATCTCATGTCCTCGTAGTCACGAAGTACTCTTCTGGTGGCTGATCTCCTCCCTCGAGACACCACCACTCCACTGACTGCATGGATCAGCTCTTGTGGTCACCATGCTTCCACTGGGCCTTCAGGACTGCGTACGCGCGTACTTACAGAACATTTCCTTGCAACACCAAATCCGCTTCCGCTCATTTGTGTCTGCAAGTGCTAGGAATTCAAATGAATAGGTACATGTCCTACTCTACACTCAAGTGTAAAAATATCTCTCAAGTGGGGCATACATGCTTTATGATTGGCTCTTCTATATATATATATATATATATATATATACAGAGAAGAAGACTTCAAAGAAATATACACACCAGATCGAGTAGAGCTTGAGACATTCATGCGTTGAAGGGACTCTTAATAAGCACTCTGAGAAGTCATCAAGCCACACTCACTCCTCGATCGCTCACACGTGCAGGCGTTGTTTTGAAGACATTTCCTGGGAGTTTGAAAGCAACTCAAGCCGGCCTTGGTCCAAATCGCTTTGGGAGCAGTTTTTCACTCAACCAATTAGTTTTCTTGTCTCAAAACCGTCGCCGTAACTTGCCACTGGGACACGATGAAGTACCTCGCCTGGGACGATGCTGTGAGTTGGTCGCATTTACCTCCTTCTGCCACACTAAGCCGCAGAGGATAACAACCACTCCATCAACAGTAACAACAGCAACATCAACAACAACAACAAAAATTCCAACAACAACAACAGCATAACCAACAACAGCAACAACAATAGCGCCGATGCTGGCAAGTGTCAAATAATTCAGCATTGATTGGTTCGGCAGAACAACTCTAACAAGCCAGATACAACAACTTCGATGCAACAAATACTAAAATGCATCTCTGCACACAACACCACTTCACACCTTCTCACACACCACCTTCTCACACACCACCTTCTCACACCACCTTCTCACACACCACCTTCTCACACCACCTTCTCACACCACCTTCTCACACACCACCTCCTCACACCACCTTCTCACACACCACCTCCTCACACCACCTTCTCACACCACAACCTCACACCACCTCACACCACCTCTTCACACAACACCACTTCACACACCCCCTTACACACACCCCCTCACACACCTCCTCGCCCTACAGATGGAGTCAGTGAGATACGGCAAGAACAAGAAGGCAGGCCATGAGGCCCTGCAAGAGGTGACCCTACTCAAGAACCGCTTCAAGGACAACACCGCCAAAAAGGTTTTCACTCCTCCCACCTTCCCATTAAACTACGTCCAAGTACAATGACTCGAGTTTTGCGCTGTTGAGCTTTCCAGTTGTATTAACCTGACGAAGTCACGAGTAGATCCCACATTGTTTGATAATCTCATTTCAAGTTCAAATTTTTGTTCAACAAGTCACATTCATACCCTGCCTAATGCTAAGAAGCCGATTTTTCGCATTGCAATGAGGCCCAACAACTGATCACTGGTCATTTCAATGCTTAATGGCAAGTTAACCTGTTTGTTGTGTTAACAAACAGTACCTGCCACTTTGAAGTTATAAAGAAACATTATGTTAATGTGGTGCTCGCTTTGTTGTAGCCATGACAACACAATGGCACTAGCGCTTCGCTGTGGACTTTTTAAAGGAAACTTTGAAACAACAACGGCACACAGGCGCTTTTAGTGTCCTCATGACTATTGATTCGCTCTCGTCTGAGGCCTTGAAACGTGGAACATTTTTGTACTAAGAATCATATTCTCGTATTATTAATGCCCATAAATACTCCTTCTCACCCCTGAAGACCACCTACGTTTCATTCACTCCCGCCAGAATGCCTTGGAAAGACAACAGAAATGTCTCGAGAACTGTCACAAGCTGCTCAGTCTGGAAGACGCCCTAGGGGTGAGGAGGAGGAAGAGAAAGAGGAGAAGGAAAAGGATAAGAAGGAGGAAGAAAAGGAGGAGGTAGAGAAGAAGGAGGAGGAGGAGGAAGAGGAGGAGGAGGAGGAAGAGGAGAAGGAGGAGGAGGAGGAGGAGGAGGAGGAGGAGGAGGAGGAGGAGGAGGAGGAGGAGGAGGAGGAGGAGGAGGAGGAGGAGGAGGAGGAGGAGGAGGAGGAGGAGGAGGAGGAGGAGGAGGAGGAGGAGGAGGAGGAGGAGGAGGAGGAGGAGGAGGAGGAGGAGGAGGAGGAGGAGGAGGAGGAGGAGGAGGAGGAGGAGGAGGAGGAGGAGGAGGAGGAGGAGGAGGAGGAGGAGGAGGAAGAGGAGGAGGAGGAGGAAGAGGAGAAGGAGGAGGAGGAGGAGGAGGAGGAGGAGGAGGAGGAGGAGGAGGAGGAGGAGGAGGAGGAGGAGGAGGAGGAGGAGGAGGAGGAGGAGGAGGAGGAGGAGGAGGAGGAGGAGGAGGAGGAGGAGGAGGAGGAGGAGGAGGAGGAGGAGGAGGAGGAGGAGGAGGAGGAGGAGGAGGAGGAGGAGGAGGAGGAGGAGGAGGAGGAGGAGGAGGAGGAGGAGGAGGAGGAGGAGGAGGAGGAGGAGGAGGAGGAGGAGGAGGAGGAGGAGGAGGAGGAGGAGGAGGAGGAGGAGGAGGAGGAGGAGGAGGAGGAGGAGGAGGAGGAGGAGGAGGAGGAGGAGGAGGAGGAGGAGGAGGAGGAGGAGGAAGAGAAGGAGGAGGAGGAGGAGAAGAAGGAAGAGGAGGAAAGAAGGTGGCTGTAACACTGTGGTGTCTGTTGTTTTTGAGGCGTAGGATGCATTTGAGTTTCAATTATTAAAAATTATAAAATTAAATCTCTGAAATTATTTAAAAATCAGCACCAATTAAAACCATTATAAGTTTGAGTTTCTACCTCAACTTGCACCATCATCTCGCAATTAAGCTCATGTCTCGGGCATTATCAGCCAAGAACAAACTCATCAAATTACTGAACGAGCCAATTAAACCCCACCTCCCGTCGAACTGAGCAAACAATCACTCGCTACTTAACCACCGAGACATTCAGTAGCAAGAGATCATTGAGTCTCACATTGGCCATCATCACATTGCCTAACAACCTCTCAATAGAACTCCTAGACAGCCTCCAATGCACTTTGAAGTTTACGCCTCAATAAACTTCCAATGTAGGTCACATGAGCTCAGGTGTGACCGAGGCGATGTAGCGTGCAGTTGTGGAAGAGCACCCATAATGCAACCTATAGTGCAATGTTTGAACTGCCTTTGAGACAACTTTGAATGCTTCTCCACCACAACAGAACTTGCACGGTGAGATATGTGAGCGGACAGTCAAGCTGACTGAAGACCTGAGCAAGGAAGACGAAAATCTCAACCACAACCTCACCGCCACTGACTACCAGGTGTTGCCTGTTGTGAGAGGGTTGTTGTGGTTGTTGTTGTTGTGGTTGTTGTTGTGGTTGTTGTTGTGGTTGTCGTTGTGGTTGTTGTGGTGATGGTTGTTCTTTGTTGTGTTTGTTGGATGTTTTCGTCTCACTTGAAAGTTCGTTTGGTTGAGAAGCTGCTGTGACGTACTTCACTATGCGTTTCCTTCCTGCGTTTGCCTGCTTCACGTCCTAATTGCAATATGAAATGTCACAACACAACCTTAGGAAATACTTTCCAACTTCAACGATGACGTCATTACGACCATGCCACCACCACCAATAACCACCGCCACCGCCACCACCAATAACCACCACCACCACCACCACCACAACCACCACCACCACCACCACCACCACCACCACCACCACCACCACCACCACCACCACCACCACCACCACCACCACCACCACCACCACCACCACCACCACCACCACCACCACCACCACCACCACCACCACCACCACCACCACCACCACCACCACCACCACCACCACCACCACCACCACCACCACCACCACCACCACCACCACCACCACCACCACCACCACCACTACCATCACCACCACGCCACCACCACGCCATCACCACCACCACCACAGAGCTGCATGTTGGGAGTGAAGGGGGCTTGGAAATGGCTGGAGAAGTTGACAGCCTGCTCTGAGCTGCAGCTGAAGCGCTGCTCTGACCACCACCAAGTGAGTTTCTTCCGCATCCTCTTCACCCACCAATACCCCAATCAAACAGAAACATTCGTGTAGCGCTGTCTTCAACCACTCTGCAGTTCTTCCACGCCGCCAAGGAAACGTCTGAGTGGATGCCAGTGGACGTGGGCAAGGCTCACGAGTTGCTGCGCATGGCGGAGGTGAAGGAGACCTCCTTGCAGGCGGATGTCAACCAGAAGCTGCTGCTCGAAATCGTGGTGCGGAAGTTGTGCTATTGAGCGCTCTTGATGGCAATCCGATCTAATCTTATCAAATCTTATCTAATCCAATCTAGTCCAATCCAATCTAATCTTATCAAATCTTATCTAATCCAATCTAGTCCAATCCAATCTAATCTTATCAAATCTAATCTAATCCAATCTAACTTTTTTTATCTAATATAATCCAATATCTTCTAATTTAATCCAAGCATTTGTATAGCACTGAGTGCAATCGGCATGGATTGCACATAAAATCCTCATATTAATGCTTGGATATAGCGTGGTTATATGAAGTTCATGAAGATGATGAGGATGATGATGATGATGATGATGATGATGATGATGATGATGATGATGATGATGATGATGATGATGATGATGATGATGATGATGATGATGATGATGATGATGATGATGATGATGATGATGATGATGATGATGATGATGATGATGATGATGATGATGATGATGATGATGATGATGATGAGGATGATGATGATGATGATGATGATGATGATGATGATGATGATGATGATGATGATGATGATGATGATGATGATGATGATGAGGATGATGATGATAATTCAACGGAGTACCACGAAAAGTGCCGTGGTTGCCAATTCAGTTGCTTTTTAAAAGTTAATTAACATCAGACTGCCATAAATTGTGCGCTACTGATGAGTGCACCGTGGATGAAGGAATGTACAATTTGTTATAGCGCACACTTCGCAAATGAAGCTGCCTCAGAGGCACTATGACGGAAATAATGATCTTTTTATTATTATTATTATTCTTTCTCATTAATTGTTTTTATTTTTATTATTTACAAATTTCCGTCATTTGCTTATTTTCATTATTGCCTCCTTGCAGACGGCACTGTCGATCTTCATGAGTTGGCAGGCCAGGGTGGGCAGACTGCTGCAGCAGAGCAGACAGCTGACCCCTGTGAGGCCCAAGAGCAGGCCCACGCAACAGCCCTTCCCAGCGGTCTCTCTGGCCGAGTACGCCACCAAAGAGGTGCCTTCGTGTGCTTCAGCCTGTGTGCTTGTCTGTGTGCTTGCCTGTGTGCTTGTCTGTGTGCTTGTCTGTGTGCTTGCCTGTGTGCTTGTCTGTGTGCCTCAGTCTGTGTGTTTCAGTCTGTGTGCTTGTCTGTGGGCTTGTCTGCGTGCTTGTCTGCGTGCTTGTCTGTGTGCTGGTCTGTCTGCTTGGCTGTCTGCTTGTCTGTCTGCTTGTCTGTGTGCTTGTCTGTGTGCTTGTCTGTCTGCTTGTCTGTCTGCTTATCTGTCTGCTTGTCTGTCTGCTTGTCTGTCTGCTTGTCATGCTTTCGTC
>OX387248.1:262500-287500 GCA_947562095.1 Branchellion lobata
TATGACGCACGCAAATTACCGCACTGGATGTCAAAGCTTTTTGAGTGGCGGGTGATTTATGTGAAGATAGAGGCAATAAAACACTTGATGGCCATGCAGGGCACATAATGAGGCAGGCAGGTATGTGGCAAAAAAATTGTGGACCGTGAAGGCTGTGTGTCTACCTGTGTGCTTGCAGTGTGGTTAGCAGTGGTTGTGGTTGGCAGTGGTTGTGGTTGGCAGTGGTTGTGGTTGAAACAGTGGTTGTGGTTGAAACAGTGGTTGTGGCTGGTAGTGGTTGTGGCTGAGGCAGTGGTTGTGGTTGAGGCAGTGGTTGTGGTTGGCAGTGGCTGTGGTTGGCAGTGGTTGTGGTTGAGGCAGTGGTTGTGGTTGTGGTTGGCAGTGGTTGTGGCTGGTAGGGGTTGTGGTTGGCAGTGGTTGTGGTTGAAGCAGGGGTTGTGGTTGAGGTGAAATGAAAGTTGAAACGAGCCTCCAAAAGCAATTACGTGAGTTGAGGTTGGTGAGTTTAAAAATAAGAGGCATATCAATAAGCTGTAACAGGTTTCAGCACAACAACATTCCGTAATGAAACTCTGATTTAAAAATGTCTTTTCATGCCGCTGGTTTCAAATAAAATTAAATTTAATTCATCACCCACACTCTTTGTTCCCTCTTCTTTCACTTGAGCATTCTCTACTGCCTGAACATTCTTTGTTGTTTGTGCATTCTGTGGCCTGTGCATTCTGTGACCTGTGCATTCTGTGGCCTGTGCATTCTGTGGTCTGTGCATTCTGTGGCTTGTGCATTCTGTGGTCTGTACATTCTGTGGCTTGTGCATTTTGTAGCCTGTGCATTTTGTGGTCTGTGCATTCAGTGATCTGCGCATTCTGTGGTCTGTGCATTCTGTGGTCTGTGCATTCTCTGGCTCGTGCATTCTGTGGTCAATGCATGTTTGATCACATGCACTGACGCTTTACAGAAGGGCATGTTGAGGGCCTTGAAGGAAGGCGACAAGAAGGACATCAGACAGCTACTCTCCTCCATCGGCACCACCTTCTCGCCCTACTGGGACGCCTACCCGCCCTACAAGACCCTCCTGCAGCGGTCGCAACTGCTTCGGGAAATACTCGACCAGCCTCCCGATCCTTCGTATACTCGTAAGAATTTGTGTGTGTGTGTGTGTGTGTGTTTGTGTGTGTGTGTGTGTGTGTGTGTGTGTGTGTGTGTGTGTGTGTGTGTGTGTGTGTGTGTGTGTGTGTGTGTGTGTGTGTGTGTGTGTGTGTGTGTGTGTGTGTGTGTGTGTGTGTGTTTTTTTTTTTTTGTGTGCGTGTGTGCTTGTTTGTGTGTCTCTTCACATCAACCTGCTTCTTGATGTGTTTAATTATTCCGGTCGTGGCGCCTTTCCCAGACTACTGCACATTTGAAATGACTAAGCAACAACCTTTGAATTTTTTATCACAAAATGCAATAATTAAAGCTGATAAGCACCAACCGTTCTCTTGAAGCTGGAGAGAACGGACACCTGCTGGTGATCCAGACCATTCCTCTTGAACAACTTCTCTCCAAATACAGAGTTCGTCTGTTTTTCTCTTTATCATTCTTTTCTTCTTCTTCTTCTTCTTCACCATTCTCTTCTTCTTCATCCTCCTCACCATTTTCTTCTTCTTTCTCTTCACCATCTTCTTTTTCTTCATCTCTTTCTCAACCACACCGCAGGAGTTCTGGAAAGAATGGGAGACTTACAAGGTGCTTCTGGAGACCACCAGACACCCGCAGTACCTGCTGTGCGTTGAGAACTGGGAACAGTACCAGTTCATCGACCCCTCCCAGTGGATCAAGTGCCTCTTCAACTCCTCTTTGCATACCTTACGTCTTATTGATGACAATGAAAAAAAATCAACTTTGTGAAGCGCTAAAGGAAGCGACTGAAAAGGAAGTCAGCTAGAAACAACTTAATTGAGTCGAATGCCACGTAGTTGTTGTTATCAGTGCTGGTGGTGATTGCGCTGTAGTGTTTCATTCGGAAGAGTCGTTATGTTCAATCACACACATCCCTGTTGCCATGACGATTCATCATTTTGACGTAATTTCCTCCCCCAGGAAGTGGCAGACGGAGCTGTCGGTGGACGAGGTTGACTACGACATGCTGGGGAGGAGTGCTGTGAAGGAAGAGGAAATACAAGTAGAAAGGTTGTCTGCCGAACTCTTCCTCACACCTTGAACTCTTGACCTCTACCACAGCTCTGTGCTTCTAATGCTGCGTCATTCAGCATCACTGCTTGGAAATCGTGCAAATGTTCCTTTTTGAGTTCCTTCGTGGAAGAAGGATACAAACTGAATGGGTGGATGCAATAATCGAGTCACACACACAACCACAGATCCTCGCAGACTGCCGAGTCATCCCGCCTCTACTCCAGCCATCAGGAAGAGAACCAAACCTTCGTAATCACTGGTGGGTGGGTGGAGGAGGAGGGGAGGAGAAAGGAGGGAGGAGGGAGGAGAGGAAAGAGAAAGGAGGGAGGAGAGGAAAGAGAAAGGAGGGAGAAGAGGAAAGGGTCGGTGGAATGAGGGATGGTGGAATGAGGGATGGTGGAATGAAGGATGGTGGAATGAGGGATGGTGGAATGAGGGATGGTGGAATGAGAGATGGTGGAATGAGGGATGGTGGAATGAGGGATGGTGGAATGAGGGATGGTGGAATGAGAGATGGTGGAATGAGGGATGGTGGAATGAGGGATGGTGGAATGAGGGATGGTGGAATGAGAGATGGTGGAATGAGGGATGGTGGAATGAGGGATGGTGGAATGAGGGATGGTGGAATGAGGGATGGTGGGATGAGGGATGGTGGAATGAAGGATGGTGGAATGAGGGATGGTGGAATGAGAGATGGTGGAATGAGGGATGGTGGAATGAGGGATGGTGGAATGAGGGATGGTGGAATGAGAGATGGTGGAATGAGGGATGGTGGAAGTCGGAAGTATGCTTCGATACATCCCTCGAAGTCTTTTGAGTTCCAAGCTTCAGTTCTCAACCATCCTCAGGTGTCACCGACCCAAACAGCGGAGAGAGGATTTCATTGGACCAGGCTGTTGCCATGGGAATCATCAACCAGGCCGAAGGTGGGTGGCGGTGCTACCGTAGAATTTTTTTAAAATTGAGAATTTCAAATTAAAATGATTTTTTTGAAGCGATGCTGGAAATATTTTCAAGTTTTTTGTACCTAGTATTTTGCACCATCTGTCTTTTAACTTGTTATATGAAGAACCTTTTTGCTTTTTGAAGGGAAGTACGTCAACCCCGTGACCAAGGAGGCCGTGGCGATTCCTGTGGCCATGAACGCTGGCAAAATCATTGTAATATACTTACTCAATGGAAAATAACCGTTGAATCGTTACTCAATAACAAGCATATACCCTATCTTCAAGGCCACAGTAGACAACACAACCTGTTCGAAGCATCTTGAACCTCTGCAAACCACCTCTTGACCATCGACTGCAGGTGGAGAAGGTGTCGGTACGGAAGTCGAAGGAACGTGTGCAGGACATCGGAGTGATGACCATCACCACCATCAAGGAGAACCGGCCCTACGTGCTCAAGGGAGTCAAGGACTCCAACTCAGACAAGATTCTCTCGGTTGACGAGGCCACCTCCATGGGTCAAACGCTAACAAATTCTTTTTTTTTAATCTTTGACTCAAGCGTCATATGAAGCACCTGGTTTTGTTTGATTAGCGCCATTCACTTGTGCTCTAATGAGTCTGCCAAAGAAGCCTACAATTTTTTTCTTATAAAAAATAATTTTTGCAACTGCTGACACAATGATGCCATTGTTCTCTGGCACTTGCTAAGGTTATGATAAATTTATTGAATAAAAATATGGAAATAACTTAAACCCTGACGCACCGTCACCACCTCAACCGCCCACCAATCAGGCCTCTTGGACCAGCAGAAGGGCACTTTCGAGGACAGAAGCACGGGACAACGCATCAGCCTGGCAGACGCCTTGGACTCCGGTCTGTTGCTGGTGGAGTTCAAGGGAGATCACGACAGTCCTCAGTCAGTTTCAGCTCTCAATATATGTGCTTTCGAGTTGTTTTGGAGTCTTTATAATATTTTAATTGGTTATATTCAGCAGTATTGAGACCTGCTAATCCTCTGCAGAGAACCAGTGATTGAGACGAAGACCTACCAGATCAACAGCGTCCTCAACGCCACCACCAACCAGCGAGTGACATTCTCTGAGGCGGTGAGACTGGGTCTGCTTAACCCCTCCGACGGCTCGTACAGGGACAACCAGAGAGGAATGGACATCTACATTGGAGACGCCATCAAGGAGGGCTTCGTTCGAGCGGTGGTGGTCAACGACCCGTCGAGCCTCGACGTGGACGTGAGCAAGAGGGTGTTGGTGGGCCAAGACCGACTGAACCACTTCAAGAAAACCGTTCTCAACCCCTTGAAGGCTCTAAGGGCCATGCGCAAGTAGAGGCGTATGAGGGATGTGTGCTGAAGCGCATAATTTATTTTATATTTCTTTCTTATTGCCACTAGGATTTAGTATAAAATGTTCAATTGCTGATGACTTGCGTGCGTGTCTTATTCGTTCACGTCTTGCAGCATTAAAGTTTTCTCGTCTCGTGGCTGTCGTTGATTTTGCAAGCATTTGAAACTTTTAAAGTTTCCACAAGCTTATAAAGTTGTTTGAATCATGTAAAAGAAAAACTTGAAACGATCGTAGTCCCTCATTCACGCTTCCCAAGCTGATATTTGACAAGAGTTTTTCGAAACTTCCACTTTTGTCAGTCAACCAGCTGAATATTTGTCTGATTACATGGAGTCGACACACATTCTGTGGATGAGCTGCAATGAGATAACAGTCCTGTGTGTTTCAGTACATAGGACACATCCCTATTACTAACATTGTATTTCATGATATGAACGAAATGAGAAAGTTAGGAGTGGTATACGACCAAAGCGCTTTCATCTCTCCCACAGCATTCATGATTGCATGTCGGATGATGTTTTCTATTGTCGGCTAGTTTCAGACACGCTGATTCCATGTGTTATTAGTTTTATTCGAAAACTCTATTTGAAAATAAACCACTCATCTTCATACTCAGCAAAAGATTGAAAATCAAATTGTTTTCCGACCTCCCTTTAGCATCTCATATTCACAGTACCCACCGTTTGACGAGATCTTATACGTTTTTCTGCCATTCATCCGTCTCTTCTCCTCCCTCTCCGTAGTTTTGCTATTTTAACATAGTATATTTCGTCTTTTCTACACCTGCAACATTACCTCGTGGTTTAATGCCCTCATAAAATTCATGTGAAATCTGGTTAACTCACTTTTGTGGTAACTGCAGAGCACAACAAATGGTCAGAGAGGCGAAAGTCGTTTGAGGATTGTTGCGAAGCATTGACACATTTTGAAATGACTTTATTGCGTGTTACTCACTTAGAAATTTATTGCCAGATGATTTGGGGATAAAGTGGCTAGTGCCACTGATTGGTTAAGACTTTGAACACATCCTATTACGGGGGTGATTCATTCTGTTCTCCAGAAGTCCACAGAAGTCGTGGAGTGTTCCTCTGAGATCTTCACAGAGGTCCACAGGCGATGCACTTTCCCGCAAACGCCCAAAAAACATAAAAGTAAAACTTAAAAATTCATCTGGAAGTCCCATGGCTGAGAAGTCCAAACATTTTATTGACCTTCGAGCCCTTCATTCCTTAAATTTTACAAACTAACAAATGGAACACCAGCTTTCGCTTCAAAATACATAATGGCAACACTCCAAGCAGCCTCAATTGGCGCGTCCATTAGCTTAAAGCTATCGTTAGGTTTAAACCACTGCACAGTTTCCACTCTTCAGTTTCGATTCTTCAACACCTCCAACAAAACATTGAAAAATTCATTTTTACACCTTCCATTACGTTCTCTTCTGAGGATCCTGTGGAAGTGAAAAGAACCAGTAGTGGGACGACGAAGCCACAACTAAAAGTGAAATAAATGCATCAAATGGATGTTCAATAGGAAAAACAAACTATAAATATACCAAAGACTTCAAACCTTTTCCACCTCTTTTTCCTCCTCCTCCTCAGCAGACTCAGGCGATGTAGTGGTACAGCGTGGTGGTGTCCTTGTCGCGCTCCATGTAGTCCCTGCCTATGAGGCTCTCTATGCGCTTCTTCAGGTCACTGGGCTGCAGCGGCAGTGGTGGTAGTAGTGGTGGTAGCGTTTGGTGGTGTGATGAGGGATGGGGAAGACGTTGTGATGAATGTTCACAGTGATATCACTCATAGTTGTATTGCAGGGTATTCATTGCGGCAGAAGAGAGGGGCAGGTGACAAGGACCAGCCATAAGGTACCTTGACTGGAAATTTGAGTTGGTTGAAGAGCTCTGCGATGAGTTGCGTGTGCGCCAGCGTCTTCCTGGTTTTCATAACCCTTACGATGGCCGCATCCACCTGGTATTGGCGGTCCTGGTGCACCCGCTCCGAAGTTATCGCGTTCTCCTCTTTCTGTTGGGTGGTGTGTGCCAGACCGACTATAAGCTGCATACGCACGCACGCACACACACACACACACACACACACACACACACACACACACACACACACACACACACACACACACACACACACACACACACACACACGCGCGCGCGCGCACACAAGCTCCACACGTACGGTTTCTCTCATTTGGATTTGGTTGATTTTGACCCTGAAGAGTTTGTGCTTAAATTCCATAGCCACCGTGAAAGTGTCACCATCGTCAACCTCCTTGCCCTGCGTGTGTGTGGTCAGTTGCGGTCGTGTGTGGTCAATTGTGGTTAGTTGTGGTTGTGTGCGGTCAGTTGTGGTCGTCTTGAGTACTGAGTGAGGTGGAAGAAGATATTGAGTTGTGTGATGAGTGGTGGCATTTAGTGGCGGTGACAAGTATGAGATGAATGCATTGTGGCGTGAAGATGGTACGACTGCGAAGACAAACACCACACAACCTTGGGATCCTTGTTGAGAACTCTGGCCTTGCCACATGCCAACGACTGAAGAGTCCTTTTGAGTTCTTCCATCTCTGTGTGGTGTATGGTGGTGGTGGTGGTGTATGGTGGTGGTGATTCGGAGGGTGCGGGAAGAAAACCGATGAAAAATAGACGAGGATGAAGAGAAAGAAGAGGAAGAAGAAGAGGAGGAAGAAGAGGGAGAAGGAAAAGAAAAAAGAAAAGAAGGAAGAGGATGCGAAAAAGGAAGTGGAAGGTGGAAGGATGAGACACACCAAGTTTGGTGGCCTCGTGTATGTCTCGCAGGGAGAGGAGTTGCGAGGAGTTGAAGAGGAGCAAGCAGATGGCCTGGAAGAGGGACACCTGCAGTTCTTTTTTGCCCTGTGTGTGTGTGTGTGTGTGTGTGTGTGTGTGTGTGGGGGGGGGGGGGGTGTACACTGTATTGATTAAAATAACACACAAAAAATGAATGAAATATGAAAAAAATAACCACCAGCCAAAATAACTATTAGCACCACCAGCCGCCACACCAGCCACCACCAGCCGCCACAGCCACCACACCAGCCACCAACAGCAGAGAAGTGCGCTTTGATGATACAGTGTCCAAGACTGTGTTGCCAGCGTAGCTTGCGGCCGCTGTACTTGGAGTGGTAGAACTTGCTGAAGTCCTCTTGCAGCCGCGACATCTGGCGAGTGAAAGGAGTTTTTGAATCAAATTTTGACATCATTTTATTGCATAATAAAATATTGATCATTGACGCCATCATCCTCACCCCCCACCACCACCACCGCTACAACCACCACCACCACCACCACCACCACCACCACCACCACCACCACCACCACCGCTACAACCACCACCACCACCTCTTCAGGAAGAATGATCTCCATGGGAGTGTAGGTGGGCCAATAGCCAATGGTGAGGACATTAGAGTACAACTCTATGTTGCTATTGGCTGCCTGGGCACTGCCTGCCGTGTGCTGATTGGATGGAGATAGAGAATGACGTTAGAAATCATCATCATCATCATCATCATCATCATCATCATCATCATCATCATCATCATCATCATCATCATCATCATCATCATCATCATCATCATCATCACCACCTGCTTGTAGGCCAGCATGATGTCCTTGGACAGCTCCATGTCCTTGAACATGCCCTCCAACTTGCTTGTGAAACCCCCCCCACACTCTGTGATATGGTGATAATGATGATGATGATGATGATGATGATGATGATGATGATGATGATGATGGTGATGATGAAAATGACGTCAGATGTAAGGGATGAACAAACCTTGCTTCAGCTTCGATAACATAGACTTTTCTGCATCGTCTGAGGCTGACTTTCCCACTAACAACCTATGGTGGTGATGAAGAAGAAGGTGATGATGACGAAGAAGGTGAGGATGATGACGAAGAAAAAGAGGATGTGTTAATGCCTCCTTGGGACTCATCATCACCTCTTAGCGAAGTCCTTTTTGTAGAAGGCCTCAAAGACATCCTTGCCGTGGATGAACCTGACGAGGAGTGGTCGTCATGTTTGTGCAGAGAAATGAAATAGTATTGAGGGAGGAGGGATGAATGGATGGATGAGGCACCTGAAGAGAACCATGATCTTGTCAAGCAGTCTTTCAAGCTCCTCTTCAGAGCACTCCTTGTTGCCCACCCGCAACTTCATGTCCACGTACTTGGCTGTGTGGTAGTGGTGTAGTGACTGTGTGGTAGTGGTGTGGTGGCTGTGTGGTAGTGATGTGGTGGCTGTGTAGTAGTGATGTGGCGGCTGTGTGGTAATGATGTGGTGGCTGTGTGGTGGTGGTGGTGTAGTGATATGTGGTGGCTGCATAGATGTGTGGTGGTGTTGATGTGGTGCATAGTAGTGGTGTGGTGATGTACAGAGTGGAATGGTTGGTTGGTGTGTTACAGGCATAGACATTGGAAGGGCATGGAGTGATGAAGCAAGCAGAAAAGCAGACGTTCATGACGCACCAATGACTTCTGCAGGCTTGTTCTGTCGCTGGTTGATAAAGTTCTCAAAAGATTCCTTCATGACGTTCACAAAAAGCAGGTTGCCGTGGAAACTGGAGACAATGACGTCATCAACCTTGTCCTTGAAGTTGAGCAGCAGCTGCACCATGTCCTTGTCCTTCTCTTGGTCATTCTCCTGGTTCAACACCAACAAACGACCGGTCTTCTGCACATTGTGGTGTTGTTGTGGTAATGTGGAAGTGTTGTTGTGGTGAGTCATAATTCGATTTTATGATTCATAATTACTTGAATTCATAAAATCAGTGTGATGTACGTGCTTAATTGTGAGTTGAATGAGGAGGATACTTTGATGTAGATAGCGAAGGCAGAGATCATCTCCTTGATGCCCTCCTTGTTGCGGGAGATGAGGTTGTAGAGGAGCTTGAGATCGGAGGTGCGGCCCTGGTCGACTAGATCGTCAAAGCCCTTGGTGAGCATGAAGCTGGTGTGGCGGGCAATGAGCTCGGACTCAAGGCAGCTGATGAGAGGCTTTTTGGTGGAGTGGTCAAGGTAAAGACTCAGACGCTCTGTCTCCTCGTTGAGTCGCTTGTCAACGTGGCGGATGTACTCAAGTACCTTGCACGACTGCACCATCTGCTGTCCTTCATTCGAGTACAGCTGGTGCGACGCTTTCATGAAGTGACTTTCAAACACTGTGGTGTAGACTTGCAGGTCGGAAAGCATTCGGAGGAGGCTCTTGATCAGTTGCCGGTCAATTGACTGACCCTCCCGCTCCTTTTGGATCAGAGCCAGCAGACCATCTGTGGTCTTGGTCTGAATGATGGTGTTGTTGATGATGTGGCTTCGGAAGAGTTCGAGGCCCATGTCCCAGATGGAGGGGATGGAGGTATTTTGGAGGATGTAGCAGCGATCGAGAACCAGAAATATGCTTCGGATGTTACCCATCTGCTTGCAGTGAGTCTTCCAGCCCTGGTCTAGCAGTCCCAAAAACAAGTCCCTGTCCATCTCACTCTCATATGACGCCACTGTGGTCTGAATGTGATGGTCGCACAGTTGACGCAGGGAGTTGTAGAGGGTGGGTGACATCTTGTGAGAGCACATGTTTTCTACGTCGTTGTAGAGAGACTGTTGGGTGTAGTTGAATGGCTTTTTGAAGTGGATGGCATGCACTGCATCCTGCAGTCGAGCCCATGTCACCTTCTCATAGTCGTCTGGCAACGACGGCTTTACTGCAAAAGTAGTTTAGGTTTTGGAATATGCACTTTTAATTTTGTTTGAAAGCATTTTTCGGTATAAAAAAAATTACCATAAAAAATTATGTACAAACTTGAAAAATTTTTAATGACGAGTTTTTTAGCGTAACCAGGTTTTCCATTGCTAAGTGTAGTTCCGTTCTTTTTGAAACCATTACTAGTAATTTTGCTAAAATTTGATTTTAATTCATCATATTCTTTTTCAGCGGTGTCCATACTAGATTTTTCGTCTTTGTTTGTGCAACCTTCTACCTCCATTGCCACTTCTTCTTTATTTTCGTCAACTTCACATTTCATTTTTTTATTTGATATTCCTTTGCTTGTTTCCAAAATGGAATTTCTGCGCTTTTTTGTCTTTCCAACTTGTCGCAAATTTGGTTCAATCATTCAGTATAATGTGGAGTTTTTAAATAATAAATTTATTTTATTTTAAACGTTATAATGAATAGGACACGAGGTACATTCATGAAGATGAGTCCCGTCTAAATCAAGCAGAGCGTATCATAGGCAATCACAAAAACTCATCAACAAAGTGTGAGCATAAAATGATGCGACTAAACGGTGTATGCTAGCTTTCTTGCTATTCAATACATTTTTGCTTTTTATTTGAAATCTTTGATATTTTACTTTGTTCAAAACAAAACTTACGTTTAATCTAATAATTTAATTTGTTTTAGTAGACAAATAACACTGTAAAGTCCGAAGTTTGGAGTTCGATTTGTTAATTTTCATAGACTTTATTGGAAGAACTTGAAAGGAACGCTGGAACGCTGAAGATGCACCTCAATTGAAAACTAATGCTGATGAAAGTGGCTAAAAGTTTCAAACATAAGAAAAAGTGTTTATTCTAGATTTAAATAATGTATTTTATTTATTATTTATTTCTTTCTTGAGTGAAAGTCTTCAAGGACAAGAGCAATGTCTGTCAAAATTATGAAGTCAGCCAGTTGCTTGTAAGATTTTAAGGTTATTTGTTTATTTATTTTGCATTTTCGTTTATCATATAAAGTTTTATAATATTATTTTCTATTGTTTTTTTCATCAAGTCCATTGGGCTACTTCGCAGTTGTAAAAATGTATTTTTAGTTTTTTCCATGTGGTCTTATTTATTTTAATAATTAAAAAAAATATTTTTAAATAATTTTCAAAAATGTAAGCGTTTTTTTCAGATTTTAGTTGTAAAAGCCAAGTTTTTTTTAAACTTCATTGGTATCGTTCCCAGCGTATTAACTACGGTGTTGATTCTTTCATAATTTCGAAGGTTTTATAGAAAGTCATGATAAGAGCTAATTTTTTGAAACACGCTTTAGAATCGTTAAATTCTGTGGTACCAATTTGTTTATTAATTTTTCATGAAGTTTCAAAGAGTTCATTAATCTTGGTGTTATGTAACATTTTCATAATCATTAACGCAGGAAAGAACCTGCATATTTTATCGTTTTTATTCAAGCAAAGATGACATTAAAAAGAAATTGGCGGACGGGCCTAGTTTTGAAGAATTTCTCAAAAGTGAGCCAAACCATATTTCATTTCATTATTTATTTATCGTTAAAATTACAAAAGTATAAAACTTATTTTTCCAGTTTTATTATTACTATATTATTTACTCATACCGAGTCAAATTCTCGTCTTTCAGACCAACCAGTGCCCTCAATTTACGCCGACCAAATCAAAACTCCGTCTGGCGAGAGGTGAAAGAACATAAAAATAGTAGCTTCACGAAGTTAACCTACCTAAAAATTTATATAAGTGCAAATCTACACAGAACTACACGCACACACATACAGACACAAATGCACTTTCCAGACTGAAGTTGCCGCCGTGGTTGAAGAGAGAGATCCCAGTGGGCAAGAATTACACAGGCATGAAAAAGTCTCTCAGGACCCTCAAGTTGCACACCGTGAGTTTCATCTTGTAGTATGGAGGAGTATAGAGTAGTATGAAGGAGTGTGGTGTGGTGTTGTGTAGTATGGAGGAGTGTGGTGTGGTGTTGTGTAGTATGGAGGAGTGTGGTGTGGTGTTGTGTAGTATGGAGGAGTGTGGTGTGGTGTTGTGTAGTATGGAGGAGTGTGGTGTGGTGTTGTGTAGTATGGAGGAGTGTGGTGTGGTGTAGTGTAGTATGGAGGAGTGTGGTGTGGTGTAGTGTAGTATGGAGGAGTGTGGTGTGGTGTGGTGTAGTATGGAGGAGTGTGGTGTGGTGTAGTGTAGTATGGAGGAGTGTGGTGTGGTGTGGTGTAGTATGGAGGAGTGTGGTGTGGTGTGGTGTAGTATGGAGGAGTGTGGTGTGGTGTGGTGTAGTATGGAGGAGTGTGGTGTGGTGTAGTGTAGTATGGAGGAGTGTGGTGTGGTGTTGTGTAGTATGGAGGAGTGTGGTGTGGTGTTGTGTTGTGTAGTATGGAGGAGTGTGGTGTGGTGTTGTGTAGTATGGAGGAGTGTGGTGTGGTGTTGTGTAGTATGGAGGAGTGTGGTGTGGTGTTGTGTAGTATGGAGGAGTGTGGTGTGGTGTAGTGTAGTATGGAGGAGTGTGGTGTGGTGTAGTGTAGTATGGAGGAGTGTGGTGTGGTGTGGTGTAGTATGGAGGAGTGTGGTGTGGTGTAGTGTAGTATGGAGGAGTGTGGTGTGGTGTGGTGTAGTATGGAGGAGTGTGGTGTGGTGTGGTGTAGTATGGAGGAGTGTGGTGTGGTGTGGTGTAGTATGGAGGAGTGTGGTGTGGTGTAGTGTAGTATGGAGGAGTGTGGTGTGGTGTTGTGTAGTATGGAGGAGTGTGGTGTGGTGTAGTGTAGTATGGAGGAGTGTGGTGTGGTGTGGTGTAGTATGGAGGAGTGTGGTGTGGTGTTGTGTAGTATGGAGGAGTGTGGTGTGGTGTTGTGTAGTATGGAGGAGTGTGGTGTGGTGTTGTGTAGTATGGAGGAGTGTGGTGTGGTGTTGTGTTGTGTAGTATGGAGGAGTGTGGTGTGGTGTAGTGTAGTATGGAGGAGTGTGGTGTGGTGTTGTGTAGTATGGAGGAGTGTGGTGTGGTGTTGTGTAGTATGGAGGAGTGTGGTGTTGTGTTGTGTAGTATGGAGGAGTGTGGTGTGGTGTAGTGTAGTATGGAGGAGTGTGGTGTGGTGTTGTGTTGTGTAGTATGGAGGAGTGTGGTGTGGTGTAGTGTAGTATGGAGGAGTGTGGTGTGGTGTTGTGTAGTATGGAGGAGTGTGGTGTGGTGTTGTGTAGTATGGAGGAGTGTGGTGTGGTGTTGTGTAGTATGGAGGAGTGTGGTGTGGTGTGGTGTAGTATGGAGGAGTGTGGTGTGGTGTGGTGTAGTATGGAGGAGTGTGGTGTGGTGTAGTGTAGTATGGAGGAGTGTGGTGTGGTGTTGTGTAGTATGGAGGAGTGTGGTGTGGTGTAGTGTAGTATGGAGGAGTGTGGTGTGGTGTGGTGTAGTATGGAGGAGTGTGGTGTGGTGTTGTGTAGTATGGAGGAGTGTGGTGTGGTGTTGTGTAGTATGGAGGAGTGTGGTGTGGTGTTGTGTAGTATGGAGGAGTGTGGTGTGGTGTTGTGTTGTGTAGTATGGAGGAGTGTGGTGTGGTGTAGTGTAGTATGGAGGAGTGTGGTGTGGTGTTGTGTAGTATGGAGGAGTGTGGTGTGGTGTTGTGTAGTATGGAGGAGTGTGGTGTTGTGTTGTGTAGTATGGAGGAGTGTGGTGTGGTGTAGTGTAGTATGGAGGAGTGTGGTGTGGTGTTGTGTTGTGTAGTATGGAGGAGTGTGGTGTGGTGTAGTGTAGTATGGAGGAGTGTGGTGTGGTGTTGTGTAGTATGGAGGAGTGTGGTGTGGTGTTGTGTAGTATGGAGGAGTGTGGTGTGGTGTTGTGTAGTATGGAGGAGTGTGGTGTGGTGTTGTGTAGTATGGAGGAGTGTGGTGTGGTGTTGTGTAGTATGGAGGAGTGTGGTGTGGTGTAGTGTAGTATGGAGGAGTGTGGTGTGGTGTTGTGTTGTGTAGTATGGAGGAGTGTGGTGTGGTGTAGTGTAGTATGGAGGAGTGTGGTGTGGTGTTGTGTAGTATGGAGGAGTGTGGTGTGGTGTTGTGTAGTATGGAGGAGTGTGGTGTGGTGTAGTGTAGAGTAGTGTGTGAAGTGTGTGTAGTGTTCAGTCCTCTAGTAGCCCACAGCGAGTAAGACTGTTCCCATGGGAGCACCTTTGAATATTGTGCTAAAGGGCACATCACAAATGTCTTGATTAGATTAGATTAGATTAGTGTGGTTTGATATGGTATGGTGCTAGTGGTGTGAGTGGTGTCTTCATGGAACAAACCCCCCATAATGCACCCACCATTGATGAGGTCTGTGAGGAGGCAAAGTGTCCAAACATCGGGGACTGTTGGGGTGGGGGGGAGGACACAGTTTCCACGGCAACCATCATGATCCTTGGCGACACATGCACAAGAGCATGCAGGTGTGACTAAACAACACACCTCAGACCCCTCAGTTGCTTGCTTTGACACTACACAACTTATCTTCCTTACTTATTGTTCCACATATATAATGTAATTATTATTATTTTTATTATTATTGTTTTTATTATTATTATTATTATTATTATTATTATTATTATTATTATTATTATTATTATTATTATTATTATTATTATTATTATTATTATTATTATTATTATTATTATTATTATCATCATCATTTTTCAAATTAATTTTAAAAATGTTCCATAAGCTCTCGAAAGCACACCTACCCTTCCAAACAGGTTCTGCTCGGTCAAGACGTCCAGGAGCCCTCCACCCATTGACCCCCTTGAGCCCTCAAACACTGCAGAGGCCATCTCCGAGTGGGGTATTCACTATGTCGTCCTCACCTCCGTGGACCGGGATGGTTGGTGAGGGTGGTGGTGGTGGTGGTGGTGGTGGTGGTGGTGGTGGTGGTGGTGGTGATGGTGGTGGTGGTGGTGAAAGTGTATGATGATGGTGAGAGTTGATGGTGGTGTTAAGAAGGGAGAGATATAAGACAAAGTGGCACTCCA
This sequence comes from Branchellion lobata, assembly GCA_947562095.1. Taxonomy (NCBI): domain Eukaryota; kingdom Metazoa; phylum Annelida; class Clitellata; order Hirudinida; family Piscicolidae; genus Branchellion; species Branchellion lobata. The sequence goes on from OX387248.1 coordinate 277,734, forward strand.
CACAGACCTCTCCGACATGGGATCCGAGCACTTTGCAGAAACCATTCGACTCATCAAACAAAAGTAACTCCTTCTTTTCATCCATCCACCAATCCATTCATCCATCCATCAATCCATTCATTCATCCATCAATCCATTCATTCATCCATCCATCAATCTATTCATCCATCCATCAATCCATTCATTCATCCATCAATCCATCTACCCACCAGGTCTCCCTCTATGCTAGTGGAGTGTTTGACACCCGACTTCCAGGGTCGGGAGGACTGTGTGCAGCGGGTGGTCGATGCTGGCCTCGATGTGTTTGCACACAACATCGAAACCGTTGAGTCACTTCACCGCACGTAAGCCTACCATTCCATCCTACCATTCCATCCTACCATTCCATCCTACCATTCCATCCTACCATTCCATCCTACCACTCCATCCTACCATTCCATCCTACCATTCCATCCTACCACTCCATCCTACCATTCCATCCTACCACTCCATCCTACCATTCCATCCTACCATTCCATCCTACCATTCCATCCTACCATTCCATCCTACCATTCCATCCTACCATTCCATCCTACCATTCCATCCTACCATTCCATCCTACCATTCCACCCTACCATTCCATCCTACCATTCCATCCTACCATTCCATCCTACCATTCCATCCTACCACTCCATCCTACCATTCCATCCTACCATTCCATCCTACCACTCCATCCTACCATTCCATCCTACCATTCCATCCTACCACTCCATCCTACCATTCCATCCTACCATTCCATCCTACCATTCCATCCTACCACTCCATCCTACCATTCCATCCTACCATTCCATCCTACCATTCCATCCTACCACTCCATCCTACCATTCCATCCTACCATTCCATCCTACCACTCCATCCTACCACTCCATCCTACCATTCCATTCTACCACTCCATCCTACCATTCCATCCTACCATTCCATCCTACCACTCCATCCTACCACTCCATCCTACCACTCCATCCTACCACTCCATCCTACCACTCCATCCTACCACTCCATCCTACCATTCCATCCTACCACTCCATCCTACCACTCCATCCTACCATTCCATCCTACCATTCCATCCTACCACTCCATCCTACCATTCCATCCTACCACTCCATCCTACCATTCCATCCTACCATTCCATCCTACCATTCCATTCTACCACTCCATCCTACCACTCCATCCTACCACTCCATCCTACCATTCCATCCTACCACTCCATCCTACCATTCCATCCTACCATTCCATCCTACCATTCCATCCTACCATTCCATCTTACCACTCCATCCTACCATTCCATCCTACCATTCCATCCTACCATTCCATCCTACCATTCCATCCTACCATTCCATCCTACCATTCCACCCTACCACTCCATCTTACCATTCCATCCTACCATTCCATCCTACCATTCCATCCTACCACTCCATCTTACCACTCCATCCTACCATTCCATCCTACCACTCCATCCTACCATTCCATCCTACCATTCCATCCTACCATTCCATCCTACCATTCCATCCTACCATTCCATCCTACCACTCCATCCTACCATTCCATCCTACCACTCCATCCTACCATTCCATCCTACCATTCCATCCTACCATTCCATCCTACCTTTCCATCCTACCATTCCATCCTACCACTCCATCCTACCATTCCATCCTACCACTCCATCCTACCATTCCATCCTACCATTCCATCCTACCACTCCATCCTACCATTCCATCCTACCACTCCATCCTACCATTCCATCCTACCACTCCATCCTACCTTTCCATCCTACCATTCCATCCTACCACTCCATCCTACCATTCCATCCTACCATTCCATCCTACCATTCCATCCTATCACTCCATTCTACCACTCCATCCTACCACTCCATCCCACCATTCCATCCTACCATTCCATCTTACCATTCCATCCCACCACTCCATCCTACCATTCCATCCTACCATTCCATCCTACCATTCCATCCTACCACTCCATCCTACCATTCCATCCTACCACTCCATCCTACCACTCCATCCTACCATTCCATCCTACCATTCCATCCTACCACTCCATTCTACCACTCCATTCTACCATTCCATCCTACCACTCCATCCCACCATTCCATCCTACCATTCCATCTTACCATTCCATCCCACCACTCCATCCTACCATTCCATCCTACCATTCCATCCTACCACTCCATCCTACCACTCTATCCTACCACTCCATCCTACCACTCCATCCTACCATTCCATCCTACCACTCCATCCTACCACTCTATCCTACCACTCTATTCTACCACTCCATCCTACCACCACACCGATCTACTTCGCCAGTGTGAGGGACCACAGAGCCAAGTACCACCAGTCACTGGCAGTGCTCAGGCACGCCAAGGAACACAAGGCCTCCCTTATCACCAAGTCTTCCATCCAGCTGGGACATGGAGAGAAGGATGAGGAGGTGCTGCAGACCCTGAAAGGTGGCTGGTGGTGTGGTGGTGTGGTGGTGTGGTGGTGTGGTGGTGTGGTGGTGTGGTGGTGTGGTGTTTGGTGGTAAAAAATTGAAAATCAAAAGGGTGGTTAGTTGATAAAAATATCAATGTGCGTACACCTGATCGCAACCACGGCAATACTGTAACCTGATTGCAACCATGGAAACACTAACTTGCTTGCAACCATGGCAACACACAACCACCGCGGCACACAGACCTCAAGGGGGCGGGTGTGGACTGCATCACGCTGGGCCAGTACATGCAGCCCACCAGGAGACACCTCAAGGTGGTCCTTGTACTTGTGCCACTGATCAGAGGATAATAACCATAATGATACCACTACTACTACCACTACTAATACTACTTCTACTACTACTACTAATAATAATAATAATTGTTATCGTTATTATTATTATTATAACTATTCTTTGTAAAGTACCGATGCAAGCAGCTCATTTTTCAAGTTGCCATCTCTTGTGGTTGCCTGAGCGACCATCACCTGCCGTAACCACTACATCACTGGCACCACAGGTGAAAGAGTACGTCACTCCAGAGAAGTTCAACTATTGGCAGAAAATAGGTCAGCCTGACCCCTTTCTATTTATACGTTTTTTCTGATGTCATGTCGTCATTCTGGGGCATGATGAGTCATGGCTGTTCACGAGGGCTCTCCTCATGATTTGATTAACAAATCAGTCTATTCCATCCATTCACCTACTTCCACCTTCTCTAATTAGTTATATTATTATGATTACTATTATCGTTATTATTATTATTATTATTATTATGATTATTATTATTATTATTATTATTATTATTATATGATGCACGTCAATCAACACCGTGGTCACCAAGGTGACGACATGGGCTTCAAGTACACTGCCAGTGGCCCTCTGGTCAGGTCCTCGTACAAAGCTGGTGAGTCGTCTGTGTCTCTGTGTCCATGTGTCTGTGTGTCTCTGTGTGTGCACGTGTCTGTGTGTTTCTATGTGTGCGTGTGTCTGTGTGTTTGTGTGGTGTGATAAAGATTTGACGGGTCCTGGCTTGACGAATTGTCATATTTTCACAAAGCAAATTGTTGTTAATTTGAGACGAAAAAATCACATTATCTCTTTTTCAGGTGAGTTCTTCATGCAGAACCTGGTAAAGAAGAACAAAGTCACCACAAATTAGTGCTCATTTCAAATCATTTCTTCGCTATTGCGTTGTACAATTGTTCATACATTTTCTATTGCATAACTCCTTTCTCACACTGGGAATATCTAAAAAAAAAACAAATGTCAAGTTTCGAATGTCGAGTCATGCTTGGGTGGAGTGTGTTAATGGCCTTAACACGATGAGAGGTCAACTGACTGAAATCGAAAATGATTGAGAACATTTTAAATAAAATGCGCCATATTGTTCACTAAGTCGCCTTCGAGGGTACGCCGTCAGTCCAACGTTGTCATTTTCTCTACCGTCCGTGTCCGTGGTGCGAGCGAGACGAACACTCGAATATAATGCTAAGTTGGCTTAAAAATCACCGAAGGCGTTGCAGGTGTGTTGATGGGAAGGCAAGTCTGTGGAGGATTGATAAGTCTGCGGAGGGTCGATAGTTGTGAGGGGGGTTGACAGTGACGGATCGATACAACACTGAAGGATGTCGATGTTGGAGGTATTCGGGCCGTTGCGGACAATGTCACGGTGGTGCGAGTGCTTGTGTGCGTGTGTGTGCTGTATTATTGGTGCATTGGGTGGGTGTGTATATTTGTGTTTGTGTGTGTTTTCGTGTTTGTGTGTGCGTGTGTGTGTGTGTGTGTGTGTGTGTGTGTGTGTGTGTGCGTGTGACTACTACAACTACCGCTATTGCTTTTTGCGACTTGGATCGATAAGCAGCCATCAATATCGACATCACACCGTTGTAACATTCGCTTTGTAGCGCTGACTGGAGTTGCCTCGGTAAAATGTATAAAGAATGAGATCACATCCACCATCATATCACGCCACGTGGAGCCACCACCACCAATGTCACCATCACGTGGTGGTGGTTTTGAAAGTTGGTGTTGGTGTGTGTAGGTGAGGTGATGACGATGAGTGGATGTGCTGATGAAGTGATTATGTTGATTTATGTTAATAAGGGAATTATGTTAATGAGGTAATTATGTTAACGAGGCTGTTATGTTAATGAAAGGAACAAATTTCTTTCGTTCGATTGCTTGTCTGAGAGAATATATGCATCACACCATGAGACGTTCTCTACCTTCATTTCGTAAAGCCCTTAAAACTTGTTTAAACAGTTCGTAGCAAATCGCTTTTGGACAGTGTGTAATCAGCGCTATACAAATGATTAGATTAGAAAAGATTAGATTAGATTAGATTAGATTAGATTAGATTAGATTAGATTAGATTAGATTAGATTAGATTAGATTAGATTAGATTAGATTAGATTAGATTAGATTAGATTAGATTAGATTAGATTAGATTAGATTAGACGTGTCGAAAGGCGTTCGAAATTCATGAATCGACTGCTCTAATCCAAGCAAATAATCTTCAAAGTCAAGAAGCATAGGTGAGTTCTTTACCGAAGCGAATGCAGACGATGACAGGAAAGTGAACAAATAGGGAATGTTCATGAAGCGAGAATGGAAGAAATAAGCTGAACCAGGTGAAAGAAAAAATTTGATAAATTTTAAAATTGAAAACCTGAGTGTTATCTTGCTCAGAAAATGACTTAAGTCATGATGACGGTGACCTATTTTGATAAAATAGGTCACCGTCATCATGACTTAAGCGAAAGCAGACTATCATAACAAGGGCTTTAAAAATTGTGTCATAAAGTAAAGAACATTAAACAATTAGAAAGAACTGTTTCATCTATGTATGTTGTAGTTGTGTGTGTGTGCGTGTGTGTGTGTGTGTGTGTGTGTGTGTGTGTGTGTGTGTGTGTGTGTGTGTGTGTGTGTGTGTGTGTGTGTGTGTGTGTGTGTGTGTGTGTGTGTGTGTGTGTGTGTGTGTGTGTGTGTGTGTGTGTGTGTGTGTGTGTGTGTGTGTGTGTGTGTGTGTGTGTGTGTGTGTGTGTGTGTGTGTGTGTGTGTGTGTGTGTGTGTGTGTGTGTGTGTGTGTGTGTGTGTGTGTGTGTGTGTGTGTGTGTGTGTGTGTGTGTGTGTGTGTGTGTGTGTATGTGTGTGCGTACTTGAGTGTATGTTGACACGAAAGAAGGTTGTGTTTGTTTCTTTTGATCTCTTCAGATCTCATGCAGCCAATGGAGCCTCAAAAGTAACGAAAACACCCGCTATTCATTCTCAATTGCCCTTCAAAACGAAACTGTGGCGAGAATGTGAAATCGAACATTTTAAACTGGGAGGTTGAAACCTCACAGCTTCTGACACCTCGAACAGGCCTTGTTGAAACAGAAAGAAGATTTGAGGAAGAGGATTATAATAATTTTGAATTATTTCAGTCAATCGATTGAACCTCAAAAACCCCACTATTCCGAGGCTTTGTTGGATTTGTTGGAAAAAGTTAAAATACGAGTTAATGTTGAGATTCACTCGAAGCGTTAAATGCGCGTGACTAAGGTTACTGCAGGGCCCATAGAGGGGGCTCATGGAGGGCATAAGAAGGCATAAGGAGGCAGGCGCAATTAAAGAGGCACGTGTGGTGGGAAAGAGGAGTGAGAAAAGAAGACACGGCTGACACACGGACGCCCATGGTTATTGATGACTCGGTGTCACAGGCAGCCGCCTTCGAGGCAACCACCATTGCACCTTTTGTTAAAAACGCCTCTATTCACTTTTTATGGCTTGGAAGTTATTGAGTTGTGAGAAGGTGTATTCTGTGGGCTGTATTAATGGTTCACTGGATGTTCCCATGCACAAGTGCCGTCAATCAAGCACTCCTTGCGTGATCACTGCCTCACGCCCCGCACAATGAAAGTGTGCATGCGACCGCACTAATTGCTACTGCTGCCTCTTCAATGCAACACCAGGCCTCGGTCATCAAAGCAGGGTCGCTTTGATGTGCATTGAGGTTGTGCCTTTTTGTTTCTAGTCTTAACCCCAAACACATATAAAAGACAAATGAACAATAACCAAACAAACAAAAAAACAACAACAAACGGGAAAATGAACAAACGAATAAATGAACAGATGAACAAACAAGCAAACGAATAAATGAACAGATGAGCAAACAAGCAAACGAATAAATGAACAGATGAGCAAACAAGCAAACGAATAAATGAACAGATGAGCAAACAAGCAAACGAATAAATGAACAGATGAACAAACAAGCAAACGAATAAATGAACAGATAAACAAACAAGCAAACGAATAAATGAACAGATGAACAAACAAGAAAACGAATAAATGAACAGATGAACGAACAAGCAAACGAATAAATGAACAGATGAACAAACAAGCAAACGAATAAATGAACAGATGAACAAACAAGCAAGCAAACAAACTAACAAACGATCGAACAAGCAAACAAACAAACGTAAAAAGTAGAAAAGAGCACAACACAATTAGAAACCTCACTGTGACTAACCACGCTCAACTCTCCTCGAGGGGCTTCGATATGAGGCATTTAATCCTACCGGATTTACGTTGTCTCAATAGGCTCACTCTGCTAGGCCTACCAACAATCCATCATCTTTTGTTTTCAAATTTTTATATTTTAATCTTTTTCTTTTTTTTTATTGCGTGAAAGGTTAGCCTTATTTCATGCGACTTGTCACAGTTGAAAGCTTAAATCTTGTTTTCTGAGAAAGTGGGGAACTCAAGGGACGAGGCAGACAGACGCAAAGGAAGGCGCAAAGCGAAAGAACATGAGGCGAAGCGGGGATGAGATATAGGTCAGTGATAAAAGTTATTCGTAATTGTGTTACTAAGTCAAACAGTCAGTGTGTTACGATTGTTACATTCTTACGCTGTCGCCCTTGAGTCAACTTGTCACATGTCCTATTCAGCACCTCTCAAGCCTTCTAACTGTGCTTTCAACGAGCAGTTGAGGATGGTTAATTAGACAACGTTCAACTGCTGTCTGGTTCTGTGGGTGTGGAGGTGTCCCACCAACGACCTCTCTCTCTGCAGGAGTATCACCAAAGACGCTACACTGCAAGGCCATAAGATACAACATGATAAGTCCAGCGTATGTCTGGACTTGATGTAATGAAGACTATAAAAATAAGATAGAACACAGGTCAATATAGAAAAACACTAAATAACACAGGTCTACACAGCTCATCACAGCACAAGACAAGCCAACACAGCAGAGCACAATGCAGCGCAATAAAGTACAACGCTGATGTGTCGCATGAAGACTTGCGTAAATCAAGCTTCAGCTCTATTGAGCCTGTAATTGGATACACGCTGCTATAGAGCCCTTGAAGGGTGATTGAGTTTGAATTATGGAGCTTGTGGAACTAGCCCTTCTCAAGGCTGAGGCAGGTAACTCCTTATGGTGAAGTCGAGTGTTCAAAAGGTAGAACACGTGGAAACCCAATGTGTGTGTGTGTGTGTTTGCGCGCACACACACACACACACACACACACACACACACACACACACACACACACACACACACACACACACACACACACACACACACACACACACACACACACACACACACACACACACACACACACACACAAAACACACACACACACACACACACACACACACACACACACACACACACACACACACACACACACACACACACACACACAAAAACACACACACACACACACACACACACACAAAAACACACACACACACACACACACACACACACACACACACACACAAAAACACACACACACACACACACACACACACAAAAACACACACACACACACACACACACACACACACACACACACACACACACACACACACACACAAAACACACACACACACACACACACACACACACACACACACACACACACACACACACACACACACACACACACACACACACACACAAAAACACACACACACACACACACACACACACAAAAACACACACACACACACACACACACACACACACACACACACACAAAAACACACACACACACACACACACACACACAAAAACACACACACACACACACACACACACACACACACACACACACACACACACACACACACACACACACACACACACACACACACACACACACACACACACACACACACACCCACACACACACACACACACACACACACACACACACACACACACACACACACACACACACACACACACACACACACACACACACAGACACACACACACACACACACACACACACACACACACACACACACACACACACACACAAACATCTAGTTAGCTTATTTATGTGCCTATCGAATGCTTCACCCCATGATATGCGTGAGTGCCGCAGGTAAGAAGTCAATTTTGAAGCCTTCCCACACGTCTTTCACTCAAACAATAACACAAACAACAATAATAAGAATAATAATAATAACATAAACAATAAAAATACTCCTTATGGTCATAAAAATATGAATAATGACAATACATTATAAGCAACAACAATAATAATAATAAAGGTATTAATAAGAATAATGGATGCTCCCTCCATGCTCCCTCCATGCCTCATTGGTGATGGATCAGCGCCTTTGTGTTCAACGAAGCGCCCACGTGAAATCGCTTGCTTCGAAATTGCTTCATTAAGTGCCTCAGTCGCAAAGGAAGGCACATGCAAAGAAGGGCACATGCAAGGGAAGGCACATGCAAGGGAAGGCTCATGCACCTCTGTACGTCACTTGATGTCCACACTTCAGAGAGATTGGAGCAGGGGAGAAGAGACGTCTAGGTGTGGTTGTGGTGGAGTGGTGCATGAGAAGCAAGGTCTCTTGTGGTCTGTGGAGGACTTGGAAGGGAAAGGAACCATGCTGTTTGGAGGTCAGGATGCTCAATGAAAGTTCTCCAGGTCGTCAACAGCGTGTCAACCTTCACAACCACCCTTTCAAACTTTATGGCGACCATAGCGAGAGTGAAATTGAAAACGATTAACTTTTTTAATGCCACAATAATAATATTCGTATTTGTATTGTATTGTATTGTATTGTATTGTATTGTAATGTATCGTATTGTATTGTATTGTTTTGTATTTTATTGTATTGTATTGTATTGTTTTGTATTTTATTGTATTGTATTGTACTGTATTGTATTGTATTGAAAAAAAGGAGTTTGTATTGAAAAAAGTCTGTTGTTGCATTGCAGAATGAAACTTTGT
>OX387248.1:292500-303458 GCA_947562095.1 Branchellion lobata
GAAGCACACAAGGAAGCCCACAAGGAAGCACACAAGGAAGCACACAAGGAACAACACAAGGAATCACATAAGGAAGCACACAAGGAAGCACACAAGGAAGAAGGAAGCACACATGGAAGCACACAAGAAACCACACAAGGAAGCACACAAGGAAGCACATAAGGATCACATGAGACACCACTTAAAAAACACGAGACACCACTTAGATAAATACATAAGAGCGACATAGGAGCCATAAAGAGAGGCATAAAGTCAACAGCGTGAAAGAGTCAAAAGAGGAGCTTTTGAGTGGTCTTGTGGGTTTGTTACGAAACCAACTTTCTCAAAGGCAATGCTTCGAACAATTATTGCTTGCCATTCAAGCAAGGCCTCATAACATGAGAGCCAACGCTGGTGTGTGCTTCTCACGCTACGCACGACTCCCTCACCATACGTGTAACTCATACTTATGTATGAGGCCACAAACACCTTATCGGCCTATGTTTCTAGCTCCATGCATACTCTCTATCCTTCATATATACACCCATATCGGCATACACGTCTTTATGTGCGTGTGTGTTTGTGTGGTCACGGCTATAAAAGGCTGGTTAGGAAATCGGCCATGATTCAATCTCAAGCGTCACTTGTCGTTGAGAAGTGTTGAAGGGTGCCTAAATAGCTTGCAAAAGATTACACCCAAAGCTGCATTGAAGACATTGAACAATAATACTAAGAATAGTACGACCATTCATACATTGGCTGCGACTCTCCCAAGGTTGGTGTCTCATCTTTCCATGTCTATGACCTTCCAATGGCCTTCTTCGCCTCGTAGACCTTTGGAGCGCTTTTGAACAAACTGCTAAACCGCTTTACAAATGCTTTGATTAGCCTGGATTCTACCGCTTGCTTGAGTCAATGTTGTTGGTGCACGCCTGCAGGATATGAAGCTGGACAAGAAGATCCTGCTGGCTTTGAAGCAGGCTGGAAGCAGAAGCAACAAGACATCCAACAAGGTGGGTACCTGTCTAGTCAACTCTCCCAAGCTTACATTCTCAAGTCAACACTCCCAACCAAGCCCTTCCAACACACCACTTCCAACACAACACCTTCAACACACCACTTCCAACACACCACTTTCAACACACCACCTCTAACACACCACCTCCAACACACCACCTCCAACACACCACCTCTAACACACCACCTCCAACACACCACCTCCAACACACCACCTCCAACACACCACCTCCAACACACCACCTCCAACACACCACCTCCAACACACCACCTCCAACACACCACCTCTAACACACCACCTCCAACACACCACCTCTAACACACCACCTCCAATACACCACCTCCAACACACCATATCCTCACACCACCTCCAACACACCACTTCCAACACACCACCTCCAACACACCGCCTCCAACACACCACCTCCAACGCACCACCCCGACACACCACCTCCAACACACCACCTCCAACACACCACCTCCAACACACCACCTCCAACACACCACCTCCAACACACCACCTCCAACATACCACCTCCAACACACCACCTCTAACACAGCAACGCCAGCAGTCAGCACAGTTAGGGCGCTATTTGCGACATGAAGGCATAAAAAGCAGTCGACATGTTGGCAATTCGTGCCTGAATCAATGGCGAACAATGCAGGTCCCTGGCTGGCAACCATGCAATTCGGTGCATTCTCCGAATGCCTTTGTTTAGCGCTGCATCGCTTGCAAGCCTTCGAGGCTCCTACTCTTCTTTGTTTTTCTTTTAATTTTTTGTCTTTTTATAATTTTTTTGTCTTCCTCTTCTTTTTTTCTTCCTTCTTTTCTTTCTTCCTTCTTTTCTTCCTTTTTCTTCCTTCCTTCTTTTCTTCCTTTTTTCTTCCTTCCTTCTTTTGTCTATGTTATTAACATCAATCATTCACTTATTGTTTTTTTCATTCATTTTGAATTTATTCATTCATGCACACATTCATACTTCTAATCCCCTTAAATAACTCAATCAGCTATTTAAAAATGTTGTTTGTGCATTGTCACACCTGCTTTGCAAGGCTTCCGAGCTATGTTTCAACGCATACCGCAGCAAGGCGAAGACATTAAAAGCGACACACGGTTCTAATTGAATCAAATAAAGGCAATAAACGATAGCGCCTGGAGAGGCGGTGTAACGGGATGTGGTGTGTTGCTAGGCTGGATCGTAATGAAATTTGTTGCTGTGCTGGAAACTAATGAATGACCTTCTTGCACAGACGGAAGCGTGGAGGATGAGTGAGTTGAGCCCCCTCAACGATGGAACAGACACTCTGCATCCGTGCAAGCTGAAGAAGAAGGAGGCGTTAGAGGGAGAGAAGAAGAGGAAGAAGAAGAAGAAGGAGAAGGAGGAGAAGAAGAAGGAGGAGAAAGAGAATTATGAAAAGAAGGAAAAGAAGGAAAGGAGTTGTGAGAAGAAGAAAAAGGAGGAGGAGGATGGTTGTGAGAAGAAGAGAAAAGAGGAGGAGGAGGGTTGTGAGAAGAGGGGAAAGGAGGAAGAAAGTTGTGGGAGAAAAGTGGTGATTTTGAACGAGAAAGAGGTCAAACATCTGTGGTTTTCTGCCGTCAGAAGTCACAACCTGAAAATGGTGTCAGAACTGCTGGCCCAAGACATCGACATGCTGGCCTTCAAGGACCAGGTGCGTAAATGCTAGTGTGACCACCATGTATCAAACTCCTAATGAGCAACAGGAACCATTCACTCAATAGATAATCTATTTGTTTAAACTGATAGTTAAGCCATGTTAAAGTCATCACAGGTTTTTTAAAGCAGTTTTGGTGCGATTTTTAAACAATTTCAAAGAAATCCCGAACCCGTTTAAAACCATCACTTCAGAACGGGTACACGGCTCTGCACTACGCCATTGAGGCGTGTAACAAGCAGATGTTTGAGGTTCTTATTTCAACCATCAAGAACGTCGCCCAGCAAAAGTACAAGGGAAAACAACAGAAAGAACAAACGAAAGCACTAAAACAGACGAAGGAGCAAGGCAGGAGGGAGAAGGAGCTGTTGAAGGAGGTGCACAGGAAGGAAGGAGAGGCGATGAAACTTAAAAAAATAAAAAAAGAACACAAACAACAGTGTCGAGAGCAACAAAAAGTTCAACAACAACACCAACAGCTTCAACAACAGCAGCAGCAGTTGCAGAGACAACAACAACAACAACAACAACAACAACAACACCAACAGCTTCAACAACAGCAGCAGCAGTTGCAGAGACAACAACAACAACAACAACAACAGCTTCAACAACAGCAGCAACGACCCCAACAACAAACAGCAACAATTGAACAAATAGAAAGTCAAATTCGAAGAGTAAAGTTAGTTGAGAAAGAGAAAAAAAAAGAAGAGGAGGAAGAAGAAGAGGAGAAGGAGGAGGAGGAAGAAGAGGAGGAGGAGGAAGAGAAGGAAGAGCAAGCGCCAAAGTTGACTCGGGCCCAGAAGAACGAGTTGATCTTGCGGCAGCAGGCGGAGAAAGAGCAGCGGCTGCAGTCGTTTGAGCAACAAAGATTCCTGCAGTGCCTCTCCCCCTACAACAACAACATCCTCCACAACAACAACATCCTCCACAACAACAACATCTTTCTACACAACAACAACGACATTCTTCTTCACAACAACAACACTTGTTCCTCATGTCCAAACTTCTGTGCTGAATGTCACGAATCTTCATCCGCAACCCTCCAGTCCGCACCACCCCAGTCCGCACCACCACTCAGTCAACCCAAGCAAAACTTCAACTTCCAACAGTATCCACTTCCCCAGCCACAGATGCAGTCACAAATGCAACCACAAATGCAACAACAACAACAGCCATCACAACAATCACCACAACAACAGCTACAACAACAACCACAACAACAACTTCAGCAACAGCCACAGCTGCAACCCCAACTTCAGCAACAGCCACAACCACAACAGCTGCAGCAACAGCCACAACTGCAGCAACAACTGCAACAACACGTGGACCTTCAGAACTACCACATTCTACAGGGGCTTCCTCGTTACGTTTCCTCTTCGCAGTGCTCAAGCAGGCACTCCACGTCCAGCAACAGTCTTGAAACCGTGCCTTGCAGCCTTCCAAACTTTGAGCTGGTCCAACAACAACAACAACAACAACAACAACAACAACAACAACAACAACAACAACAACAACAACAACAACGACAAAAACAAAAACAACTAAAATTACAGCAACAGTTGCAACAACAATACCGATTTCAACAGCTACAGTGTCAACAAAGTTACAACTTCAACCACCAACCGGAACCGTTTCAAAGCCATCAAAGCCTCAATCAAAACCTCCCATGCATACAATCCCAGCCCCTGTGTCATTGTTGTCACCACCAACAACAACAACACCACCACCAACAACACCAACAACAACACCAACAACAACAACAACACCATCAGCAACAACATCAACACCAACAACACCAACAACAACACCACCAACAACAACCCTCGTACACACTCCCAGCAAGCAACCTACAACAAACATCATCTTCCCACTCAACTCTGAGCCCTCCAAACTCCCTTCCACCCCCACCACCACTTCCCTTATCACCCCCATCACCCTCAACTCCTCCATCAACCATTTCATCATCATCAGCTCCCTCTCTCACTACCGCCATCTGGTGAAAAAACTTTTTACTTGGTGTTTGTAGATCATGAATTCCAAACGAACAGTCCATCAAACGTCTGAATGTGTTGTGATGTGGTTCTGCCCTCAGAGCAACGGCAAATAGTGGCACAGTGGCACAGTGGAACAACTCTGCTTCCATTGGCTTTCAATGCGAAGAAGAGTGTTCCTGAGGTCTCAGAGAGTTGAATATCTCCATAAAGCATTATTAAAAACTCCTTACCGTCATCGCCTTCTGAAGAACTGTCTTTTGTGTTCACTTTTGTGAGTATTCGGTGTTGAAAAGTGATAAACAATACACGGTGTTCATTTGATCAAAGCTTCGATACTAATGCAACTTGTCATCTTCGCTCGCGCCGTCTCCAGTGGCACACATGATGGATCACAGAGGTAGACTTGATCGCACTGAGCAGGAGCACTCATGAAAGCGACATTCCATTGAGATGAAGCGTCGGAAACTTTTAAAATGCATGTCACAGCCCTTTGAGTGCTGCTGTGACGTAATGGAACAACAAACAACAAACGATCTCCTAAGCTTGGAGCTTCAAACTTGAACGGAGGAAGGAGGATTTTGATGTCCTCTGAATTGAACAGGTAATTGGCTCTCAGCCTGCGACTCTGCAAACTTCATAAAGGTTCTCCAGAGAAGAGACACATCACCAGGACCAACCTACCGAGCTACTGAGACTTTTTCGGGGCTGAAGTTGCAAGAGGGATGGCAGTCACACTGCTCAAGTGGCGCATGCGGGAGACTTCGAGAACTTTCTTCTTCAACCTCCTCATCCTCCTCTCCCTCCTCAACACGAGCCTCTTCGTGTGGCTGATGCTCACCGGCATGGCGCTGAGGAGCCGCTTTGACGTGGTGCTGCCACTCATCAGAGGCCTCGACCACAAGCACCTCCACAACCTTGCCACCTTCGCTGGAATGGCTGGTGCCATCTACGCTTTCCTCAGTCAGCCACCTTCTCACTCCGCAACTACTGATGATCACTAATTATTATAGCTTAATCCTTCTTAGTAGTTAAATACAGAGTCATTTGGTCAGTAAGCTAGCGTATGTGCCACTTTGTTTTCGGTTTTCAGCTCAAAAGTTTTGTCATGCAGAATTCATTCCATCTCAGGTTTGTTCCTGGCGTGGATGAACTTATCAGCCAGCAACAGAAGACTGGGCAACAAAGTCCTGACGCTGTTCTCATTCCTGAACCTGCTCTTCATCGGCCTTCTCATCTACCTCCTCACGGCCTTCGACTCGGCCTCACAAGCGCTAGGAAGGAACATGAACGTGAGAGACCCACGCTTCTTCAACTCCCATGACCAACTTCTCAACTCACAATCTGATTGTTTCTCAATGCTACCACACACTGATTGTTTCTTCCAATGCCACCACACAGTCGAGTTTCCAAGAAGCGATGGCGGGATACACGAGGATGGCGAGCCGCAAGGTGATGGTGGACATGACGCAACAGCACTTCCACTGCTGTGGCTCTTCTTCGTACGAGGACTGGTTCAATGTCGACTGGATTGAAGCCAAGCACACCCGGGACGGACATGACCCCAGGGTAGCATGGCTGCTGATTGATTAAAAAAAGCGCCATGGATTGTGTGTTGAGAGATTTTAGTTTTAAGAGGTGGCAGATAACTTTTCACAGGAACTTTCCATCCCAGGACACCACGCCGTTCAGCTGCTGTGACCCTCTGTCGCCTCGGGCGTGCATCTTCTTCAACGTCAGAGGCAAGTCGCACGAGAACTACTCCTACCAGAAGGACCTCACTCTGTTCAAGACTGGGTGTCAAATAGTCGTGTCCGAACACTTCAAGTCATTTGTCCACACAATGATCAAGCTGCCAACGTACTGCCTTTTACCCTCCCTGCTTCTCTGTTTCTTCCTCTCCCGCTTCTGTTCCACTTCCATCGCCGCTGCAATCGCCACGGGCCATCCTGCCTTTCCAGCTCCTGGTCATTTGTTGGCCTTCGGAGAACTGCCCGTGGAAAAGATCCAAGTGTCAGAAACAAGTATTCAGAAGCTGAAAGACCAACTGATGGAACAACAGGCAGGAAAGAAAAAGAAGGAAGGAGAGGATGAAGAAAGTGAAGATGATTATGAAGATGATGGAGAAAGTGAAGATGATTATGAAGATGATGGAGAGAGTGAAGATGATGAAAAAGAAAATGAAGAAGATGATGAGAATGAAGATGATGACAAGCATGATGAAAAAAACCAAAAAGCTTCGAACTCACCCTTCCTTCACAGGCACCCTCCTCCTCATTTCTTTCCTCCTCTTCATCCTCCTCCCAGACCTTTCAGCTACCCTTACCATAACGTTCCATCTCCTTTCTACCCTCCTCTTTCTCCTCCTTCTCATCCTCATCTTCTTCCTCCTCCTCTTCCTTCTCATCCTCCTCCTCCTCTTCATCATCATCGACATTATTCACCCCTTCAACGATACCCTCACCCTGGCGAGTACGCCCACATCCCTCAAAAACCTCAATGAAACGCATCAAGGCAACAAGCTCAAGCGGGTTCAGCTGATTACACCGTGCTCAATGCTTCAACAAAAATTCTTCGTCATATTGTACTGATTTGTATTGTATTATGTTTTATTGATTTGTATTGTATTATGTTGTATTGACTTGTATTGTATTATGTTGTATCATGTTGTATTGTATTATGTTGTATCATGTTGTATTGTATTATGTTGTATCATGTTGTATTGTATTATGTTGTATCATGTTGTATTGTATTATGTTGTATTGTATTGTTTCGTATTGTATCTCAAAAGTAGCTCAAGTCGTCGCTGACAACTGGACGTTTTAGGGAAGATGTTTCAAAGGTTTTTATTTTACTCAAATAGTTAAATTCAGTTCGTCAGAACATTCAGAGTTGACAATCAATGAATTGGTAAGAAAGTTTCATATGGCTGTGTAGATGGAGGGCGCACCAACGTGGTGGTCGACACACGTGTGTAACAATGTTATGTTGCTTCCAAAAGTGAAATTAAATATGGAGTGGTGGTACTAGCTTCGAAAACAAGAAGATGAGACTCGGAGACATCGTCTGCTTGTGAAGAACGGAGAGACTTGAAACCAAACAGAATGCAACGCTGGCACAGACCGTCCATGCAAGCAAGTGCTGAAACCTCGAAGAGAGAAGACATTGAAACAAACATCCACATGGCCACAAGACATCGTGACAATTAACTCGCCGCTTGCACAGCAATCCAAACGTGCAAGTCGATCGAATGTTCGTTGCTGATGGGAGCATTGTTCGTGCCTGGTCTCAGCTTGACGCTGAACATTGGCGAATGAACATAAACCAGTCTTTGATTATGTTAAATAACAATGTACTGTGGTTTTATTGAAGACGTTTGAGTTAGTAGTTGAAACGGATAGACTAGTGGTGGAAACGAGAGTAAGTAGAAGTGGGTGAAACCTCTTGAGACATTGAAAGGTATGTAAAGTTGGCCAAAGTGTGGTTGGTGTAGACAGCATGAAACGCCTTGCAAATGATATAGCTTCTGATTTTAATAGACATCAGAGACAAAACAAAAGATACACATGTGAACACATAAATGCACACATACATGCGAACGCACACGCACGCACACACGCGTACACACACACACACACACACACACACACACACACACACACACACACACACACACACACACACACACACACACACGCACACACACACACACACACACACACACACACACAAATGCATATAAATAGCTACAAAACATACAACCACATGCACGCAAAGAAGAAAACATCTACAAAGACGAGGACTCGATGGTGATTGTGAAAAGGTTTGGTAGGTTCGTACTTACAAATGGTAAGAAATGTAAAAATAGTGTTGAAGTACTAGTACAATTGTGACGTCACGAAGTTCTCAGTCTCCAATTCCTTCTATCGCCCCACAACCATACAGCACACAACCATACAGCACACAACCATACAGCCCACAACCATACAGCACACAACCATACAACACACAACCATACAGCCCACAACCATACAACACACAACCATACAACACCCAACCATACAACATACAACCATACAACACAGCAACACACAGCCATACAACACAGCAACACACAGCCATACAACACAGCAACACACAACCATACAACACAGCAACACACAACCATACAACACAGCAACACACAACTACACACGTCAGATGCCCGATGCTGAGTTGGGTTTGTTATGAGCTGGCGGTGGTGGCATGTTGGCGGCGTGGACTTGAGTGGTGGAGTGGGGGAGGGTGGTTGGGGGCGGAGGAAAGTGGTGGTTGGCGCCTGTCACCATGGTGGCCACCTTTTCGTCAGGAGCGCTGCCGTCGAGCACGAAATAGAGATGGTTGTCGTCGTGGTGGCCTGTCATGGTGCCTGGGTGGCCCGTCATAGCACCTGGATGACCCGTCATAGTACCTGGATGGCCTGTCATAGTACCTGGATGGCCTGTCATGGCCCCTGGATGGCCTGTCATAGTGCCCTGGTGAGGCAAACGGAAAGGTCTGACTTGTGTGGTGCCTGCCCTGCTGGTCATGAAAGCACGGGAAGAGACGCCCGAGGCAACGTCGGAGTCTGCACGGTGAAACTGCACTGCCACCCTAGACTGCGGGTAGACTCCGTAAGGTACGGGACCGCCCTGCCTGTTGTAGGTGGTGGAGGGGGAAGCGTTGTTGGGCAGGGAGGGCAGAGGACGCGTGTCCATCCTGACGAGGTCCTGCATGGCATAGGTGTTGTCTCTGGCGAGCATGTCTCCTGATGCTCTTCGCTGTCGGTCCGCCTGGGACAACAGGTGCTGCTGGTAGGCGAACTTCTGGGCGGTCATCAAACCACCGCCCATGCCCTTGAACTCAAATTCCGAACAGGCCGCTCCGTATATGTTGGGGTCGTCTTTGTGCTTCAGGTCGTAGTTGTGCCTGGTGGGTGCCATGGGTGGACCAACATTTGAAGTTGCCACTGGTTCAATGAATCAATTAAAAATATTCACAAAGAGAGATTCATTAAACCAGGTCTTCATCCTTCAAAATGGGAATTCCTTTAAAAAGCGATTAATTGTGTGATCTCTTCGGACACAGTGCACTCCACACCAATCACCCTCACCTCTTGAGACACACCACCCCCATGGTGAGGACGAGGATTCCTAGGACTATAGCAGAGGTAACCACGAAAGTCATCAGAACACCTGAGGAAGGAGGTGAAGTGAGAATAACCGTCAAGTGAGGTCAAGATTTGAGTGAGGTTAATGTTTAAGTCCTTGTGATGAAGGGAGAGGAGGAGAAAACAACGAACCAACGGGCATGTCGAAAACGGTTGTGTCGAAGAGATTGGCCTTCTCCTCCGCACGCACCGCTTCCTTCTTGGCGTCCACAAACCCTGGGTAGGGGGGACACTTCCCCACCTCCTCCAGCCCCTTCCACTGCCCCTCCACGCACTCCAGCACCCAGTGCAGCTTAGGAGTCTCTGGGCAGTCGATGATGGCCTTGTTCAGAGAGCGCCTCATGCGAGAGAACCTAGGTGCAATGATGTCTGCACAGCCGAGCACTATGGGAAGAGGTGGTGCTGTTGTTACTTTCCAAGCTTTCAGTTCGTTTGCGCCTTTGAACAAAGTGCTAAAAGGCGCGCAAGATTAGATTAGGTCTTGATTAGATCAGATAAGGGCACTCCTCATACGATCCGATGTTTCTGACACTTATGTGGGGCAACGGCTCGAAATGTAGTGGTTATTGCATTGTTTAAAGTTGAAAGCCGTAGTTAGCACCCTTCATGGACTCTGGTGCATCAAAAGCTTTCTGATGGCCCCCACTTGCCCTCTGAAGTCTTAACACCTTTTAGACCACTTTTATCTCTTATTTTTAAATTTTATCTCTTTTTCACTTTTTACATCTTTATCACCACCATCACCACCACCCCCACCACCAACACCGCCACCATCACCACCACCACCACCACCACCACCACCATCGCAATCGTCCATCAACGTCACACAGGCGTTGAACTCCGATCTACCAATGGATTTTGAATACTTACTGTTCAAAGTTTCATTGGTAAAAACTGCCTGAAGAAGGTTCCAAGAGCTTTACGGGAATGAAGAAGAAAATGGAAAAAGAGGGGGGGGGGGAGTTTATAAGGAGAAGAACAAGAGAGAGTGGAAGGAAGGAAGGTTCATGAGAAGGAGGACGAGAGAGAGTGGGAGGAAGGAAGGTTCATGAGAAGGAGGACGAGAGAGAGTGGGAGGAAGGAAGGTTCATGAGAAGGAGGACAAGAGA
>OX387248.1:303658-333658 GCA_947562095.1 Branchellion lobata
AATAGTTCGCTGGATGTTATGAACCTAGAAACTCAAGCACCGGAGCGATTCTTGAGTACTTTTTGGACCTCAGGTAGCGCATTTGTTGGCGATCTAGACAGCCACTTGCAAACGCATGACTCTCGTCTGGTGTCGTGCCCACTTGTCGAAGAGCATCTGTTCTTCACACCGGGTCTTTTGACTCACCAGCTTCCGCTTATCATCCTCGCATACAATCAACTCCCCACCAATCTAACTCGCAACCTCAACGATCTCAACAGCCAGTAACCCAACAAAGCTCCGCTGTTGCATTACAGAGAAGCACATCAGAGCAACAGCCGGCTCGCGAAACAACGAACCATCCGTAGCAGACACCAGAGCACTCACCCCAGCACTCACCACGGCTTATGGCTAGAGGGAAGGAGGGCTGAGATAGGGTGGTTTGTGAGAAGAGTAGCAGCAGAGACAACCTCCACATCGAAGCTCTGAGGCCTGCTGTTGAGCCGCTGGAGATGGGTGGTTACAGAGTGTTGTATCCCATGGACCTATGACCACTGTTTTGTGTGTATCTCTTCGTCTAGTGCCAAATCCTCGCCTTAAACGTCCATTTTAAAAATTCAACAACAAAAGACCGAATGACTAAATTATTATAAACAGCTTCCTACCGACAGCCGTATGGGCTTGTTCCTTTGTACGCTACTATGTTCATTCGTGCCATATTGCCATACGCTAACCATAACTGGTGGACTAGCAGCCTGTATGTTTGTATCATACATTTCATGAGGTTGGATGTTGTTGTTGTTGTTGTTGTTGTTGTTTTCTTGTTGCGTGACTATTATTAGTAACTAGAGATGGACTTCTCCTTTGGTGCCGTTATGGAGGTGCATGGGTGCATGCATGGGAGTGGGTGAATGGGTGGGTGAATGGGTGGGTGAATAGGTGGGTGAATGGACGGGTGAATGAGTGGGTGAGTGGGTGGGTGAATTGGTGGGTGAATGAGTGGGTGAATTGGTGGGTGAATTGGTGGGTGAATTGGTGGGTGAATGAGTGGGTGAATGAGTGGGTGAATTGGTGGGTGAATTGGTGGGTGAATGAGTGGGTGAGTTGGTGGGTGAATGAGGGGGAGCACGGGGGCACATCCGCGCCAAAGACGTGGAGGATTTCGGGTGACTGGATCTTTATGAATAATTAAAAACGTATTCATGTTTGTGTTTATGTATTCGTGCGTGTGTTTGTGTGCGTGTGTGTATGCGTGCATATGTGCGAGCGTGCGTGCGCGTGTTTGCGTGAGAAGAAAGCATGGAATAATGAAGATTGAATGTACGCTTATTAATACAGAATTAATTTTTTGAGCAACGACTCACAAGTTGGAGTCATTTTTCCAACAATCCCAGGGACGATGGAATATCGGTGTGAGAAGATGAGTTAAAGGAAGGATTTCAGGTCCAGTGTGACTGAGTGACTTGAAAAGTGGGTGAAAGCTGCCAACAACGATGGAGCCTCCTGAAAGTGCTCACAAAAACTAAACTCTCGCATCCAAGCCATTAAAACATTTGACTCTGAAGCGTAACAGTACAAAGGGCTGAGCCGCTCTACAAGTGTCCCGATCAGATTAGAGTAGTCGCGTTCGAATGGTACGCCTGTTTTATCCACTGCTTTTACATTATTCGTGTGAACTATTTTTATTAATTATGGTTCTACTTTAAGTTCAAATATATTATAATAAATTTATTATTGTTATTATATAATTTAAGCAACATTGAGCTATTTCAAAAAAAGATTCTTGTCTTCAAAAGTTCAAACATACTGTGTCTCTAATCTAATCTAATCTAATCTAATCTAATCTAATCTAATCTAATCTAATCTAATCTAATCTAATCTAATCTAATTTAATATAATCTAATCCAATCTAATCTAATCTAATCTAATCTAATCTAATCTAATCTAATCTAATCTAATCTAATCTAATCTAATCTAATCTAATCTAATCTAATCTAATCTAATCTAAGCTAATCTAATCTAATCTAATCTAATCTAATCTAATCTAATCTAATCTCATACGATTTCTCGTCTAAAACATCCTACATTGAGGCATCCAACCAACGACCCCCTCATTCGCTATTCCATTACTTTCCACTTACCCAACAAAACAACTATTCTCTCCCTCATCACTCCACGAACAATTGTTTATAGAAGCTGCCATTCCTCCCAACCTGCTCCTCATCAATTTTTCTGAAAAACTGTGATGACTCATTTTAAAGGAAACTGAAAAGATTATCGCCAAGTTCCAAAGACTTTCAAAAATAAAAAAATGAAAAGTCAGATGAACAAAATAACGTGGCATGGTGTGCAATGTGAAGTGATGTGGGTGCTGTGAGCAGGAAGACGGAAGATTGGATGGGAAGAAAGGAAAAAATAAAAATAAACAAAAAAATGGATGAAATCAAGAAAGATATAGGAATAATAAAGATATTGAAAGTAAAGTGATTGATGAAAAAGTGTGGAAGTTCTCACAAAAAACTTCCTAGCGAATAGTGGACATGACTAAAAAATGAAAAAAGAAGAAAAAAGGAATGTGTTTTTACAATATGATCATCTTATTTAAATAAACTATTGTTCTACAGTATCGATTTTTTATAATTTTTTTAATTAATTTATTGTTTTAAATTAATATTTCATTGTGTTTAATCTTTTTTAAACTTTTCTCTCGCCATTTTTTCATTTCGTAGGTTCAATGCCGACTTATATGACTGATAACATTCTGTTCTCGTATATTTCAATGTTTTCCTTTTTAGTTCCACTATTCGCCGTGTTTTTGTAACATTTCCAGCGTATGTCTGGAGTTGATCTAAAAAAGGCTAAGTACTTTGATGTTTCAATAACATTTATGGTTTATTCTCAGAGCTTATTATTTTGATCATATAGTCGATTTTCATTGTTAATATTGCCTGGACTTGATCCAATAAAGACTTTATAAAAATCTTGATGAAAATTCCTGTTTTCTTTGTTATTTACACACCATTTCATCTTCAAAATCAAATAAAATAGTGAAATTTGTTTCATTTTTTTATTTCATCATATTTTCACTGTGTTTTGCGTCAGTTTTTTGCAATTTTAAGGTATTTTTGAATTTGAAAAATTACTAAAAAAATGAATGGCTAAATATATAAAACAATTTTAAAATAAAATTTATCTATGAACCTTTATAACTTTTCAGAATTTTCAAACGTCAAAACATATTTTTATTAAAACTTTAGACCAAAGAAACTTAAACATTGATTTTCACGAAGGTTTATATAGGGAAGTATTTCCAAATAAGGTCCAAATTCAAAAATGATTCCCACTGTAAAGTTGAATAATGGTCATGAAATGCCTCTTTTAGGGCTAGGAACATGGCAGGTAATTTTAGATTTTTTTATTCAAGATATTGTTGAATAAGATTGTTTTATTAAATCTTGGTTCTTTTCAATAATTTATAGCTATTAAGCTGCAAGTGTGTGTTATTGAAATGAATAGCTTGTCAAAAAAATTTTGAAAATTCTCGGTTTTTTGATACATTTTTACCGGTCTTCTATGCTCTAAGATTTTTTGTCCGTCATCGCTTCTGAATATAAAGAGTATATGGTTTAAACTTTCCAAAAATATTCTCGGATGACCCATCTTAGGTAACTTGTTTGATAAAAAATACAAACCCAATCAATGTTGCTAGTATTCGACTAAGTGAAACTATTTTATAAATAATAATCTTCAAGAGGTATGTTTTTAATTATAGGTTTATAAATAGTAACTACTGCCAAGTCTTGCATTAACAAAATTGTGGATTTCATTCCTTCTTTTAACTTCACTTTGTCTTTTTTGAGGAGTTGGCTAAGTATTTATAATTTATAATTTTAATCTAATTTCACAATACATTTATTTGCATGTTGGTTAAGTATTTTTTCTTGTATTTTTTCATTCCAAGGTTTCAGCCTATTACACACAAGCACAATACAGAACAACCTATGATACAAGGAACACCCTTGATTGCATTCGATTCAGTAATCAATCTTCAACTTCTCAAGCCAACTCACCAATCCCACTATCCTGGTTTTCTTAGTTGTCATTTTTCTCAAAAGGTCTTCATGTCCTCTCATCGCCTCAGAGCTTTGTGAGGCTGAGGGTGTCAGGGCAATATCCTTTGCACAGTCATACTAGTGCTTGTAGCAATCAAGGCCTCCTGAAGCCTCCCATTTTCTCAATTTCTTTCCACCATATTTTAAGACCAGTGCATATAAAAAATGAAATTATTTCAAATAAATAAAACCGACTGTTGAAACTCATGTCACTTCAAATCAAGCTGTTGATAAGAAAAAGGATAAGTAAATAAATAAATAAATAAATATAAATATATATATATATATATATATATATATATATATATATATATATATATATATATATATATATATATATATATATATATATATATATATATATATATATATATATATATATATGAAGGGAGTTGATTGAGTGAACAGGTGGTTCATGTGCTTGCCGAATGGAGCTCCAGTGTTGGGTTAGCTCCAAGAACTTGGAAAGGGTTGTGGCTAGAGGTGTTTTTATAGGATAAAAAGGCATGGATGAAGTTAATTGTTCTGCAAGGATTTCATCGATCCTTCAACTCACCAATCCCAACCCAACATCTGTCCTATATTGACTTGCTGTAAGCGGGCTTGACTGTAAGGTGCCAAGGTCAAGTTTGATTGGCAAAAAGCGGCAACTCAGGTAAAGAGCAGACGCCTTGCTAGTGTGGTTTGGCTACCTTGTAGTCCAGTAGCGTGTAAAACCTTTTGTAGCGACTTTAAAGGCTTGCGTTATAGGCGCTGGAGACGCTATGCAATCGCATTCAGCAGACTAGATAGTAAGTATCAACGAGAAACTGTCGCTAGATGGAGCAATAGCGGCCAACCACTTCCAAACCACTGACGTACGTCAAAACGTCCCCGCAGTCGAAGGCAGGAGAGGTGGAAGTGGCTGTGAAGACTGCCCTGAAGGAGGGCTACAGACACGTGGACACTGCGCATGCGTACGGCAACGAGGAGGAGGTGGGAGTGGCCCTGCAGGAAGCCTTCCAGGAGGGCATTGTCAAGCGGGAGGAGGTCTTTGTGGTCACCAAGGTGCCTCTTCCAGTCCCTCATTTGTGTAACTGTGTGTCTTCATGCTCCTCCTTTTGACTTTTCATATACAAACAATGCATACATCTTCTACATCGTATCACTGTCCTATCTCTTATCACTGTCTTCTCATATCATCATCAGCCATTGAGGCCCTCACCATTACGCTGCATTCTCCTGCAGTTGTGGAGCACCATGCATCACAGGCAGGACGTGGTGGTGGCTCTGAAGGAGAGTCTCAGGAAGCTGCGCCTTGACTACCTCGACCTCTTTCTCGTGCACTGGCCCATCTGCATCCAGGTGCCTTCTGCCTGCTGCTGCTGTTGCTATGATGATTGCTTGCTGCTGTTGCTATGATGGTTGTTGGATGCACTGATCCACAAGGCACCTCACCTCCATGCCCTTGCAGAAGAGGGGTGACGAGCTCTTCCCCACAGACGACAAGGGCTACCTCCTCTTCGACAACGTCCCCCCCATCGAAACGTGGAAGGTTGTCTCGTCATAGTCATTTCAGTCCTCAAGTGCTTGTCTGCTATTTCTGCTCTCCCACAAGGGCTTGTGCTACAAAGTTAATAATAGTGTCTCATAGCACCTTTGCAAATTCTTATTCTCATGCATTGCATGAGTACCCTTGAGCGCTCAGGCTTTTGAAGCAGGCAGCTTATCTGATTGAACTTTGCAACATACTGCTTGTGTTTTTGTAACATTCCCGGCGTATGTCTGGACTTGATCTAATAAAAACTATAAATTATATAGAATTGACGTTGGTGTCATCGATAATCACTGAAGCCCCATGCACTCCAGGGCATGGAGGACTGCGTGCAAGCAGGCCTCGTCAAGAGCATCGGTTTATCTAACTACAACAGGTGATGATGGTGATGATGACGACGATGGTGGAGATGACGATTATGCAACAATAACGATAGAAACCAACTCGAAAGAGCTGGTGGCAGTGAATGTAGACAAAAGAAATCACTCACAGCAAGCAGATCGAGGCAATTCTGTCGGAATGCAGCATCCCTCCTGCGGTGCTGCAGGTGGAGGTGCACCCCTTTTTCCAGCAACATTCCCTCGTCAACTTCTGCAAGCACAAGGGCATCGTCGTCACCGGTTACAGCTGCCTCGGAGCCCCCCAACGACCTTGGTTGTGTCTCAATGACCTTGAACTCCTCATTGGTGCAACTGTCGCCATGCACTGAGGCACCATACACACACACACACACACACACACACACACACACACACACACACACACACACACACACACACACACATCGACAGGGCAACAGAGAAGGACAAAAGAGTACTGGACAACGAACTGATAAAAAAACTCGCCTCAGACCTGCAGAGAACGCCTGCTCAAGTGGTCATCAGGTGCCTCCGACTGTCAACACTTCACTCTCTCGACCATTTTATTCATCTTTTCACTATCGCCATTTTTGTTGTCATCATCATCATCATCGTCATCATCACCATCATCATCATCATCATTATCATCATCATCATCATCATCATCATCATTATCATCATCATCATCATCATCATCATCATCATCACTATCATCATCATCATCGTCGCAGGTGGGTGATCCAGAGGGGTGTGTTGGTGATTCCGAAGAGTGTCAACGCGAACAGGATCAAGGAGAATATGCAGGTGTTTGACTTTGAGTTGAGTAGCCAGCAGATGAAGGAGATGGAGTCCCTCGACCAGGGCCTGCGTGTCCTCATTCCCTACAGGCAAATCCAAGGGTGAGTGGAGGTCAAGGACTCATGAACTGCTGTCTGTCTCTCTGTCTGTCTGTCTGTCTGTCTGTCTGTTTTTTTCTCTGTCTGTTTGTCTGTCTGTTTTCTTCTCTGTCTGTTTTTCTGTTTGTCTTTCTGTTTGTCTGTTTTGCTTCTGTGGCCTAGTGGGTGGTCAGCTAGTTTGCGCTATAAAGCTTGGAGCTTAAGGAGCTTGGAGGTTGGAGGATAAGCTCACCTTTGAAAGTTAAAAGCGGCAACTTGTGTAAAAAACAGACGCCGTGCTAGAGTGGCTTAGAAGTTGTGGGGTTGATGATTATAATATTAATACAAAAAATGATTATACTGTTTTTTATTTCAAGTGACGCTATTTTGAGAGCCTCACTGAGTTTTCATAAAAACGCGAAAAATGATCAGATAGGCGCTTGTTCTTGACAACAAGTTTCTAAATAAATAACACCGCGAAATATCAAAAATGCAACATTTTGTTTAACGTAAAGTAGAAAGCGAACATTGCAAACTCAATTTTCTCTTCATTTTCACAAAAGCTTGCATTGATCTTCATTGATCTATTTCATCTTTTAAATCATTAAAAATGACAATAATTTTCAACGACTGCAGCAAGAACGTTGAATTCTTCAACGATGGCAACCTGTACCCTTTCAACGAAGCCTTCTAACTTCCAGAATTAACGACTTGTTAAGAGTTATCGGTAGTTTTAAAAGTTATTTCTTCTTGTTGAAATTTTGTTAAAAATTTTCTATTTGCAGATGATTAACTTTATAATTTTTTTTGTTTTTAAAAAAGTGAAAAAAAACTGGCCTCACTATAAACTTATTTTTTATTAGTTTCTACGTTTGAAAATATAAGTTCTGTAAAAAATGAAGCTCTTAATAATTTACACTCAAGTTCGTTGTTATGGAAACTAATTTTACAGTTACTTGATAATAAAAAATTATTTAAATATTTAAAGCTGATATCAAGTATCGATCGAACACTCGCATAAGTTTCAAGAAATAAAAATGTCTGACAAGTTGAAAGATTTGCGATCGTGTGCCAAGGGCCGGCGCAAGGACATGTCGAAGGACTTAACGGCTAACTTGCCGAAGGTTGATAAGCAGAGCCTGATAGACCGCATCATGGTGAAGCCTCATGTGGGAGACTTTCGTTCTTCTGATCCATCGTTCCTGTCCTACCTGTCCTACAGCACCCCCACGCCTAAAAAGTCCACAGCCCTCGTGAGTTTGTCGCCTGTAGCTTGTTGTTAGCAAGCTAAGATGCAAAACGAAAAGCCTGTTTCGATTTTTGCCGAAGCTCAGGTTTGGGTTATGAGAAGCGGTAACTCTAATAAAGGCTTAGTCTTCTAATAGCCCATCGGCGAGGGAGGCACTGGTTTAGGCGTTATTGAAAACAGTAATAAATTTTAAATTAATAAACAACAAATGAAATAAAAATAATAAATCTGATTTGTGAAGCGCCAAAGAAAGCGTTTGAGGAACCCAAACTATCATAACTCTTGAACCTAGAGGTCAGGTTCTAGTGACGTCTGCATAGAACTATTCCAAAGCAAATGGTTTTCCCACTTCATCGAAGAGTTGAAATATAAAAAAACAGATTCAATCTTGGTATTAGTAGTTGTCTGAATAACAATAATTGTGAATAATAGTAATTGAAAATAATAAGCAAATAATAAGCAGATTTTGTATGAAGTAATCCCATCACGCAGCCACATTTGAAGACGGAAAACAACATTTCGAGTGATCGTCCTTCGAAGCAGAACCTCATTCTCCCAAAGGTTTCTGTTGCCACATCCAACCTGTGAATTAGCTTCGAACGATCGCTGTAACTTAGCCATGGAAGTAAACTGAGGCATTTGTCTTTCCACAGCTTCGAGAAAGTTCCAAACAGACCAGCAACGTCACAGGAATATCCTCCATCACGCATCAAAGTAAAACCATGATCTTTTGAAACTCAGGGCTATCATTACTCTCTTGTTGTTTGACAACATACGTCATAATCCACAACAATTTCCCTTGTTCTTATTTGAATTATCAATCGAAATGTTGTTATTGTCTCAAGCTGCCATGAGAAGCCAGTAAGAGGTATGTTTGCTTGCCTCAATGACTTGCAGTATGTGTGGAAGGATCACGTGGTGCAGACGTTTGTTCCTCATTTGATCTCTCACAACTTTATTCCACTTTTCGTTTCTTTGGTGTTTCTTCGAATTATATTTTCAGTGTTGTATCTGTTCTCACTTCCACTTCGTTTCCACGTCACCGTCATATGACTGCTAAGCTCTCACACCTTATTATCTCACCACATTACCCCACCACCACCACCACCACCACCACCACCACCACCATCACCACCACCACCACCAAAACCACCACCAGCAGCCCCATCACCACTACCGCCATTACCACCACCCGCATCACCACCACCACCACCACCACCAAAGAGTTAGAAGACTTATATGGCATGACAGATCTGCAGAAGGTTATAGAGGTGGCTAGAACAATGCCTCAGGTGAGAATGGGTGAGGATGGGTGAGGATAAGTGAGGATGGGTGAGGATGGGTGAGGATGGGTGAGGATGGGTGAGGATGGGTGAGGATGGGTGAGGATGGGTGAGAATGGGTGAGGATGGGTGAGAATGGGTGAGGATGGGTGAGGATGGGTGAGAATGGAGGAAGATGGGTGAGGATTGGTGAGAATGGGTGAGGATGGGTGAAAATGGATGAGGATGGGTGAGGATGGGTGAGGATGCTTTGAACGCCTTCAACATGGTTTGAGCGTGAGATTAAATACATTGACTAACTCTGGACTTACATGCCACAATGAGGACATTCGTCATTAGGTTGTATTGCATGCGTTGCCAGGTTGACTTCTTGTACTTGACCCCTGCCGTGAAGAAAATCTCGGTGAACTACCACTACTACAACCTCAAGTACGCAGCCACCACAGGCACCTTTGATTCACCAATCACTAAACACACCGTGTACACAAGAGTGTACACCAGAGTACATCTTATCACCTTCGCTACCACTTCTTCCTTTTTTTCTCTTCCTCCTCTTCAACGCTTGCGTGTCCATGCACCACATGCACACGCAGAACGGTGCCTTACCAGAACATCGACAAGAGCGACTACTGCACAGTGAGCAAAAGGGGCTTCATGAGGGCCAAGGTGGAAGAGGACAACGAGTTCGTGTACCTTGACCGCTTCCAGCAGGAGTACATGTACTTCCAACAACTTGTCAAGGTTCTTCCATGCTTCACAACCAACCACTCAACAACTCCATGCTTCACAACCAACCACTCAACAACTCCATGCAACAACCAACCACTCAACAACTCCATGCAACAATCAACCACTCAACAACACATAGAACAACACACGACAAACTGCACGAGGGTGAAGCTTGACAGCACCTCTCCCCAGATCCGCATGTTCCGCATGTTTCGGCAGTGGAAAGCCTTCAGCACGTGGAAGAAAAACATAAAGTTTGAGAAGATCGAGCAAGCCCATGCTTACCTGCAACAGCATCTCTTCCTCTCCAACGCGGTGCCATTCTCCATTTCCAATCATCCTCCAACAATCCTCTTCCTCCAACAATCCTCTTCTTTCAGCCATCCTCATCCTCCAACCACCCTCCTCCTCCAACCATCTTCCTCCTCCAACCACCCTCCTCCTCCAACCATCTTCCTCCTCTAACCATCTTCCTCTTCCAACCATCCTCCTCCTCCAACCATCCTCCTCTTCCAACCATCTTCCTCTTCCAGCCTTTTTAATCTTTTAACCATCCTTTACGAAATTATTGAACTTGAACACCTCACATCACCCTACAACACTCCACCCCACCTCACAACACCTCACATCACCCTACAACACTCCACCCCACCTCACAACACCTCACATCACCCTAAAACACTCCACTCCACCTCACAACACCTCACATCACCCTAAAACACTCCATCCCACCTCACAACACCTCACATCACCCTACAACACTCCATCCCACCTCACAACACCTCACATCACCCTACAACACTCCATCCCACCTCACAACACCTCACATCACCCTACAACACTCCATCCCACCTCACAACACTTCACATCACCCTACAACACTCCATCCCACCTCACAACACCTCACATCACCCTACAACACTCCACCCCACCTCACAACACCTCACATCACCCTACAACACTCCACCCCACCTCACAACACCTCACATCACCCTACAACACTCCACCCCACCTCACAACACCTCACAACATCCCGCAACACTCAACTCCACCTCACAACACTCCACAACACTCCACTTCACCACACACAGACGCTGTGCAAGACCCTTTTGAAAGCGAGAGTGATCTGCTTGCAGATGGACGAGATGGTCTTCTGCAAGCTCAAGGAGGGCAAGTTGTACACCATGCAGGACTTTCTCCAGGCACAGAGCAAGCAAGTCTCCGAGGTGCCCGTCAAACTACTCTCCATGACGTTAAACTACTGCCCCTGACGTCACACTTAGTTCTATTGACGTCAACTGACTTCCTTGTTACATCACATACCTTCTTAACTTCCAATTTTTTTTCACTTCTCAATAATTAAACTACCTGCCACACACGCAGTCACACTCACTTCCGCTCCAAGGCCTGTCGAGGCCTCACACAGACTCTACTTCACACAGGTTCGCAACCGCCTGCTGGAGCTGCGTGAGAAGCTGAAGAAGGAGGTGATGGCGGCGTGCAAGGCGGTCTTCAAGGAAGCCAACTTCGACATCTTCCAACCCATCGACCGCAACAGCAGTTTGTCGCATTCCTTCTTTCCTTCTTTCCTTCTTTCTATCCTTCTTTCCTTACTTCTTTCCTTCTTTCCTTCCTTCTTTCCTTCTTTCCTTCTTTCTATCCTTCTTTCCTTTATTCTTTTCTTCTTTTTTTCTTTGTCTTCTTCTTTCTTCTTTTTTTTCTTCTTTTATTCATTCTTTAGCCTCTTCCTTCTTTACTTTCCTTCACTTCCTTCACCACCATGCAGTTTTTTCACCAGCGCCCTCAAACGCCACCACCACCACGCAGTTTATTCGAAGGTGCAGAAGAACTCGCGAACAAAACTCTTCAACGACGCCTCTTCCGACATGCAAGAGATCTCGTACACTGAACAGGTCAACAAGCAGAACCTGTGTCGCAGACTCACCTGGTCTCTTCCTTCCTCCCATCAACCACCATTGCTACTCATAACACCGGCCATTACTTTTTATTTCCTACTATTTCCAATACAACACCAAATGTGAGGTTGCTGATGAGACAATGGGAGATGCTTGTTAGGCCTCGCTGCACCCCCACAGTTTCATCCGCCTGCTCGACTACCTGGTGGTCGACACACTGCACATGATGGTTCTCTGTTCCGTCAGGAGTCTTCTGTACCAGGTGTGGTGTGGTGTGGTGTGGTGTGATTTGGTGTGGTGTGGTGTGATGTGGTGTGGTGTGGTGTGGTGCGGTGTGGTGTGGTGTGGTGTGGTGTGGTGTGGTGTGGTGTGGTGTGGTGTGGTGTGGTGTGGTGTGGTGCGGTGTGGTGTGGTGTGGTGTGGTGTGGTGTGGTGTTGTGTGGTGCGGTGTGGTGTGGTGTGGTGTGGTGTGGTGTGGTGTGGTGTAGTGTGGTGTGGTGGGGTGTGGTGGAGTATGGCCATGTGGTGTGATGGTGTGGTGTGATGGTGTGGTGTGGTGGTGTAGTGATATGGTTTGTTGAAACAACAAAAAACAATACAATAAAACAAAAACAAGCCAGTGCATACAAGAGAAGCAACATAAGCTAGCAATAACGAAGGAGAAACTAGTTTGAAAGCAGGCGTGATGATGGGAGCATAACGATGGTGAACATGCCACAGGTGGTACGAAGGACGCACAGGACTCCCAACGAGGCCTCAGTGGTGGAATGGCTGTCGCTGGTGAAAGAGGCCTCCAACGCACCTCTCAATACTGAAAAACTCCACAAGGCTGGTTTTTGTGGGTGTGTGTGTGTGTGTGTTTGTGTGTGTGTGTGTGTGTGTGTGTGTGTGTGTGTGTGTGTGTGTGTGTGTGTGTGTGTGTGTGTGTGTGTGTGTGTGTGCATGTGGTTTAATTTAGCATCTTCCATAAATGTGTGTTACTTCCACAGAAACTGGAAGACAGGAACAAACCTAAGATGAATCAGAAAATAGTCACGTGACACTGATCTCTTTCCACTCACCTAATATATTATTGAATAAATCTTCATTATATTCCCACTGGGTTCTCATCACCCAACTCAAACATTAACGTGAACATCCTCATGACCAACACAACAACCTACAAAACATCCACAACAACCCACAAAAACATCCACAACAACAACCACATGCACCATCAACAACCACGTCCACAACAACCACATACACCATCAACAACCACATCCACCAACACCAACATCCAAATCGACCACCATGTCCACCGCATCAACAACAACAACAACAACAACCACAAGCATCCATAACAACAACCACATCCACAACAACAACCACCACCAACAGGCATCCACAACAACCACCACAGCCACCACCACCGACAGGCGCTGGCGACAGTGCACGGCGAGAACGAAGTGGATCCGATCTTCGTGATTGAACTCAAGCTCTTCGACGACCGACTGTCGCTGAGGCCGAGCAAGAGTCAGATAAGCTCGGTCATCAAGTTCCTCATCTTCGACTTCCAAGACGCAGTGCTACAGGTGGAATGCCTGGTCACAGACCCCTTCTTCGACGTCTTCACCAGGTGCTCATCCAGTGCTCTTCCTACACCTCCCCACTACCACGACTACTCCTCCATCATTTCATCCACCACCACAACAGACCAGTCTTCAGCAGCCGCATGCAAAGACCCTTGAGGCAGGACGGACCCAGCCTCAAGAGCATTTTTGTCAAGAACAACTACACCAAGATCCTCTTTTCCGCCTTCATGGTTTCAATCCTCTCTTCTACCCATCACGCCTTGGCTCTTTAGCAGTAATCTTGAAGTTGTTATGAATAGCACGTGCGTTCAACCGCTCATATGGCTCGTTCCAGAGTTAGTTCCCTACTGCGAACTACACCACCTCGCAGAAGAACATAGACGTGGCCTTCAAAGCGGCCTACCTTTACATGGCCACCTACCAGACCCTTGTGCAAATGCACCTTGAGAACCTGCACTTCAACGAGGAGGAAGTCAAAGCGAAAGGTTGCTCCTCATGATTGGTTGGAGGCAGGGAAGAGAAGTCAGGAAAAAAAATACAAATATCAACTGCTGGTCGATCGTTCACACGTTCAAGCGTTGAAAAAATATACAAACCTTTCGATCGCTCTACAACCACGTTCACAACATCACCACACCACCACTACGCCACTACTGCGCCACTACTACTACCAAACCACTATTACTACCACTACACCACTTCTGCCACCACCCCTACCACCGCCACCACCACCATCAACACCACCAACACCACCACCACCACCACCATCAACACTACCACCACCACCACCATCAACACCACCACCACCATCAACACCACCACCACCAAACCACAAAGGCAGCGTCAGCCTCTTCAGCGAGTTGTTGAGCAAGTACCACCGGCAATTCCGCATGTTCGACGTCATGCAGACCAGGAAGTGCCTGGGCCTTCTCTTCATCGATTCCAACGAATTCAAAAACAACCTTCTCCCTTCGCCCATCAAGTGCCTCGAGGTTCTGCCTTGTTCACAACTCTGTTCACAACTCTGTTCACAACTCTGTTCACAACTATGTTTCCAACTCTGTTCACAACTCTGTTCACAACTCTGTTCACAACTCTGTTCACAACTCTGTTCACAACTCTGTTCACAACTCTGTTCACAACTCTGTTCACAACTCTGTTCACAACTCTGTTTTTTGTTTCCTTGCAGTTTTAAGCTCCAAACAATTTTATCACTCCATCCTCACTTTTTAAACCTCAAGACCAAGGGTCTTTGCGGGCATCACATTAAACACCAACCACTCAGATCATCCACACCATCCTGCCCTGGACAGCCCGCAAGGAGGTGGACAAGTTGACTAGTGAGCTGCAGGTGGGTGGGAGGTCCAAGTTACTGAGTAGTTACGTGGCAACATCCGTGGGCCGTTGTTGAAGCTCTCAACTTTTGAGACGTTGTTTTTATAAATGACCACCGTTCAACCGCCGTTAACTCGAGCATGGTTCGTATTGCGATTGAGGAGAGTAAAGGAGGCATGTTGATGACTTGGCAGGACGCAGAGTACAACCTGGACTCGCAGTGCACCACCACCAAGGACTACGTCAACCAGCTGGTCTTTCTGGAGCAGATCCAGGAAAGGGTGGGTGGTGGAATGTCCTTAACATGAAGCTTCAAGTGGATGATGCGCATGCAGTAAATCTGATGCCCTCTTGGTGTTGCACAGATGGATGACCTGGTAAAGGAGGCAGGCGTGGTACAGGCGCTGTACGGACTGATTGAAGACTATGCCGTGCCCACCCCGCCAGAGGACTTTGCTGTGTACGCTGTGAGTTGCTTGGTGGGAGGGAAGTTGTGTGGCGTGGTATGTGGCGTGGTGTGTGGCGTGATGTGTGGCGTGGTGTGTGGCGTGGTGTGTGGCGTGGTGTGTGGCGTGATGTGTGGCGTGGTGTGTGGCGTGGTGTGTGGCGTGGTGTGTGGCGTGGTGTGTGGCGTGATGTGTGGCATGGTGTGTGGCGTGATGTGTGGCGTGGTGTGTGGCGTGGTGTGTGTCGTGGTGTGTGGCGTGGTGTGTGGCGTGGTGTGTGGCGTGATGTGTGGCGTGGTGTGTGGCGTGGTTTGTGGCGTGGTGTGTGGCGTGGTGTGTGGCGTGATGTGTGGCGTGGTGTGTGGCGTGGTGTGTGGCGTGGTGTGTGGCGTGGTGTGTGTCGTGGTGTGTGGCGTAGCTTGAAGTGGTGGATTAGATGTTTTATGAAATGATCGCGTTAAGTTTTTCTCGTCCAGAGCTCATTACTTAACAAGCTAAAATTAAAATCGCGAAGTCCAGGGTTCGAGTCCCAGCTAGGCTTTAGTTTGAGTCTTAAACTGCGACTAATAATCTTTTATGCTTTAGAAGCTTTTTTGACAATTTGCTAAACATTGAAAAAGTGAATGGAACCTCACGACAACCCCACCCAGACCCTCATGCCGTCGATCAACGCGGTTTACAATCAGATTGACGAGAGTTTGGCGGACAGGGAGAAGAACATCGTCCTCTTCAACGTCTCCATCGAGAAAGACATCGCCGAGTTCAACAGGGAACTCAAAACGCTCAAGCAGCAGGCACAGGTGCTCATGCCTTGGAGTGGATGGGATGGATGGAGTGGATGGGATGGATAGAGTGGATGGGATGGAGATGGAGTAGATAGGATGGAGATGGAGTGGATGGGATGGAGATGGAGAAGATGGGATGGAGATGGAGTGGATGGGATGGAGGTGGAGTGGATGGGATGGAGGTGGAGTGGATGGGATGGAGGTGAAGTAGATGGGATGGAGATGGAGTGGATGGGATGGAGGTGGAGTGGATGGGATGAGTTGCAGTAAGTAACTTGGAAGACATTCTTATATTTTTCAATCCTCCTTTCCCCTGCAGAACCCTGTCATTCTGGATCCCAACATCAAAGTTGAAGCGGTTTTCAGCATACTCAACAAACTCGACGAGAAGCTGACAGGTCAGCCCTATGTCGCAACTCTTCCTAACTTATTCACTCACAACGCCAAACGTCGAACAAAATGATGGAGCCTCATAGGCCTTATATAACGCACCACGCGAACAACAGAGCTGAAGCAGAGGGCAGAAACATTCATTGACTTCCAGAAGGCTCTCAAGGTACCACACCAGCATTCGCTAGCATTGAATTTGAAGTGTTCTTAACCTTGTTGCATGGTGGCGTGCCTGAACAGGTGCCAGTAACGAGCTTCGAAGAGCTGGACGACGTGAGTCAAGAGTTGACGCAGAAGCAGCTGTTGTGGAGTTCCATCACCAACTGGGACAAGCTGAAGACCGAGTGGATGGAGGTACTGTCTTGTTGTTTGTCTGCTGCGCTGCTCTCTTGCACCATTAATATTTAACGAAGATGCCGATTTGATGCAATCCCACGTGGAGAAACTGCACGCTGTCCCGATGTCCGCAGGTGTTGCTTGAGACGCTGAACCCTGAAGAACTGAACCTCACCACCGCCAAATTCTCGGAAATCGTCACCAATCTGGAGAAAGGACTGCCTCCTAACGGAGTGGTGCCAAAGCTGAGGGAGAAGGTGGATACGATGAAACTCAAGGTACGGCTTGACACCGACTGTGGCTGCTGTTTGTTTGAGTGTGACACTTCTGAAGATGTGGTCCTAAAGCCCCTTCATGATTGGTGTCCACCCTCCATCTTCCCAGTTGCCACTGGTCACCAGTTTGCGGAACCCGTCTCTCAAGCAGCGCCACAAGGAACTCATTGAACAGACACTCGACTTCACCTTCACGCCCGAAAGCCCCATGACTCTGGGCCGTCTGGAGTCGCTGAAGGCCTTCCAGCACATCGAAGCCATCCAGCAGATCTCCAGCAAGGCTTCTCAAGAATCAAACCTTGAGGCCATCCTCAAAAAGGTGACTGTGTGGGTGGTGTGGCTGGGGTGGTGTTTCATGCACCCACTACAGCGACTTCTCCTCCAACAGGTGGAGGAGTCGTGGAAGTCGCTGGAGTTCACGGTGATTCCGTACAAGGACCAGAAGGACGTCTTTATCCTGGGCTCCATCGACGACATCCAGTTCATCCTCGACGAGAGCTTCAACTCCATCTCCGCCATCATGTCCTCCAAGCTGGTCACCCCCATCAAGGTCAAGGTCGACGCCTGGTACAAGCAACTTCGCCACTTCGGGGCCACTCTGGTGAGTAGCTTGCATCACCATGCTTGCTTCAAGCCGCTCCTCATGAGTAAGAAAGTGCATCCTTCTTTCAACCGCCACTCACCACCACACCACCACCGACCACTTATTACTACACTATACCACACCACTACTACACCACCACACCACCACACCACAACACACCACACCACCACCACACCACCACCACACCACCACAGGAAGCATGGATGCAGTGTCAGCATAGCTGGTTGTACTTTGAGAGCATCTTCAGCGCTCCCGACATCCAGCGACAACTACCTGCAGAGGCGAAGCTGTTTGCCACGGTGGACAAGAGCTTCCGAGACATCATGAGGAAGGTTTCCAAGGTGCCTCTGGCCATCAGGGCAGGCGTGCAGCCCGGTTGGTTGCAAGCTTGATAGGCGCTTCTTTCAAGCTGTTTGAATTGTAGGCATTACTTAGCGTGAGCACCATCAATATCACGTTAAATGCTCGTCGACACTCTCCAGGCCTACTGGAGTCCTTCCAGAACAATAACATGCTGATAGAGCAGGTCCAGAAGTGCATGGACGCCTACCTGGAATCGAAGAGAGTTTTCTTTCCGAGGTTGTTTCTTCCTTCAGTCTCCTGCTCCAACCATTATGAATGAACCCAGCACAATTACTACATAGCATCATCGCACCACCCAGCACCACCTCCTCTTCCTCCTAGCTCATGTGCTTCTCACAGATTCTACTTCCTCTCGAACGACGAGATGTTGGAGATCCTGTCGCAAGGCAGGAATCCTCAGGCGGTGCAGCCCTATCTCAGGTCCTGCTTCGATGCCATCCTCAAGATCGAATTCGCCTCAGTGGGCTCTGGTGGGCGTGCATGAAATCCCAATGCTGCGAACTCTTTGAACTCTTAACACTGGCTCACTCGCTGCACTATAATCATAATTGAATGCATCGTCTGAACTAGTGACATCAGTATCACTCTTGATTTGAGGTTTGTCTTCTCAATGATTCGTGCTCCACTGTTTGAGCACTGACTTGGACACACGCATGCTTGCAGGTCCTACCGACGCCGTCACCACCACCAACGAGATCCTCAGCATGGTGTCTCCTGAGGGCGAGAGAGTCTTGTTTGGAAAGGTCACCCAGTGCACTCGTTTCAACTTTTATGTTCCAACATTCAGTGATTAAATAGCAAAGGTTTTTGATTTTAAAATGGAATTTTGACTATCGATATCGCCATGAAGGGCCTGAAAGCTCGAGGCAACGTGGAGGAGTGGCTGGGAAAGGTGGAGGATGTGATGAAACTCACAATTAGAAAGCTCCTCTCGAACGGAATCACCAACTATCTGCTGCCCTCCAAGGAGAGCTGGATCACCAGCAACATATCACAGGTACCACACTCGAGTGCAGTGTTCCAATGTTGTCAGTGCTGTTTATATTACTGTGACCATTGTAACGAAGGTTGTGTGCACAGTGGCACAGTGCATGTGGTGCAAGGACATGACGGAGTTGTTTGAGCGCAAGGGAGATAAGATGGGACTGCTGCGTGAGATGGAAATAAGGTAGGTGCCTTCAAAGCTTCTCCTCCATCGCCTCACAATGCTGCGAACATGCGCTTGACAGCTGTCACAACTTCTACAACACAGGTCCGTGTTAGAACTGAACAACTTGGTGACGATCGCTAGGAGCAAGCTGGCACACCTGGATTGGCTGACCACGTGCACACTCATCATCACGGAAGTGCACATGCGGGACGTGGTGTTGGAGCTGGTGCGCAGCAGGGTGAGCAAGGCAGACGCCTTCGAGTGGAGGCGGCAGTTGAAGTACGTGTGGGACAAGGAGGAGGAGAAGATGATCATCAAGATGGCCACCGTGGTCCTCAACTATGGCAACGAGTACATCGGAAACACCAACCGACTCGTCATCACTCCCCTCACGGTGAGTCTCTTCCCATGTTTTCCCTGTAAACTCTTCCAAGCTCCAGAAGCTCACATACGGTGCTTGAACGACTGCAGGACCGAGTGCACTTGTGTTTGCTAGGGGCCACCCAGCTGAACCTGGGAGGCTGTACCTCGGGACCTGCAGGCACCGGCAAGACAGAGACGATCAAGGACCTGGCTAAGGGAGTGGCCATCAAGTGCATGGTCTTCAACTGCTCAGGCAGTTTGGACCACAGGGTGGGTGAACCTCATTTGCCTCGTGTCGCATAACTTCATGACGCCTCATTTGTCACTTCTACTTCAATGGTCGGCAGGCTCACCATGAAACACTGCATAGTTCAAACTTCAATTTTAAATGCTTGCATGAAGGCGTTGCACACGTCGCTTGCACAAGCCGCAGTTCCAAAGCTGTTTCAAAGCAGTTTCAGAAGAGTAAACAAGACGCACTTTTGCACAGCTGATGGGCCGCTTCTTCTCGGGCCTGGCACAGTCGGGCACGTGGAGTTGCTTTGACGAGTTCAACCGCATCAACATCGAAGTGCTATCGGTGGTGGCACAACAACTCATCGACATCAAGAACGCCAAGAACGCCAACGTGAGTGTCTTGTGCACTCAAACACACATCAACTCTGTGGAGGCCATGATACCCATGGGGGCTTCTTCCAAAGTCCATCAATTTCTAGAGCCTCATATTTTTTGCTTTTTCGATTACAAGTCATAAGGCGAAAAAGACTGAGGCATAGGATGATGAAGAACAGAGATTGACACACCCACCAGGCCTCCTACTTTATGTTCGAGGGTAGAGAGATCAAACTGCTGAAAGACTGCAACGTTTTTACCACCATCAACCCTGGCTACCTTGGCCGCACCGAACTGCCCGACAACCTCAAGTCCCTCCTCAGACCCATATCCATGATGCTGCCAGACTACGGTTCGCTTTGCTCTTGCGTGCATGCCACCTCTTGCATTGTTTGCCACCTCTTGCATTGTTCGCTACCTCTTGCATTGTTCGCCACCTCTCGCATTGTGTTATTATTTTCTTTGGTTTGTATATACGATTTGTTTTTATTTCCAAGTCTGGAGTTAGTTCAATTGGCTGGCATTCACTCATTCCTCTTCAAGTACTGGTCTCGGAGGTGATCTTGTACTCGCTGGGCTTTGAGACAGCCAAGATGTTGAGTCAGAAGGTGACCCACATGTACAAGTTAAGTTCGGAGCAGTTGTCGAAGCAGGACCACTACGACTTCGGCATGCGAGCGCTTAAGTCCATCCTGGTGGCTTCGGGCTCCTACAAGCGACAGAGTTCCGAGAAGGACGAGAACCAACTGGTGATCAGGGCACTAAGAGACTTCAACATTCCCCGTCTGGTCGCTAAGGACGTGGTTCTGTTTGAGGCCATCTTGCGCGACATGTTCCCTGGCGTCGAGAGGCAACAAATAAGCTACATGGCGATGGAAGAAGAGATCGGTAAGGTGGCTAAGAAGATGAACCTCAAAGTGGTGCCCTTGCAGATCAGCAAGGTCATCCAGCTGTACGAGATCTGCAAGGTAAGGCAGGGAATCATCTTGGTGGGTTTCCCTGGCAGTGGAAAGACCATTGTGCTCGACGTGAGTTCTTTTTTCGCCTGTCTTCATGCCGTGTCTGTCACCTAGTTTTAAGCTCCGATTGTTT
Source organism: Branchellion lobata (assembly GCA_947562095.1). Lineage (NCBI taxonomy): Eukaryota > Metazoa > Annelida > Clitellata > Hirudinida > Piscicolidae > Branchellion > Branchellion lobata. Next base: position 325,020 of record OX387248.1, read on the forward strand.
TAATGTGTGTCGTAACTGTAATTTCTCATGTCTTTAATAACGAACACCGTTCGTTGTCAGCTGTTGGCGGAGTTGTGCAGGGTGCAGGCGAGCAAGACGGAGCTGGAAAATGTTGACCCTTTTTTCAGACCCGTCAAGAGGTACACCATCAACCCCAAGGTACACTCACACTATACCCCTCTATAATATAAAAATAAAATATATTACAATATAAAATGTTCCTAGGGCATATTATATTATAACATAATTCCATCAAAAGCATTCTTCAGCGTTATTGTGTTGTTTTGAGTGTTCCAGGACATGCAGCACGACAAGCAACGTCAACACCATCTCACAGGCGATCAACTTGAAAGAGATGTTCGGCTTCTTTGACCCATTGACGTTGGACTGGGTGGATGGGCTGGTGGGCAATGTGGTCAGACAGGCCGTCAACGTGAGAGCATTCAGTCATTCATTTGCTTTCAATTAAGGTGTTTCACTCGTGCATCAATTGAAGCACCATCCAAAACTTGTTATACTTCGTACTGAACTGAACAGTTCGAGTTGGGATGGATAAACAATTTTGTGGTTTTAAACGTTACACTGACGCAACAATCAAGTCTGCCAGCAGTGCTTAAAACCATGCACCGCCACAGGACACCTCGGAGGACCATCAGTGGGTGCTGTATGACGGACCCATCGACGTCAAGTGGGTCGAAAACATGAACACCGCCCTGGACGACAACGGGTGAGAAGGCGTTGCTGCTTGGGTGTGAGTGGGTGATGATGAGGGTCACAAACGTGCAGGTTGTTGTGTCTGGCCAACAGTGAGCGCATCAAGCTGAACTCAAACATCGCCATGTTCTTCGAGGTAGACTGTGTCGCCATGGCCTCACCCACCATCATCAGCAGGTGCTCCTGTTCGTTATGAGGCCATCCCACCAAACCCTTCATATACTCCATTGCAACCACAAACAACACTGCACTGCAACCACAAACAACACTGCACTGCAACCACAAACAACACTGCACTGCAACCACAAAAAACACCCCACTGCAACCACAAACAACACTGCGCTGCAACCACAAACAACACCCCACTGAAACCACAAACAACACTGCACTGCAACCACAAACAACACTGCACTGCAACCACAAACAACACCCCACTGAAACCACAAACAACACTTCACTGCAACCACAAACAACACTCACCACCATGAAGACTAGGGACTTGAACTTCAATCCCAACTTCGAACAGTCTTGAACAGTGTAAAATCAGCGCTATACGAATGCTTCATACAAATGCTTGGATCAGAGTGGATTAGATCAGATTAGATTAGTCATATTGGACTGCATGCACGCAGGTGTGGCACGGTGTACTTTGCAGACGAGCTGGGCTGGAAGCCGTACATGTGGTCGTGGATGGAGAAGCAGCTGAAGACCCTGGTGGACGATGAGTTGTACAAGCGTATTGAGACCATGTTCGTACAGCACGTGGACAAAGGTCTAGAGTTCGTGGAGAGCTGCAACCAGCCCATCAACCAGACGAGTCTGTCGCGAGTGCAGACCATGTGCAAGCTGCTCGAGTCGCTGTTGGTGAAGTCGGACGAGGTTGACTGGAAAATGGAGCAGCAGAAGTTGCTGGTGGTGGTTGACACGACCTTCGTGTGGTGCTACCTGTGGGGCCTGGCTGGCAACATCCAGGACGACGACTGGGATAAGTTCGACGCCTTCGTGAGGGAGGAGTTTGAGGAGTTCACCAACACCAAGGTGTCCTCCTCCTCTGATGACTTCATCAACCATCAATTACATTGAGTCATCACCAAATAACCATTAATGTTGTTTTTGTATATAATTTCACCACTACACACGAAACCCCACCCGTCTCACAGATGCCCACATCGGGAACTTTGTGGGGGCAAAAGATCGACTTCCCGTCGCGAAGGCTGGAGTTGTGGGAGAAGTCGGTGTCACTCTTCAAGTACTCCAAGAACGTCAGTTTCAGTGAAATGGTGGTGCCGTCTGCAGACACAGTCAAGTTCGGCTACCTGATGGAGAAACTCATGGTGGTGGACAGGCCTGTTCTCTTCGTCGGAGCCACTGGAGTGGGCAAGGTGGGTTGTTCCCGAGTGGACTCTTTATCAAGTGCTTCCAATGTATCCTTCCATGTGCCATTTGTACGTCCTCGTACCATTGCTTCTCCATGCCACGTGATGATCCCACAGTCGACGCTGTCCCGCTACAGCCTCAACATGCTCAACACCACCAAGAACTTCAAGACGTCCTTCGTGACACTGTCTGCACAGTCTTCGTCTGCCCGTCTGCAGGAACTCATTAGGGACAGGATGGACCGCAAGAGGAAGAATGTTCTAGGTGCCATAGTGTCCTTGTGTCGCTGCAATGTGTTGTGAATTGGTATTTTTCATGTAAATTACCGTAACACACACACACACACACACACACACACACACACACACACACACACACACACACACACACACACACACACACACACACACACACACACACACACACACACACACACACACACACGCACACACACACACACACACACACACACACACACACACACACACACACACAGGCGCGCCTCCAAACAGCAAGGGGGTGATCATAATGATAGACGACATGAATATGCCCAAGCTGGACCTGTACAACTCACAGCCACCCCTGGAGCTGCTGAGGCAGGTGATCGACAAGAAGGGGTTCTACCACCGCCAAGGATTCTACTGGATCCACTTGAATGTTGCTATCCTTATCTTCATTCCTTCTTCTCTCCTTCTCTTCTCCTTCTCCTCTCCTTCTTCTCTCCTTCTCCTCTCCTTCTTCCCTCTTTCTTCTCTCCTTCTTCTCTCCTTCTTCTCTCCTTCTTCTCTCCTTCTTCTCCCCTTCTTCTCTCTTTCTTCCCTCCTTCTTCTCTCCTTCTTCTCTCCTTCTTCTCTCCTTCTTCTCTCCTTCTTCTCTTCTTCTTCTCTCCTTCTTCTCTCCTTCTTCTCTCCTTCTTCTCTTCTTCTTCTCTCCTTCTTCTCTCCTTCTTCTCTCCTTCTTCTCTCCTTCTTCTCTCCTTCTTCTCTCCTTCTTCTCTCTTTCTTCTCTTCTTCTTCTCTCCTTCTTCTCTCCTTCTTGTCTCCTTCTTCTCTCCTTCTTCTCTCCTTCTTCTCTCCTTCTTCTCTCCTTCTTTTTTTTCTTTTTTCTTATTATTATTATTATTATTATTATTATTATTATTATTATTATTATTATTATTATTATTATTATTATTATTATTATTATTATTATTATTATTAATTATAATTATTGTTTATGAGAAAATGAATTTCGAAAAAACTTTAGGAGTTTCGAAATTGAAAGTAAATCAACAACTCGTCCACTCCACAGCAACTGAACATCTGTGCAGCGTGTGGCTTGCCTGGAGGGGGCAGGAACGCCGTGTCACCTCGTCTGCTGAGACACTTCTCCATCTTCAATCTGCCCCTCCCCAACAACCACTGCCTCCGCCTTATGTTCAATGTTCGTGCGTCCTGCGTCGCTTGGAGTTGAATAGAGTATTAACTGACGAAGATATTCATCGGCCCATTCAAGCACCACCACACCACATCACCACCACCAACAACAGCCACATAACCCCCACCACACCACCAGTCCATCTTGGGTGGCTTCTTTATCGACTTCACTCCAAGAGTGAGACATTGCGTGGACCTGGTGGTGAGGGCGGCCATAGAGATTTACGGGAGGATGAGGGTGGAGTTCCTGCCGACTCCTAACAAGTCGCACTACATCTTCAACCTCAGAGACCTCTCCAAGTGCATGCAAGGTGCTGCCTGTTCAGTGATGCCTGTTCAGTGATGCCTGTAACAGCCTCTTAAGAGCCGAGTTGATGGGGTGATAACATGAAAGTAGATGGAGATAATATGAAAATTCCATTGTAGAATAATCGAATGGCTTCATTATGTAATAATATGATATTCTCATCATACACAGAGTTTCGAGGCCACCATAATAAACATTTAATATTTTATTGAATAATATAATTTTTAAAAATGTCAATAATAATTCAAAAAATTAATAAAAAAACAACAACAACAATGTATAAAAAGTGACAATTGTGACCAAGGAGTGACGCAGTCTGACCAGTCTTACATGCAGACCCCCACTCAACTCTACCGCCTCTTCTACCACGAAACACTGCGCGTCTTCCACGACCGACTGGTCACCTCTGAAGACAAAAAGCTTTTTTACCAGCTGCTGGCCGACATCACGTCTCATCTCTTCGTGGAGGTGAGTGAATTTTCGGCTTGTGGCTTGAGCATTTGAATGAAGATTGAGAGTTGGTGGGAGGTTTGAAGGTGCAATGGTGGCGAACATGCTGTTTGTAACGGAAGGAAATGACCACAGTCAGCGATGACGGCAGAAGAGCTGGAGACACCAATGTTGTTTGGGGACTTCATAGTGGTAGGCCTGCCCAAGGAACAGAGGGTCTACCGAGAAATAACTCACGAAAAAACACTCAAAACTGTCCTCATTCAGGTGGTTGTTGTGGTGTGGTGTGGTGTGGTTGTTGTGGTGTGGTGTGGTTGTTGTGTTGTGGTGTGGTGTGGTTGTTGTGGTGTGGTGTGGTTGTTGTGTTGTGGTGTGGTTTTTGTTTGATTTTGGTGTTGTGCTGGTGGTTGCACAGCAAGCTTGTGGTTGTGTTTGTATCGGCTGATGTTATGAGTGTCAAAGGGGGTGGCAGCTGTGACACACAACAGCAGCAGCAACAACCACACCACAGTATCTGGACTCGCACAAAGCCATGGGAGGCAAGCTGAGCAGCCTGATTTTTTTCATGGATGCGGTGGAGCACTTGGTGAGGATTGCCCGGATCCTCAAGCCTGAACGAGCCAACGCTCTGCTGGTGGGAGTTGGAGGCTGTGGCAAGCGCTCCCTCACAATGTATGCACCCTCCTTCGTTGACTCTCGTGACCTTTCAAACTTTTATTTCATTTGTTTCCACCATGAAGTCTCTGCGAAGGCACACTTCAGTGATACGAACACTATGCGGTCTTGAAGACGTGATGGCCAAAGACACTTCAATAACATTCATCATTGTATTGTATTGCATTGTATTAGCTTGAAATGCATTGCCTTGTATTGTATTGCATTATATTAGCTGGAATGCATTGAATTGAATTGCATTGCATTTTATTGATTTTCACTGCACTCCACTGCACCACCCCCCAGACTGGCGTCCCACATAAACATGTGCAAGTGCTTCCAGGTCCGACTGAAGAGGGGCTACGACATCTCCTCCTTCCACGACGACCTCAAGACCATCTACCACATCGCAGGCATCAAGAACGAACCCATTGTCCTCCTGCTGTCCGACTCTCAAGTGAGCCTGCTGTCTCCTGTGTCTGTGCTCTGTTGCTCTTGTCCTGTGTCTGTGCTCTGTGCTGTCTTGTGTGTCTGTTGCTGTTGCTGTTGTTAAATAGGAGTGTTCATGATTAAATATGATGTTCGTTGTTGAGAGTTGCTGCTCGCATTTGAGCGTTGTGTGCGTGGCCCCTCTCACACCTGGCATGCTCAGATCCTGATCGATGAGTTCATGGAGGATCTCAACAACATTTTGAGTTCTGGCTACGTGCCGAACCTTTTCAACGCCGAGGACATCGAGAAGAACATAAACTTGGTCAGGAGTGACGCCAAGAACGCAGGCGTGGAAGAGAACAACCGGGAAGATGTCTTCCGCTTCTTCATCAACAGAGTCGTGTAGGTGAAGGCTTTTCGTGGGAGGTGCTTATGGAAGATGCTTGCTCGTGGAGGGTGTTCATGGAGGGTGCTTATGGAGGATGCTTATGGAGGGTGCTTATGGAGGGTGCTTGCTTATGGAGGGTGCTTATGGAGGGTGCTTGCTTATGGAGGGTGCTTATGGAGGGTGCTTATGGAGGGTGCTTATGGAGGGTGCTTATGGAGGGTGCTTGCTTATGGAGGGTGCTTATGGAGGGTGCTTATGGAGGGTGCTTATGGAGGGTGCTTATGGAGGGTGCTTATGGAGGGTGCTTATGGAGGGTGCTTATGGAGGGTGCTTATGGAGGGTGCTTATGGAGGGTGCTTATGGAGGGTGCTTATGGAGGGTGCTTATGGAGGGTGCTTATGGAGGGTGCTTATGGAGGGTGCTTATGGAGGGTGCTTGTGGAGGGTGCTTATGGAGGGTGCTTATGGAGGGTGCTTGCTTATGGAGGGTGCTTATGGAGGGTGCTTATGGAGGGTGCTTATGGAGGGTGCTTATGGAGGGTGCTTATGGAGGGTGCTTATGGAGGGTGCTTGCTTATGGAGGGTGCTTATGGAGGGTGCTTATGGAGGGTGCTTATGGAGGGTGCTTGCTTATGGAGGGTGCTTATGGAGGGTGCTTATGGAGGGTGCTTGTGGAGGGTGCTTGCTTATGGAGGGTGCTTATGGAGGGTGCTTATGGAGGGTGCTTATGGAGGATGCTTATGGAGGGTGCTTATGGAGGGTGCTTGCTTATGGAGGGTGCTTATGGAGGGTGCTTATGGAGGGTGCTTATGGAGGGTGCTTGCTTATGGAGGGTGCTTGCTTATGGAGGGTGCTTATGGAGGGTGCTTATGGAGGGTGCTTGTGGAGGGTGCTTGCTTATGGAGGGTGCTTATGGAGGGTGCTTATGGAGGGTGCTTATGGAGGGTGCTTATGGAGGGTGCTTATGGAGGGTGCTTATGGAGGGTGCTTATGGAGGGTGCTTATGGAGGGTGCTTATGGAGGGTGCTTATGGAGGGTGCTTATGGAGGGTGCTTGCTTATGGAGGGTGCTTATGGAGGGTGCTTGCTTATGGAGGGTGCTTATGGAGGGTGCTTATGGAGGGTGCTTATGGAGGGTGCTTATGGAGGGTGCTTATGGAGGGTGCTTGTGGAAGGGAGCCGCGTAGAAGTGTGAGGTGAATAGTTTATTTTGAACGTGAAGGATGTTCCAACCACTTGCAGTTCGAATTTGCACATCGTTCTGTGTATGAGTCCCATGGGCCAGACCTTCAGAACCTGGTGTCGCATGTTCCCTGCCCTGGTCAGCTGCTGCACCATCGACTGGTAACTGCTGCTGTTGTTGTTGCTGCTGCTGTTGCTGCTGTTTTACAATGATTGATGTGATGTGGAGGAGTGTAACACGAACAATCATACAACGTCTGCATCTTGCGATGGCTTACATTGCTAACATCAATAACTAATGGTTGACCTGTACAACACTCCATAGAACCCTTCATGCCACATTCCATCTAATATTCTATACAACCTGCATACAACACGCATACAACACGCATACAACACGCATACAACCTGCATACAACACGTATACAACACTGCATACAACTTTGATACAACTACGCATGCACCCACCAAGGTATGTTCCGTGGCCTTACGAGGCACTGTTGAGCGTGTCAGAGCAGGCGCTGGGGAAGGCTGCAGTGGTGGAAGACAAAGCCATGCTGGTGGGTGTAGTCTCAACACATCAAATATTCGGTCTTTTATCGGCATGAAGTCAATTTACTGAGCAACAAACCAATCAAGTAATCAACCAGTCGAACCCACCGCCACCACCACCACCACCACCACCGCCACAACCACCACCACCGCCACAACCATCACCACCGCCACCACCAATCACCACCACTGCCACTATCGCCACCACTGTCGCATCCATCGCCACCTCCACAACCACCAACCACCACTAGTGCCACCACCACCATCACCGCCACCACAACCGCCACTACCACCGCCACAACCGCCACCACCACCACCTCCCAGAAAGCCCTGTCAACAATGTGTGTGGAGGTGCACGAGAGTGTTGGTGAGATGGCCACCAAGTTCTACGATGAACTCAAACGGAGGTCCACCTTGCTTCTGTTGTTGTTGCCATTGTCGTTCGTATGTTGTTGTTGTTGTCGTTGTTGTTTTTGTATTGTTGCTGTTGTTGTATTTTTGTCGTTATTGCTTCATTTTTTCCGTTGTTGTTGTTGTTGTTTTATTGTCGTTGTTGTTGTTTTTGTATTATTGTCGTTGTTGTTGTATTGTTGTTGTTGTTGTTTTATTTTTGTTGCAAGCAATTTCCAGCTTTTGCACAACTTTGGAACCTTCAACAACAACAACAACAACAACAACAACAACAACGACGACGATGACTCGACAGGTACTACGTGGGTCCCTCCAACTATTTGGACCTCATCAGCCTCTACGTCACCATGCACGATGAAAAGAAAAAGTAACCGTTGAACTTTGAAATATCTTAATCACTTGCAATCTTTTAATCACCTGCAATCTCTTAATCACCTGCAATCTCTTAATCACTTGCAATCTCTTAATCACCTGCAATCTCTTAATCACTTGCAATCTCTTAATCACCTGCAATCTATTAATCACCTGCAATCTCTTAATCACTTGCAATCTCTTAATCACCTGCAATCTATTAATCACCTGCAATCTCTTAATCACCTGCAATCTCTTAATCACCTGCAATCTCTTAATCACCTGCAATCTCTTAATCACCTGCAATCTCTTAATCATTCGCAATCAATTACTCATTCAAATTGGCTTATATTCTCGCTTAATCATTTCACCGCTGTTTTGAGCGCTGTAAAGGCTGCATTGGTGTTG
>OX387248.1:338658-341158 GCA_947562095.1 Branchellion lobata
AAGAACTTTCGATTCTACATGACCACGAAGCTGTCCAACCCCCACTTCATGTTCGAAACATGCATCAAGGTGCATGGGCTGATGGAGATGATGAATGGTGCATGCATGGAATGTTTCATGGATGCATGCATGTGTGCACGCGTGAAATCTTGCATGCATGGATGACCTGATGGCTGAATGGATGAAGGTTGTCTGCTTGATGAATTGATGAACCATCAACTTAACTTTGAAATAGCAACTTCGATCACAGGTCACCATCATCAACTTCACTGTCACCCAAGAGGCCCTTGAAGACCAGCTTCTAGGGTGAAACAAGCAGCCAAGACATTCGCTTTCAAACGCGCAGCAGAAACTGGATATAATGTTTTGTAGTGAAGCTTTCGGAGGTACTCTGACTGTCTGTAAGGTTTGCACTGCCCCACAGAGACGTGATGAGGTTGGAAAGAATGGACCTAGAAGAGCAGTTCAACCAACTCATCGTCGAGATCAACACCTACAAGAATCAGCTGAGATCCATCGAGGACAAGACACTCAAACTCCTCTTTGAACTCGAAGGTGGCTGTGGTGGCTGTGGTGGTGGTTGTGGCTGTGGTGGCTGTGGTGGCTGTGGTGGTTGTTGTGGCTGTGGTGGCTGTGGTGGCTGTGGTGGCTGTGGTGGCTGTAGTGGCTGTAGTGGCTGTGGTGGCTGTGGTGGCTGCATGATGCTAGCCTCAAAATCTTTGATTAAAACTGAACTTGGATGCGAATGTAAGTTCAAGGGACTGTCCACACCAAGGCCAAGTGTTGGACAACGAAGAACTCATCAACACCCTCAACGACTCAAAGGTGCCATTCATACGCCTGCTCTCCCTTCTCTGCTTTCACTGCAACTTTAACGCATCAAATTCATTGCGACTTACGAGGATGCACGTTACACGTGTGGTGTTGGAACTCTTAGAAGATTGAGTGTGGCTGCAATGACGTTGGTGGTTGCGTGACGCGTATGTTGACGCAGGTGATGGCAGGAGCGGTGTACGAGAGGCTGGAAGAGGCCGAGGTGACGGAGGGCAAGATCCTGGTGTCGAGGGAGAAGTACCGCGTGGTGGCCACCAGAGGCTCGGTGTTGTACTCAGTGGTGGCCAATCTATCCAACATCAACATCATGTACCAGTTCTCTCTCAAGTACTTCAAGGTTCCTTTGTTGCTGCTGCTGCTGCTGCTGCTGCTGCTGCTACTGCTGCTGCTGTTAATAATGGGGATGGGGATGATGATGATGATGATGATGATGATGATGATGATGATGATGATGATGATGATGATGATGATGATGATGATGATGATGATGATGATGATGATGATGATGATGATGATGATGATGATGATGATGATGATGATGATGATGATGATGATGATGATGATGATGATGATGATGGAGAAGAAGAACCCATGATTGTCTCTATCAAAATTAACCACACAATCTCGTGTGTGAACTTCAATTCGTACAAACACAGTAGTAAAGCACCAACGAGTGTCGATTGTCCGTTCACCACCCACACACGCAGGCGCTTTTCAGTCAGACTGTGATAACTAGTCCTCACAGTCCTGAGCTGGAAACCCGTCTCACCAACATCCTCCTCCACACCCACAAAAACGTGTATGCTAACGTGTCCAGGTTGGTGCAATTGCTCGGAGGAACCTAACAGAAACACCTCTGCAACACACACACACACACACACACACACACACACACACACACACACACACACACACACACACACACACACACACACACACACACACACACACACACACAAACACACACACAGAGGCCTCTTCGAACGTGACAAGCTGGTCTTTTCGTTCTTGTTGTGCACGGAGACGATGAAGCAGTGCGGCTACATCACCAACGAAGAGTGGGACTTCTTCCTCAAGGACTCGCATGAGTTGCCAGTCTACAGTGACCATGCCGTGTATGAACAGCTCAAGGAACTCTCCTCGAAGTTTGTTCTGTCACCACCACCATGTCACCACCACCATGTGTCACTACCACCATGTCACCAACACCATGTCACCACCACCATGTCACCACCACCATGTCACCACCACCATGTTACCACCACCATGTCACCATCACCATGTCACCACCACCATGTCACCACTACCATGTCACCACCACCATGTCACCACCACCATGTCACCACCACCATGTGTCACCACCACCATGTCACCACCACCATGTCACCACCACCATGTCACCACCACCATGTCACCACCATCATGTGTCACCACCACCATGTCACCACCACCATGTCACCACCACCATGTGTCACCACCACCATGTCACCACCACCATGTCACCACCACCATGTCACCACCACCGTCACCACCATCATGTCACCACCACTATGTCACCACCACCATGTCACCACCACCATGTCACCACCACCATGTCACCACCACCATGTCACCACCACCATGTCACCACCACCATGTCACCACCACCATGTCACCACCACCATGT
>OX387248.1:346158-373658 GCA_947562095.1 Branchellion lobata
ACTCCTTCCTCACAAACTCCTCCCTCACAAACTCCTCCCTCACAAACTCCTCCCTCACAAACTCCTTCCTCACAAACTCCTCCCTCACAAACTCCTCCCTCACAAACTCCTCCCTCACAAACTCCTCCCTCACAAACTCCTTCCTCACAAACTCCTCCCTCACAAACTCCTCCCTCACAAACTCCTCCCTCACAAACTCCTCCCTCACAAACTCCTCCCTCACAAACTCCTCCCTCACAAACTCCTTCCTCACAAACTCCTCCCTCACAAACTCCTCCCTCACAAACTCCTCCCTCACAAACTCCTTCCTCACAAACTCCTCCCTCACAAACTCCTCCCTCACAAACTCCTCCCTCACAAACTCCTCCCTCACAAACTCCTTCCTCACAAACTCCTCCCTCACAAACTCCTCCCTCACAAACTCCTCCCTCACAAACTCCTTCCTCACAAACTCCTCCCTCACAAACTCCTCCCTCACAAACTCCTCCCTCACAAACTCCTCCCTCACAAACTCCTTCCTCACAAACTCCTCCCTCACAAACTCCTCCCTCACAAACTCCTCCCTCACAAACTCCTCCCTCACAAACTCCTCCCTCACAAACTCCTCCCTCCAGCCATGCTAACTTCATCCTTAAGTATTACTAGAAGTCTATTGACATCTCTGCTCAAGGCTGCCTTTGGACGAACAATTCAGTTTTAATTGTTTCAAAACATTTAAAATATATTTTTTATTTCATCAACCATCTCTATTCCTCTGACGTCACCATGAAGTTCTTGTACGGAGGCAGAGTGACTGATCAGTGGGACCAGAGGTGCCTGAGAGCCCTCATGAAGAGGTTCCTGCATCAGGACATGCTCATAGACAACTACGCCTACTCCGAGTCTGGTGAGCAGTAGCTGGCGTTGCTGTTTCTGCTGCTGTTGTTGTTCCTGCTGTTGTTTTTGTTGCTGTTGCTGCTGCTGTTTCTGCTGCTGTTGTTTTTGCTGCTGTTGCTGCTGCTGTTGCTGCTGCTGTTTTTGTTGCTGCTGTTGTTGTTGCTGTTGCTGTTGTTGCTGCTACTGTTGCTGCTGCTGTTGATGCTGCTGCCGCTGTTGATGTTGTTGCTGCTGCTGGTGGTTCTACTGCTGTTGTTGGTAATAGTGGTGCTAGTAGAAGTGGTGCTACTGCTGCTAGGGCGTTGTGGTTTAAGTGGTGCTAGTGGGGGTGGCTCATAATAGGATTGTTTCATAGGAAAAGGATTGACTTTTGAGTATTGGATTTTTTTCAAACTTAAGAATGTTTCAAGCAAGGGTTCAGGAACATACTTCAAACGTTGACTGGACAGCTTAGCAGCTGATATTGAGGAAGTGGCAGATGCACTTTCACGTGAGGCATGTGGCGTGGGGACTCAAGAGAACTCAACTCACAACACCTCTGCAGGCATCTACTACCCACCCAACCTCAACACGCTGGAAGACTACAAAGACTACGTAGACAATCTGCCCAACCACGATCTGCCCGAGATCTTCTGCATGCACACTAACGCAGACATGCTCCAGAAGGTGCCATTCATTTTGCTGCTGCGCCTCCGTCCCTGCACACGATCATTCGATAGTTTCCATTACAAGACCAACACACGGCTGCAGAAACCACTTCACAAACCACCACACAGCTACAAAAGCCACCTCACAAACCACCACACAGCCACAAAAGCCACCTCACAAACCACCACACAGCCACAAAAGCCACCTCACAAACCACCACGCCCCGTTCACGCGCACAGCACTCTGATGACCGCTGCGTAGCAACAACTCTACATAATGACAATATTGCAGTCCCACATACAAACCACCGGAATCTCTTCACATCAAGTCGTTTCCACTTCAACCACCACAGTCAATTTAACCGCCACACCCACCAAAACCACCACAGTCACCACAACCACCACAGCCACCATAGCCACCACAGCTACCACAACCGCCACAACCATCACAGCGACAAGAGTCTCAGAAGTTGTTGTGGACGATACAGAACCTGCAGTCGAGCCACACCATCTTCAGCGACGAAGAAACATTCACCGAGGTGGTCCATTCCACCGTCATCAAGTTCCTCGAGGTGCCCAAGTTGCCTCCATCTTTGTTTGTTGCCTCCATCTTTGTTTTATCTTCGTTTTGTTGTTTTCTTTTTGTTTTATCATTGTATTGTTATCATTCCTTTCTTTTCTTTTTTTGTTCACATCTTCATATCTTATCACCTTCTTCTCTTCCAGGTATTGCCTGATCAGTTGAGTTTGGATGAGGCTAAGAAAGAACTCTACAGGGTTGGTGGAAATGATGATGATGATGATGATGATGATGGTGATGATGATGATGGTGGTGATGATGATGATGATGATGATGATGGTGGTGATGATGATGATGGTGATGATGATGATGATGATGAAGATGATGGTGATGATGATGATGATGACGATGATGATGATGATGATGATGATGATGATGATGATGATGATGATGATGATGGTGATGATGATGATGATGATGATGATGATGATGATGATGATGATGATGATGATGATGATGATGATGATGACGATGACGATGATGATGATGATGATGATGATGATGATGATGATGATGATGATGATGATGATGATGATGATGGTGATGATGATGATGATGACGATGATGATGATGATGATGATGATGATGATGATGATGATGATGATGATGATGATGATGATGATGATGATGATGATGACGATGATGATGATGATGATGATGATGACGATGATGATGATGATGATGACGATGATGATGATGAGAAGTACCAAGATGGAATACGACAAGAGGCACCACCACAGTTGGACGACCAAGGCCGCATGAACTCCCTCACCACGGTGCTGCTGCAAGAGTTCGATGCTTACAACGCTCTGCTCAAAAGCATCAAGGTGCCACTAGTTTTTTGTCCCTCTCAAGGAAAACCCTCTCAAGGGAGCCCTTCTCAAGGGAGCCCTTCTCAAGGGAGCCCCTCTCAAAGGAGCCCCTCTCAAGGGAGCCCCTCTCAAGGGAGCCCCTCTCAAGGGAGCCCCTCTCAAGGAAGCCCCTCTCAAGGGAGCCCCTCTCAAGGGAGCCCCTCTCAAGGGAGCCCCTCTCAAGGAAGCCCCTCTCAAGGGAGCCCCTCTCAAGGGAGCCCCTCTCAAGGGAGCCCCTCTCAAGGGAGCCCCTCTCAAGGGAGCCCCTCTCAAGGGAGCCCCTCTCAAGGGAGCCCTTCTTAAGGGAGCCCCTCTCAAGGGAGCCCCTCTCAAGGGAGCCCCTCTCAAGGGAGCCCCTCTCAAGGGAGCCTCTCTCAAGGGAGCCCCTCTCAAGGGAGCCCCTCTCAAGGGAGCCCTTCTCAAGGGAGCCCCTCTCAAGGGAGCCTTTCTTCAGGGACACCTTCTTTTTCTCACTCATCCCTTTCATCATTGGCTTCTTCTTCCTACCATTGATTTCTTTTTTCAATTAATAACCCTCCTCCCTCCGCAGTACACGTTGAAGGAGTTGCAGAAGGCCATCTCAGGACTAGTGCTCATGGATGAGGACCTGGAGTCCCTCTGTCAGGACATCTACAACAACAAGGTCCTTGCCATTGCTGCTGCTACTGTTGCGGCTGCTGTTGTTGCCGTTGCTTCTGCTACTGTTGCGGCTGCTGTTGTTGCCATTGCTGCTGCTTTTGTTGTTGTTTTTGCTGCTGTTGTTGTTGTTGCTGCTGTTGTAGTTGTTGCCGCTGTCAATAAGTTTGAATTGGTTGTAAAAACATTTGATCGGAGCCACCACCACAGCTTCCCAGGATGTGGCTCTCCAAGGCCTACAACAGCATAAAGCCACTCGCTTCGTGGGTGGCTGACCTGGTTCTTCGGTGCGAAAACATTCAGAACTGGGTTCAGGGCGGAGAGCCTTGTTCCTTCTGGATCTCAGGCCTCTTCTATCCACAAAGTAGGTGCTCGTGCCCTTGTGGCCTTGAAGCCAGAGCTAACAATACTTTGCTAACATTGTTCGTTGTGGTGTATTGTATAACCTTATATTGTATCCCATTGTATTGCACTACATTGTATTCCAATACATTCTTTTGTATCACCTTGTATCGAGTCATGTTTACATGTAGCTGATTGTATTATTTTATGTTTTACGAATGCCTCGTTTACAAGGGCCACATGGTCTCAACGCACACAGGCTTCCTGACGGGGGTGCTGCAGAGACATGCCCGCAGGTACACTCTCGGCATCGACCACCTCTCCTTCAGGTGCGCTACTCCGTTGCTTGCTGCTGCTGGATGTTGCAGCCGTTGCTATTGCAGCTGTTGATGTTGCAGCTGTTGATGTTGCAGTTATTGACGTTGCAGCTGTTGATATTGCAGTTGTTGATGTTGCAGCTGTTGATGTTGCAGTTATTGACGTTGCAGCTGTTGATGTTGCAGCTGTTGATGTTGCAGCTGTTGATGTTGCAGCTGTTTGATGTTGCAGCTGTTGATGTTGCAGCTGTTGATGTTGCAGTTATTGACGTTGCAGCTGTTGATGTTGCAGCTGTTGATGTTGCAGCTGTTGAAGTTGCAGCTGTTTGATGTTGCAGCTGTTTGATGTTGCAGCTGTTTGATGTTGCAGTTGTTGATGTCGCAGTCACCTTAGTAAGTGTTTAGTGTCAATTGTCTGTTGCTTCAAGCACTTTGTATGAGACATTCTTTATGGACATCTGCATGGCGCAGGTACCACGTGTTGTCTGGCTGCTACTTCAACCAGCCAGAAGAGAAGAGCATGAGCAAGGAGAGGTAGGGTGGTTGTTTGAGGGTGGGTGTCTTGCAACGCACTGTAAATAACCCACTCTGGCTTGTGAGTGGGCCAGTCGAATGACATGCCAGCTGTCCTTTAACTCTGCTGTTCGCAAATTCAATTAAAGTATCGGCCGCTCAACTAGAGTAGCTAATCACCCAGTAGCCCACAGCGGGTAAAAACCGTTTCCATGGGAGCGCCTTTGAACATAGTGCTAAAAGGCACAATAAAATCTTTTGGTTAGATTGGTTGAATGGCCGCTTGGCGTCTCAAACATTGAGCCTTCTTGAACACATTGTGCAAATGAAGTCTGCCTCATTACCATGAGCCACCTGCCACAGGTGTTCTAATGAGTAACATTGCCTAAGTGCGAGAGAATGACGTGTGTGGTTGGATAGAGGGCAGCATGGCTGGTTAGAGAGGGATTGATGGTGCCGAATGGAACAGGTATCTGGAGATTGAGACCCGAGTGTTGGAGAACCAAAGGCACAGCGTCATCGTTGATGAGTTCAACGAAAACCAATCAAACACGGTGTTTTGTCGATGTTGTGTTGTTGTTGCTGCCTGGTTGTTGTTGCTTGGTTGTTGTTGTTGCCTGGTTGTTATTGTTGCTTGGTTGTTGTTGTTGCCTGGTTGTTGTTGTTGCCTTATTGTTGTTGCTGCCTGGTTGTTGTTGCTTGGTTGTTATTGTTGCTTGGTTGTTGTTGTTGCCTGGTTGTTGTTGTTGCCTGGTTGTTGTTGTTGCCTGCTCGTTGTTGTTGCTTGGTCGTTGCTGCTTGGTTTTTGTTGCTATTGCCAATAGTCACAGCATCTGACTTGCGCCCACCTCAGATAGATGCATCGAAAAAGGTTTCCGTGAGCGCTGAAAGCTCCTTCACCAACATCCTGGTACCTACAATATTCGTGCAACATTTCCGCAACATTTGTGCAACATTTCCGCAACATTTTGCAATATTCAAGCAAGACTCCATTTATTGCTCCCTTCACACCTTTGCAAAGCTCCTCTATGCTTCCTCAAACACAAGGGCTGCCACCTTCTCAAATGATTGAGCCTCCACCCCTTGAGCTCCTCAAGGAGGCTCTGCCTTCGCTCTTTAAACTGCCTCTCCCTGCAGCTCACCGAGGACGTCTTCAAGGACGGAGTGATGGTGCATGGCATCTTTGCGGACGGCTTCACGTCAGTACTTTTGACTCTGGCATTCGTGTTACAAAATGTTTTTCACTGATTTTATTGAGCTTTTGACTATCTTCATCTCTTGATACTATCTCTCGGACAGCTGCTTAACCTTGCAAACGCCCCTGAAACTACCAGGTGGGATGACGAGAAGGACTACATGAACGAACTCACCAAGAGAGACCTCACCTCGCCAATGCCCATCATCCTCTTCGAGCCCTTCCTCAACTACGAACCCTACCCCCGACTCTACGCCTGCCCTCTTTTTAGAACCCCCAAACGCCATGGAGAACTTTCCACCACAGGTAACCTCCATGCTGCCCCCTTCTCGAACCAGCCTTTTAACATGTGTTTAAAAGTGCTCCCATGATAAATTTAAAATTCACACACGCAGCAACAATAAAAACACATATACAGGCCACTCCACCAACTTCGTGCTCACCATCTACTTGAAGACCAACGAGCCGAAGGAGCACTGGGTAGGCAGGGGCTCAGCTCTCGTTTGCCAACTTAACCTTTAAACGCTCCATTGGACATTTTTTGCACCAGCACTCGATGACTCTGGCTTGGTGGCTTAGGTTAATAGACTCAAGCACTCTGAAAGTCATCGCCTCCTTCGACTTCATGTTTTTTTGCCTTACATTCATCGGACAAGCCAATTTATTTGAACGTTGCGAAGCTTGGCCGTTTGCCAAGTAGTTTTTTTAATCTTTCACATTGTATTTTCTACAAGTTCCTCAACTTTTTAGATAAATTCATTCTAAATGTTTCACGCTGGTCTTTTTTACAATTGCTGTCTACCAAACAATCCGCTCCAACAACTCTTGCATGCGCTCTCGCCCACAATCCATCACACGACTGTACCACACAAGTTCAAAGATGAAGGTAATATATTTTTATTGACAAAAACTGCGATAAACGTTGCAGGAGTTACAAAACAATGGCTTATTAAATATAGCTTCAAAATTTCAAAATGGCTGAGGTTGGAATAGGGTATGGTGAAGAGATACTTGGTATGAGTGAACAGAAGGTAGTTATTTGGACAGAAAAGCAACAAATACTGAACTTCCAACGCCATCTTTTGAGATCACGTGGTAGGCGATGTTAGGTGTTGCTACACTCGCCAGCGACGCTTCGTCTGTTGAGCTAGTAAGTTCAATCACTAGCGGCGAAAAAGTGTTGTGTGTGGTCAGCGGGAGTAAATATGGAATCAACACCACTCACTCCTGTGTGCTGGTTTTCTGTTGAATAACATGAGCTTAGAGCCTCCCTTGCTATGTTCCACTTCAATAATTGAAGGGGAACATAGCGTTATGCTCCAATAAATCCACTTATCTCTCTTTCTACACCAAGTTTCGTTGATGAAGTTGCAGGGAATTTAAATTGTTTCAAGTGCTGATTATGGAGAATATTGTGTCAGCTTCAGAAGGAAGGATGACATGCGAATATACCTAACTCTCAACTCCTTAACTTAAATCATTTTTTTATTCAAAAGCAATGAGCTACCAGAGTAGCGTGCTGTTGCTGCTAATACTGATGAGCTTAAACCAGCAGCTGAAAACTCATGGAGGCAGGAATGGAAAGGCTTGGTGGTCGCAACTAGAGCCTCTTGACGATAAAGATGGACAGAAGGTCGATGGTGATGAAGAGGAGGTACACTTTGGTATAGCCGAACATGTCCGTGAGGCTGCCTGAGAAGGACAAAAAGACCAGCTTGCCCAGCACCTGTTGTGTGTGTAAGAGGCCCTTGGAGGGAGCGCAATCAGCGATGTGAGGTGCTTTGATTGGATTGGTGATGCTGAAACAAACTCTATTGAACAAACACACACGCACCTCGGTGGTGGAAAAGACGGAGAGGTAGGTGGCTTGAAGATGGATGGGCTGCAGCTTGGTGAGTTGCATCATGGCGGTGTAGGTGTTGGTGGTGATCATGCCTCCCACAAGGCACAGAACCAGGTAGCCCAGTATGAGGCCCACTGCGGTGGTGGATCGGTGCAGGTGATGGCTACAGAGGGCTCACGGAGGCTGCAAATACGACAGACCTTCGAAGAAGGCGGAATACTCGTCTGTGTTGGTGTCTCTGTTGGCGATGGCGATAAGAAGGGTGATGCAAGAGGGAAGGAGTCTCACGTTGAAGATCACCAGCAACCAGTCCTTCGTGCTCAAACTGGGTGGAGGTGGCTGCTTGAGAAGGCCCAGTCCGTAATCAACGCTTATCTCCAGCATCACACACCGCCACCAAACCACACAGCTCCAAATCATCTCCAAGCAGGGCACCGACTAGCTGTAGTGGAGTCCGAATCCTCCAAGTACAGAGCCGGTGATGGACAGACTGCCACCCACCAGGGTGAGCCAGGTGGAAATATGTGACTTGGGAACTCCCTTGTTCAGCAGGTAGAGTGGAACCACGTTCAAAGTGCCCTGCTCGCCTGCTCACGTGGTGCAACAAATTGTGTTTGTCAGTTTATAAATTACGTATGAAGATTGTTTGGAGCTTAAAAGATCAAAATTAGTCATTTTCTACCATTTCATACTTTATTGAATCACTTTAAAGTTCCGACGGTTTTTAATGCTTGCAAACGTCATTGGGAAATGGCCAACGTGAGTATCTCAGTCAGTTAACCTAGTTTGTAAACGATGAGGAGGAGGATGGTCCACAGAATTTGTGGCTCTTTGAAGGCGCTAAAGACGCCTTTTATGACGCTGAATTTGTGTTCCGAGGCGGAGTCTTGGACGTCATGAGCTGCGGTGGTTAATATGCATTCAGTTTGTCGACTTGTTTGTAGTTTTGCAGCAAAAAATATGCATTTAAGGTTTGCTGAGTGGTTCAATAGTTGTCCTAATGAAGGTGGACCACGACAATAACATGAAAAAATTTCCACCGCTGAAACAAGCGCAGTGTGACACCTGAATTCTCGATTCCTTCCAGGACGAGCAACTCATTGGACGTGGCTGACTGCCAAACCGCCAGCGAGAAGAAGCATCCTATGAGCATCAGAAAGCTTGACCAGTCTATATAGTCCATGAAAAGTGAACTTATGCTTCCAGCAAAGACTGCCCCTATCTTGTACGCCACAACCTTTACAGGGTGTGTGGTTCTGCATGCTGTGCATCTCAATGATCGAAAATTTCTCGTTTGTATAGCGCTTAGTATCAACAATAAATTTGTTTCAAATTGTGTGTTTTTTTATTTATTTTCGCCCAGACAATAGTATGAATATAAGCGTTTAGAGATTAGGCTTAAACGAATAATTTTTAGCGATTTCAAGTTGTTATTTAGACAGAAACCTTTGGTTTTAAACACCTGAGTGGCTCCTGCTTTGGCCATTTCGTTGAAAGGAAGGATAGAAACAGCCACTGCATCCACTATGATATCTTGTATAGACGCGAGAACGTTGATTATGAACAATATTGACAACTGGACCATTAAACTCTGATATTTTGCTAAAACTCCAAAAAAACAGACACACACCAACATCAGATTAGCATATATAAGCCAAAATCTTTTTGTTTTGAAGCTATCAACTACTGGACCTAACATGAATTTTAGCAACCATGGGAAAGACAGAAGGTGTGTCAGAGTGATTGAAGAGGCAGACATGCGAAGAACAGAATGAAAATATACAGGGATGTAGTATACCTGCAAACCATAAGGCATACCCTGTACAAAATATAGAAAAAATAACAGCCTATTTCCAGACAGGGCCATAATCTAAAAAGGTCTAAACAAAGTATTTGAAAATTATTATATAAAAACTTAGTTTTAATTGTGTAATTTTCCACTTTATAAAAGTTGTTACTTCATTTTTATCATTTACTTCGCTGCATACCTATAAGTATTAAACACGTTAGAATATTGTTTTAAATAAAAATACGTGGGGTTTCATTCTCACAAATAAATTTATTTTCTAATGTTAACTAGTTTCATTTATTTTTTAAAATTTTTAGTATATATAAATTATTAAACATAAAATTGCATTACGTTTCAGTGAATACTAATAATAAATATTTTGGAGAAGAGTTACTGTCGTATACTAGCTATCGCACTCCTGCTTCGTGATTTTTATTCGAGCTTGATTTGCGTACAAACTTCTGGAACGGAGATGCCAAACATCAAATTGCAAAGTAGTGATGGTGAAATTTTTGACTTAGATGTTGAAATTGCCAAGCAATCGGTAATCATTCGAACAATGATTGACGGTGAGTGCACTTGAATATTTATATATTACTATTCAGTCAATTCGTTCATGAAAGGCTAATGCCGGATAATTAAATTTGTAATCATAGGTTTCCAATATTTTTTTATACAAAACGATTCTTTCAAGATCTCGGTCTAGATGAGGGCGACGAAGAAACTGTGCCTCTTCCGAATGTAAACGCAGCTATCTTGAAGAAAGTGATCCAATGGTGCACTTATCACAAAGTAATTTTATTATGTCATCTATGAAAGTTATTTTACGAAAAAATCCATTTGTGGCCATTCAGTAATTTTAAAAACAAATAAACTTCATCCCTTTCAACCATAGGATGATCCAGCTCCCCCAGATGATGATGAAAACAAGGAAAAACGTACTGATGATATCTCTTCTTGGGACACAGAATTCCTCAAGGTTGACCAAGGCACTCTCTTCGAACTCATTCTTGTAAGTGAACAATCTTTTCGGTTGGTTAAATAAGCTAAAAAAACTGTTGATATAATATTGAGAGTGACATACAGCGAACCACTTTTCCAAATAGGCAGCAAACTACTTGGACATAAAAGGATTGTTGGATGTGACGTGCAAAACTGTGGCAAACATGATCAAGGGCAAGACACCTGAAGAAATCCGCAAGACATTCAATATAAAGAATGATTTTACACCCGCCGAAGAGGAGCAAGTGAGGAAAGAGAACGAGTGGTGTGAGGAGAAGTGAATTGTTTGAAAGGAGAAAGCATGAAAACATATGGAATTCACACTTTTTATCTTAAAATATGCTGACTTCACTTTCTAATATTAATATATTAATAGCTTGCAACTTTTGATTCTCCAATAAGCACAAATTGTGTTAAAGCCTCTAGACACCAAATTAATTTTGCAATTTAGGAATGAAGCGCTCTTAATTTCGATCAGCCGACGCTCCACATTCACCTTCAAATCCCATCTAATCACCAACTCACCAAGCGAGCTTAGAGTTTATTCCCATTGATTAAGCAACAGACGTCAATGGCAAATGACCCACGACTCCTTTCATCGTTCTTCCCTTTTAGACGCTGCGTCTTGCCATGCCCTGGTTTCGTAGTGGTGTGTACAACCATACCTTCCTTATCGATGCAGCGTCGAGCGTGTCATTTGCAAAAAAATATGAAACAATTTTTTGTGGTTTAAAAATGATTTGTAAGTTGAAGGAGGTTATTGCAATATGGAACTTGCTCGGTTCTTCCCTCTGCAACCAGCAGCGGCAGCAGCAGTAGCAGGGAGTGATCAGTGAAACAATAAGCAAGCAACAAAAAATTTCCTAACAAAAGAATAAATTATGGCGAAGGAAAAATGATGTGGGCGATGACGGATGAGTTTTCGAGCGTTGTGGAAGCACGTGACTTGTGGACGGGGTTACGTGACTAAAGGTTGGGCTTGTCGAGGACCGATTCGGAAAAGGCCTGCAGGTTGCCCGACTGCGAGAGACCGTGTTCCATGTGGTTGATGTGCACCTCAATGCTGTTTTGGAAGATGCTGGTGTGTCGGGTGGTCGGTTAATGGTTAAAATCCACTCGAAAGGAGAGTTCGAAAAGGTACTGACTTATCTACCTATGACACCATGGACGAGAGCAATGACATAAGACAAGCTTGGGTTTGTCATGAAAAGATCTTCGCTAATTACGCGCCATGATCACCATGCATGCATGATGGATGGATGGAGGTTGTAACGAATGGAGGGACGTACGAGAGGTTGGAGGGGTCGAGCTTGTTCTTGATGGTTTCTAGGGACTCCTGCAATGACTTGAACTCAAACGAGTGCAACTCACTGTCCGCAAACGTCTGTGAGGGTGGTGACACGCTTGAGCCATCATGCCGCCACGAAAGGGCCTTTGTGGCAGGAATATGAAGTACGCAAACAAGCACCCTGATCTGCAGCATGAGCGATAACAGGTCGGCCACCAAATGGAGGTTCTTAGTGTTCTTCAGTCGCTCACTGCCGTCCTGTGCCAGGTAGACAACAATTCATTACAGCGTCTCCATGCACACAACCTAACCTTATCGATCTGATCAAAGCCCTTTTACAGCGCTGATTTCACACTGTTCGAAAGCGCTCAACAGGGCTCGAAAAGTGCAGTAGGATGTTGCAAGGATTGAACGTATGGGCAGGCACCTGCGTGACATTGGTCTTCTGAACGATCGTGTGCGCCTCCGTTAAACACTTTTTCTTAATTTCCTCCGTCTGCATGATGGCTGTGATGCCCTGGTCAGGATTTACCTGCAGAAGAAAAGGAGGATGAGGAGGAAGAAGAGGAAGAGGAGGAAGAAGAGGAAGAGGAGGAAGAAGAGGAAGAGGAGGAAGAAGGAGAGAAGGAAGAGAAAAAGAGAAAGAAGAGAAGGAGAGAAGGAAGAGAAGGAGAGAAAGAAGAGAAGGAGAGAAGGAAGAGAAGGAGAGAAAGAAGAGAAGGAGAGAAGGAAGAGAAGGAGAGAAAGAAGAGAAGGAGAGAAGGAAGAGAAGGAGAGAAAGAAGAGAAGGAGAGAAGGAAGAGGAGGAAGAAAGTGGAAAGATCCACTCGTGATGAATGAAATGAGAATGAAATGAGAAGGATTTGATGGTGGTGATGGGTGAATAGAAAAAAAGAAAAATGATGATGATGAAAGAAAGGAAGAATGCAATGAGGGTGATAAACGAAATGAGAGATGTTGCAAGTGATGATGGCAGGAAGGGAGGGGGAAGGATGCAAGCGAATAAGACCTCCTTCCAGGACTGTAGGACTCCCTTGAAGTTTTCGTTGACCTTCCTGTTGAGTTGTTCAAAGTCCAGCAGGTGCAAGGCATATGTCTGCTGGAAGGAGCACGGATACTCGGTGCCCTGGGTGCGCTGTGGTGTTCATCAACCAATCCTTCAAGGATGCCACAAATGTTCAATTGATGTTACAGCATGAACGAACCACAGTACCCCGTTACACGCACACACACACACACACACACACACACACACACACACACACACACACACACACACACACACACACACATACACACACACACACACACACACACACACACACACACACACACACACACACACACACACACACACAAACACACACACACACACACACACACACACACACACACACACACACACACACACACACACACACACACACACACACACACACACACACACACACACACACACACACACACACACACACACACACACACACACACACACACACACACACACACACACACACACACACACACACACACACACACACACACACACACACACACACACACACACACACACACACACACACACACACACACACACACACACACACACACACACACACACACACACACACACACACACACACACACACACACACACACACACACACACACACACACACACACACACACACACACACACACACACACACACACACACACACACCATGCGCTCGGCCTCAGTGTTGAGTTCCTTCAGCTGTGACAACATCTTCTTCTTGAGCCCCAACAGCTTGGTCACCTTCGTCTGCCGGGTCAGCAACGTTGCTCCTTTCAATTTTCAATGGCACCATACTGACGCAACAAAAGCACTATTGACCCAGACGTTTAAAAAGCAAACTCCTCAGAATGAAAACAACATGAAACAATTTGAAAATTGAAGCTAATAGCTGCAACAACACAAGAACGAGAATGGAGGAAGCAATGGGAGGTACAATGTAGGTGAGGAACTTGACAGGGAATCCTCCGAGGGTGTGGTGTTGTGCTGACAATATGTGGGTGGGTGAACTGCCCAGAAGAGGGTCGTTCTCCTGTGCACGTGTGAAATGAGCTATCATCATCATCATCATCATCATCATCATCATCATCATCATCATCATCATCATCATCATCATCATCATCATCATCATCATCATCATCATCATCATCATCATCATCATCATCATCATCATGTCGAATCCACAGCGCCCCAAGCACTCAAGCATGAACAATCAGGTGCTCAAAAGTAAAAGAAAATATGAATGGAAGGAACAGACGAGGGCGGGGGAGGGTGGTTTACGAGGGGGGGTGAGGAGGGCTTGGCGGAAGGAGGGCTTCCTGACAAAGGACGACAATGGAAACGTCTCATATGAGTTGACACTCTGACAAGTGTGTGTGTGCATGGTTGTGTTGGGAGTTTAGTCATGAGTCACAGCAACAACCAACCAGCACGTCGATGTCCTGCACTGTGTGGGTGCCCAGACCGGGTCTGTCGAAGGTGACTCGGTAGGCGTTGTTGCACGTGTCCACCGCGTCGATCACGCCCATGTACAAACCATTCTGCGGACGTCGTAATCTGGCTACAAAGGCGGTGGTAGGTTGTGGTGGGCTTGACCTCAACAGAAGCAATAAAAATAACTCCAAGTTTTAAAGCACCAGGACAAGCAATTGAGGCGCCATTGGAAAGGACCACCCACCAGTGACTTTGGTTCCAATGACCAGGGCCATGGGGATGTGTTCTGGCAGGTCTTGCAGGTGTTCTGGGCAGTCGAGAGTGCGTGTCTGTTGCAGCAAGCGGATGCGCTGTCGCTTCTGGTTCAACGACTGCCTCTCCTCACTAAAGAAGGCTGCTGAGCAACTGTGCAATGTGGTTAAGTTGGCTTCACATACTGCATTCCTTCATGCAATAACACCACTAACTTTCATCAGCTACCAAAAAATTGGCTTAGAATTAGAAGCACCATGAATATAAAATCAGTCCAATGATTCAATGTTACTCCAAAACGTCACAAAGATGTGTGAAGAGGTAACAACTGACCGTCGAGGCTTGCCCATGAGGCGTCTGATGATCCTCCATTGCTGGCGACTGAGAGTGCTGGTGCGCAGTTGTGGAAAAGACTCACGCAAACAGATGCAAAAGTCATTTTCCCCCTCGAAGAGGGCCCTGCAAGAGACGTTTGATGGTTTGTAGAGGGAGCATGGTAGCTGAAGTGTTTGATTGTTCAGCTAGAGAGTCATTAGAAGATAAGCAAGAAGGCTCACTTGTCGATGTTGGAGTAGAACCACTCGTAGCACACCCACAGATGTGCCTTGGGCAGCTTGAGGAGGTTTCGCAAACGAGTGCCGAGTTCCTTCAAAAGGTGTCTGTCCTTGGCAGCTGAGCGGGGCTGTGAGGTGGGAAATATGCCAATAGAACCATATAAATGCCTTTGTTGTTGATTCATCATCGTTATTGTATATACAGGTTACATAGTTGTCTAAATGATTGCTACAAAGTGAGGCATAATAGTGATAGGGGTACACTGATGCAGCTGCAAGGCATGTAACAACACAAAGAATGGTGCCTACAGTGGCAGGGTCAAGTCGAGGAATCTTCCTGGCCTTCGAGGAGGCAGGTATCTCCACCAAGTCACCTCCGAATATGCGAGGATTTGGCTTGCGGATCCTCTGCAACTGGTGTGGTGTGTTGTCAAGATGCCATGAATGGCTCGTGTGGAAGAGGCATCAGTAGCACATATAACTTCCACTTACTCCTGCTCTTCTTGGGGGGCTGGCAACATAGGACCTGCCTGTTGAAGAATTTATAAACTTATCTTCAAAGCTAAACTAATGATGAAGTGATCGAACAGTTTCAGCTTTACAAAATACAACAGGTTTTGGTTGACTCTCCTCTTCCTCTCATATGGAAAAAAAAGTATTTAGCAACTTCCTGTTCCTTTGCTGAATCAAACATGTGACTTTTCCTAGACAATCCTACCCTTGAACCGATAGCTTCATAGCTATTTTCTTCTACATTGACTATTGTAATCATGAGATTGTCTCCCCGACTTTTCAATACACCCTCTCATCAAAGTTTTTACTAGTGTTACTTTAGTTTCTGGTACTCAAAAAGTCTCAAATATAGCTCTTGTTCTTACCTCACTACACTGATCACCTTTGAAGCAGGGATCAACTTTTTAAATGTCTACCTCAACATTTGAAATAGAGTATAATCTCTCCCCTACCCATTCAACAGATCTAATTAAGTTATTACCTCAGAAATTAAAT
Source organism: Branchellion lobata (assembly GCA_947562095.1). Lineage (NCBI taxonomy): Eukaryota > Metazoa > Annelida > Clitellata > Hirudinida > Piscicolidae > Branchellion > Branchellion lobata. The sequence goes on from OX387248.1 coordinate 362,340, forward strand.
TTAACACTTAGTCCTACTTTTTATGTTGTTCTTTGAGCATGTTTATATGAATCAGAGTTTTCCTACTGTGATTCCTTCCATGAAACACCTTTCATCCATTTTCGTAGAGCTCTCAAAAATTTATAGTTTACATATTTTCCAGCAAAGCGCTTTTTACTCAGCGCTATAAAAATATTTTGATTAAATTAGACTAGAAAATAGATTAAATGAAGCGTTTAATAAAGTTTCAAAGCTACAAATACCAACATAATACTATATAAAATTCTAAAAAATTTTGGAAAAAAATTATGAAGATGTTGTTCATCTGTTGTCGTTGCAAGTTAATTAGTCACAAAAATATATTAAAATGACAAACTTTCTCTCATCGATAATAAAGCTTCAGCCGATGAACCTGTTTTTGTGTTTGAAAATGATACCTCATGTTCAAGTGGCTTAAAATTGATATCCGAATTACTCAAATTTGAATTTTAAATTTGAATCTTACTTTCCAGTAAACTTGCATCTTCCGCCATTTTAGAAATGTATAAATAAAATTTTATAGTGTATATGAATATTCACAAAAACTAGTTCAAACGATGAGACAACTGAAATGAAATAATAATAAAACATTCTGAAAAAACGTTTTTTCAAAAATTTTTATTCTTATTTTTCTGTAAAAATCAAAGTGCAATATTCGCACTTCTCAGCTGCTATATAATGTCAGAATTATGTCATACCTAGGTGGTTTTGGCCTGATGGTGAAAGGGTGTTATTTTGCAAAAAATAGCTTTTTCATCTTATAAGTAGTTTAAACGTTAAAAGTTTTGTTCATTCCACTTATAAAACTTCTCAAATTTACTTATTGCTGCAAAAAACTTGTCTTCATAGCAATTCCAATCAAATCCAAGTCACAACAAAAGATAAGAAAAGCAACTGTTCCCCAACCGAACAGCTTTGTGGAATAAATAATGAGACCCAAAGAGTTTAAAGAAGCGTTGGTGAGGAAGAAGAACCTTTCCAAGGTGGTGGCGCTTGAAACCAGCCTCAAAAAATGCCTTTCAACTCTCGACCTAGTCTCTCTTGGTCAGTATTGTAGAAAACCATTTTTTTTTCGTTTTTTCGATCAAAATGATTTTTTAGATACATTTCTAAAAATAATTTATTATAATTATTGGAAAAAAACGCCCAATCTAATCCAAGCCAAACTTTGTATAGCGTTGATTTTTATTGTTCAAAAACGTTTTGCTGAAAACTGTGAACAAAAAGGTTTTAAAAGCCACACAAAAATGAAGTAAGCTCAGAAAAATTAAACAAGGAGGAATGACGATTTCAGGAAGAAGCGCCTTAGACAGAACACATGTAGCACAGAGTCTCAGACATGCCACCACCCGCAGGCATGGCTTGCACGTTAAGCAGCGGCATCTACGTCATCATCGGTGAGATCATCAGGAACTACACAGGCCCTGCCGTCGTCATCAGCTTCCTCATCGCTGCCATCGCATCGGCACTCGCTGGTTGTTTGTTTGTGCCGGCAGTTCTTAGTACTGGAGGCTTAGTGGTTCAGAATCTTTTATTGATTATTCTTGACATGAAAAAACTCCCATTGATTTTTCATCAGCTTGTAACTTTGAACTTATGTGTGGATTTCTATGGAACTACCTTTTGAACGCATTCCAGCCTTCAGTTACGCTGAGTTTGGTGCGAGAGTGCCCAGAGCAGGGTCCGCTTACACGTACTGTTACGTGGCCATAGGCGAGGTGTGGGCGTATGTGGTTGGCTGGAACCTGATCCTGGAGTATGTGATTGGTTGGTTTTTTTCATCAAAATACTTTGCGCTTAAATGTACCTCTATGCTTAAAAAACTGCACCACCACCAACCTCAAACATTCTCTTTAGCAACCATCATCAGTTTTATTCAACAACCACCACTCATCTACAACAACCACAACCCGCCTACAACAACCACCACCCACCTACAACCACCACCACCACCTCTCAGGTGCAGCCAGCACAGCCAAATCCATAAGCTTCTACCTGAACTCACTGAGCAACCACAGCATCAGGAGCTATCTCAGGCACCACACCCCTCTCAACATCCCCTCCCTCTCCCCCTACCCCGACTTCGTCTCCTTCTCTGCCATCATCATTCTCACTGGTCAGCCACACTAGGTCTTCAATCGTTCACGCGTCAATAACCATCATTTATCTGTGCCTGTAGCCTAATGGACAGCAAGCGCGTTTTAAAAACGTGAGGGTCAGGGTTCGATTCCCAGTTAAGCTCAAATTTAAATAGTAGAAAGCAGTAACTCAAGTAAAGAACAGACGCCGTGCTTGGTCCTTTAGTAGACCACATCCAGTAAAATCGTTTTTATGGGAACGCCTTTGAACAAGGTGCTGAAGGCTGCGTTACAAACGCTAATGAATTGATAAAGATGTTTTATCGATGGGGAGTAAGCGATAGTGAGGGCAACCATGGCAAACATCGGGCTACCTTAAGAAGACCGATAATCGCCAACAGTCGATTCAAGTTTCACTCGCCCCATACTTCCGACCTTCATCAAGCTTTTCACCATATAACCTTCGTCTTTATTATTTTATCACTCCTCAACACCCCCATAACCCTTCAACACCCCTCCCTCAGAATTCCTCAACACCCCCCATAACTCCTCAACACCCCCCATAACTCTTCAACACCCTTCAACACAACCCCCCCCTCCCCCCCTCAGTAATCGTGTGTTTCGGAGTTCACGAGTCTACCCTCCTGAACAACATCTTCGTGACGATCAACCTTTTGGTGCTGGCCTTCATCGTGGTGGTCGGAGGCATCCATATCAACTTCCACAACTGGAACCTCCACCAAGCAAGTGCATGCGGGAGGTGGTGGTGGATGTTGGAGGGGGATAGTGGTCTTGAAGAGTATGGAATCAGCCCTATGCGAATACTTCAACTGGACTAGCTGACTCGTGCGGTGGCTCGAGAGATGATTGGTGAACTTGATCTAATCATGCTTCCTCCCACTCCATCCTCCAACCCAACCTCCCACACCCCCTTCAGGGCCTGTCCTCCCATGGAGGTGGTCAAGGAGGCTTCCTTCCCTTTGGTCTCAACGGGGTCTTCGAGGGGGCCTCCATCTGCTTCTACAGCTTCATCGGCTTCGACGTCATCACCATCGCAGGTTTCCATGACCATCGGGTATAGCCCTGTCGAAGCTAAAAAAATTGAATAACATACATTAGAGTAGACGAGATAGGATTCTGTTGAAATTTTTATATTACACAAATGAAGGAAGGATGGATCATATTTACTCGTTTGCCGGCTAAACAATGTATGTGTGAGTGAGCGTGCTTGTATGTGTGTTTGTGTGCGTGAATACTTGGCGAGGCAGTGAGTGACACTACAGGGGAGGAGTCAGTAAGCGCCTCCAAGTCAGTGCCTGTTGCCATCGCATGCTCCCTCGCCATCTGCACTGCCGTCTACCTCTGTTGGTCTCACGCTGCATCCATTCTTTATTCAAACCACACCCACCATTTAGTAATCAGCTTTCAAAGGGTGCCTCTCTCAATCTTCATCAATTCTTTCATTTTCTTCTTGTGAAGATTTAACTTCTTTTCTTTGTTCGTAACATCTTTGGCGTTTTTCGGCATCTGCTATGATGAAGTGTGTGCGAGAGAAAGGAAAGTTTCCCCAGGACACCTCGAACCCCCCACCAGGCATCTCCTCCATCCTCACCCTGATGGTGCCCTACTACCTCATATCGCCCCAGTCTCCCATCTCTTCGGCCTTCCATCTCATCGGCTGGACCTACTCTGCCTACATCACCGACGCTGGAGCCATCCTGTGTCTCTCCTCGTGGTCGGTGCACGATGGATTTGATGGAGCTAAAGTAGTTTTCGGAGTGAATATGGGGATGTGAAAAAGAATAAATCAATCATTGGTGTGAATGCCACCATCATAACCAGCATCATCACAACTTTTACCCCCACCACCATCACCACCGCCACAACACCACCACCGCCACAACACCACCACCACCACAACAACCACCACGGCCACAACAACTACCATCACCACAGCAACCACCACCGCCACAACACCACCACCGCTACAGCAACCACCCCCGCCACAACAACCACCACCACTACAGCAACCACCACCGCCACAACAACCACCACCACTACAGCATGCTTTCGTACATGATAGCAATGCCAAGAATTTTCTACGCAATGGCTTCAGACGGCCTCCTCTTCCGATTCCTGGCCGTCGTCAACAACACCACCAAGACTCCAGTCTACTCCACCATTGTGGCTGGCCTCTTCACTGGTGGGAACTCATGGGGGCCTTCAGCAATGACTTCAGTTTATGGCGAATTAAACTTTATGTTGATTTGAGGTTGCTTGCGGTGTGGAAGACGCATGAATGACGGTGTGGAGAAACGAATGAGAAGTTGGTGACACTTGCTACTTCACCTTGAAAAATTATTCCTTGAATTTTGACACTTCCATCACCTTCATCTGTCGTTTCCATGGCCCTTTCGAACCTCCGAACAGCCACGCTGGCGATGTTCCTGGAGCTGATTGACCTGGTGAACATGATGTCCATAGGCACCTTGCTGGCGTACACCCTGGTGAGCTTCTGCGTGCTGTGGCTTAGGTACAAGCACGAGGAAGAGAGCTCCTCTTCCAATGGTGAGGAGGTGGTGAGGATCGCTGGCCCCGTAGAGAACACAGCGCCCTGGTGGATGAGTCTCAAACAACTCAACAAGCAGGCACCCTCGAAACACTCACAACACATCTTCCTCGTCTCCGTCTTCCTCATCGGTAGTCTCAAGTTGCGACGTTGTTGTTGATTTCACTGTTAGCTTCAAAGTGTGACAAATACATTGGTCGACTGATTCGAGCCAGTCTATTGAAGACATCAGTGAATCACTGTTCACACACTGGCCGAGAGTCTCAGTGAGAGCCTTGCAACACTGCAGTGATCATGACGGCTGCCAGTACGGTCTTCAGCATCTGCCTGAGTGAGGAGATCTCCACAGGACGATGGTGGGCTTTGCTCCTCTTCGTCCTCCCTTCCCTCACATCCGTGGCCTGCTTCGTGGTGGTGTGTCTTTTGCCCAAGCAGCGCCTTGAACTCTCCTTCAAGGTTCTCCTCTGTACTCAATGACAGCTGGGTTGTTCAGTTAACTCATTGTGGTTTTAATTTGAATGATCCATGTTATATTGAATGAAAAAATATTTTTATTGGATTTTGTATTATCGAAAGAGTTCTATGAACGATTCATCACACATAAACTGCACTTCTTTCACCCAACCACTTCCACCCAACCACCTCTTCCACCCAACCACCTCTTCCACCCAGCAACCTCTTCCACACCCTGTTAGGTGCCACTGGTTCCATGCGTGCCTCTCTGCAGCATCGTGGCTAACGTGTACTTGATGGTGCACCTCTCCTCTCTCACCTGGATCCGATTCGTCGTCTGGATGCTCATCGGTAGGTTCGAGCGCTCTCGAACAGTGTGGAATCAGCGCTATATAAATGATTAGATTAGATTAGGTTCTGCCATTCACGCTGCTCAGATGTGCTGCTGTGTAAATGAATAATATTCCAACTGCTGATTAAAAAGATGATGCAATTAAAAATCCATGAGCTGTTGAGACTGAGATTTTGCGGTGAGGAACCCGCTGACTCTTTCGCCCTCCCAAGGTTCCGTCATATACTTCTCGTACGGGATGCACTGGAGCAGTGAGAACAGCACAAGGAACGGTAAGGAAGGGTACACTGACATGGACAAGGAGGAGGGTGGCGGTGGGAAGTAGAGCTTAGTGTGAAGGTGTGGACGATGCAAGAATGAATTGATAGTGCTCTGCTGAAAGACAAAAGCGCTATTGAACAGTATGGAATCAGGGCTATAAAAATGATTAGATTAGATTAGATGTGAATGAGTAAGTTATGGAGAATTTGATGGGGTATTGGATAGATGGGTGGGTGGTTATTCATCTTTTGACGACTTTTAAACCATAAATATGACTGATCATCCGGTGTTTGCGTCATTCACGCGGGCCTGTGGCAGAAACAGGTGCATTATTATCGATTGGACATTGATATTTATCTCTGTGGAACTCATGAAACTCAAATTATGAAGTAAACATTCCGATAAAAGCTTATAACTTTTTTACACTTGCAATACAATTGATGCGGGAGGCTGTTTTGATGGTGGCTGATCTAATACTTATATAACACCCTATCAAGAGAGAAATTGAATTTCATATCTCGCTCTATGCTGGTTTAAATTATTCTTGTTGTTTGTTTGAAGCGTTGACATTAGGTTGTCAATGCTGAAACAGATGCGGTATGGATTGAAAATTGACTTTTATCTGTTCGAGAGGCGTGCTGGTGTCCTAGTGAATGAGACTCTAGCCAGGGTCAGACGCGTGTCATCTTATAGGCGCTATACTATTGTTTCAGTTGGATTGGTTTTGAAAACATACCTTGGTAGCTTATACGAGTCCTCGGCGCTACTTCTACGTAGTCCAAGCACACTATCCAACATTTCCAGCGTATGTCTGGACTTGATTTAATAGACTATACGAAAACCTATCATAGCACACTATGCTATCGTATCGAGCTAGCTTTTGACGGATCTTCAGTTATTCTTTGTCGACTGATTTTTCGTCTTTCCCTGTCAGCAGACGCACAATCACCATTTCACCGGGATAAATATATCAACGCTCACCTTCGATAGACGCTGATGTCTGTGGAGTCAATGAAGAACAATATTTACGCTCTAAAACAAAAGCAGTGACTGATGAATGGTGAATGACTGATGAATGGTAAATGACTAGTGAATGGTGAACGACTGATGAATGGTAAATGACTAGTGAATGGTGAATGACTGGTGAATGGTGAATGACTAGTGAATGGTGAATGACTGATGAATGGTAAATGACTAGTGAATGGTGAACGACTGATGAATGGTAAATGACTAGTGAATGGTGAATGACTGGTGAATGGTGAATGACATGACTGGTGAATGGTGAATGACTAGTGAATGGTGAATGACTGATGAATGGTAAATGACTAGTGAATGGTGAACGACTGATGAATGGTAAATGACTAGTGAATGGTGAATGACTGGTGAATGGTGAATGACATGACTGGTGAATGGTGAATGACTGGTGAATGGTGAACGACTGATGAATGGTAAATGACTAGTGAATGGTGAATGATTAGTGAATGGTGAATGACTGGTGAATGGTGAATGACTGGTGAATGAATGATGACTGGTGAATGAATGATGACTGGTTGATGAGCGATGTCAAATAGGTTGATTCGGAGCAGCAGTGCGCATTGTGCGTCTGCAATGAGTGTTGTGGTGCTGCCCCTGTCAGCAAAACCTTAAAATATTCCATGTTAACGAACGTTTATGTCCGCACGAAATAAGCATTGGGTTCTTTATTGGTTAGTATGAAAGATTCCGTGTGTATAGTTTTGTTGACACATTTGTGGAGTTCTCCACGTCTATGAGATGCGATTTGACTTGCTTGTTGGAAATGACTAGATGTGAATTGCAGTCGAAAATAAAGTAAAAGTCTGCAGGTGGAACTCAACAAATACTGAATTCATCTCCTCCTCCTTCTTCCTTCTCCTCCTCCTTCTTCCTTCTTCTTCTTCTTTCTTCATATTCATGATTCGAAACTTGTCTGACGTTGCATGCGTCCCACTCCTCCTTGCTCCTTCATGCAGGTCTCAGTGCTTCTCTACCTTTGATATCCACCACTTCCAAAAAGTTGGCATTGATGTTTAAGGCTGGATGCTATTCCTACCGCCCCTTCCAGCCTGCCATTGTACAACACCCTTGAAGTACCATGGAATAAACTTTAAAAACACCTCACAAATCTAGTTGGAAACCAGGGGTATAAAATTTTTTGACGTCACAAAGAATGGTGAGAGCAAGGTCCCTCTTGCATGGAAGCGTCATTCCAGGTAGGGCTTGAAGGTGAGGTAGGAGCGGAGAACCGGGGGAAGAGGCAAGTTCTGGATGTCCTGGCAGTCGAAGCGTCTGCGGATGACCTCCCTGCACAGGCTCTGCAGGTCCATCGGCGTGGGCACCTTGTAGATGTGGACGCCCACAACCTGCTGGTAGAAAGGACCAGGCTCTCCGAATGCCATGGCCAATCGGTCTCCTGCCTCAGAGAAGATGGGGAAGATGGCTGCTGGAGAGAGGGTGGGAATCTCGGAGAGGTTGAGGGTTTTGATGGAGTGGATAATCTCAAGAGTGTCGCTGGAGTAGATGAGGCAGTTGGGGAAGTTGAAGAGACCATCCTTGATGGAGCGACCGAGGATGAGGGAGACAATGTAGCGACCGTCGGGACTGAAGAGGATGTTATGTGTGGTCTGGTAGATCAGACGACCACTCTCCAGCAGAATCTTCTCCTCGTTGACATCGTATATACACAAGACATCCTTGCCAAATTTTGAGTAGTTTCCAAAGGCCACGCGAGACCAGCAGTACCGAGGGTCATAGGCCACAAACAGACGAACAGCCAGGTCAGGAAATATGCTCTTTATCACTGGACACCTGGATGGTGGTGGGTGTTGGGTCATCATGTGAGGTGATATGTGCAGAACTGTGATATAAAGTTACTTACTTGCTTTCTTTGAGAGATAAAACCTTCATGTTGTTCTTGAACTCTGTCCTGCAGAAGTTCAGAACAAACATGGCGTTTGGTTTGAGGATGAAGGAGCTGAGATCAGGGCTGATGATGCAGTCACACAGGTAGTGCTTGCCAGTTAAGGTGGACTCCTTGTGGATGGCCAAGATTGAGTCGGTCTTCATGTGCACCGCCACAAACTCCATCACATTATCAGAGCAGTTCAGCTGAACTATCGCTATGCCACTCTTGTAGCCTACAACCTTAAAGGTAATTTGATGAGACCTTCTTACTTGTTCAAGCTTTTAATGATTCTTAATTAATGTTAGCATACTGTAAAAACATGGCTTATTAATTTTCCTTACTACTTAATCAAGATTTGAACGTTTGTTATAAAATTTCATATTTTCATTTGAAACCTACTTGAGCAGATTTCAAGTAATGGCCTGCTGGTTCTGGTTCCACATACAGACGTTTAACATAGGCATATGGTAACCTGATATGGGTCACATGGTCTAAGCAGTTTTCCGTGATGGTCATCAGACAGTAGGGTCTTTGAATAATTTTCTGTGGTGGCTCATTGGTGACGACGAAGTAGCGACCTACTGTACACCATGGTTGCAATCTACCCTTCACGTTAGACATATAGTCGATTCTCGGATCAAAGCCCCACAACACAGCCTCATATCTCCATGGATTCAAAAGCTGAGATGTCACTTTGGACCACTGGTCGTTGGAACGATTTTGCGAACAGTTAAAGGTGCAACAACTATAAATTTCGGCATTTTCGGTGTTGGAACAGTTCTCACATATTGTTGATAAAGAAAGCTCTGATTCGCCGATCTTTTTGCTTGTCGATATACCCATTGATAAAACTAATGGAGTTCTTACCTTAAAAACTTATATTTCCAGAATAATATCATAGTTTAGAAAACTGTAAATATATTCATTTCAGCGAACATTTTGGGATAACCACAGCCCTCAAGTGTCACCATTCTAAAAATCACGCAAGCTGAGCTTACGAGCGTTAACCCTCAAAGCTTTTTTACACTGTTTAAAAATATAGTTGCTAAAATTGTATGGCGATAAAATCAAATTTGTACATTATTTTTTTTAGTTTTTTTTAAATTTTATTTGATGAAAATTAAAAAAAAAAATTCTTATAATAAATTATTAAAAAATTGATAAGTTTAATGATGAAACATACTTTACTATAAAATTACGCTTAAAAGTTTACAAAACTAAACAGAACAAACCACAAAACAAATTTTTCAACTATTGAAACAATTAATTTATCAATTGCCAAAACAAAAAGACAAACTCAGGTGGAAGAAATTCCGTCATGTAATATGACACTTTTAAGAATTATTTATAAAAATGCAAGTTATATATATTGGCATATAAAGCCTGGTCACGTCAATACAATAGTGTTTTATGAACTGTAACCTTAATTGAAGATAGCTAAAACACAATAAGGTCTTTATTTTGTTTTGTATTCTCTCCTTTTTTTAATAACTCCTGAGACAAAAGAACGCCTCTTTCCATCTCCCTCACAACCAATTACCTTCTGAATTTGTCCCTTCCTTGTTCATGCATCAAACTGTGTGTTTTCTCGCACGTACAACAGCTCTACCCTTTCATTTATTTAGTCAGTTGTCCTTGAAGACTTTTAGTCAACAAATAAATTAATTAACTAATTAACCTTATAATTAGAACGAAACTTGTTCTTTTACCCCTCCAAATTATTTTGTTCTTGTTGACTTTGCGAGTACTATTTGTAACGGACTTTTAAGGTACTATGAGGAAGGTTCATTCCCGCCAAAGACGTGGAAGATATTGGAATTATGACATCATGCAATTGGCTTCTTCCAAACGTTTTATGCCATTTTTACGTTAATATATTTGGCTGTAACAATTATTTTTCAACAAATCATAATTTTTTTGTATTCTTTAATATTGTCATTTTTAGATATAGTTTGAATAAAATAAATTTTGTCATCTCTAACTCAAATGCATAAAAGTTAATTTTACTAATACTTCTATTAGTAAAAATCATTATGCAGGGGATATAGCTCAGTGGTAGAGCGCTTGCTTCGCATGTAAGAGGCCGCGGGTTCAAATCCCGCTATCTCCATATTTTTTTTAAAAACATTTTAGCAAGGCACAGAATAGCCCTTGCAAAGAATGGTTGAGGAGCCTCTCTTAACGTTATAAATTATTTTTAAAAAGATCGGAGAGGTTACGGAAATTTAGGGAATAATTTCAAAGTTGAACGTTAGAATTGCTTCAAGAAGGCACAACGCTCGAGGACTTTGAAGTCGTGCAACAAATACGTGAGTGCCTTGCTTGGAACTCATAACTTAGCACTCCAAGCATTCGCCATGGCGAAACCTTTGAGTTTCATGGCTTTCAAGTTGGCTTCTTAAAAATAAATTTTATCCATATTTATTGCAAATCTCTTATTTAGCCATCGCTTGGTTTTTGTAGTGAGGTGTTGACTAAGATGACGATTCAAAAACACCCGATAAAACGAAACAGTCCCAATGAATACACCAGAGCTTCCAGACTTTAAAAACCTCTGAATGATTAAAAAAATTATTATAGCGACCCGAACCCCGCAGAGTTTCGAGGCCGAATGATGATATAAGTGGTTCAAAAAGATGTGGTATAACATGCTTCGTAACACAGG
>OX387248.1:378658-398658 GCA_947562095.1 Branchellion lobata
TGTTTGTGGAGGTGAGAATGAGGATGAATAGATTCTTATCATTGGGTATGAAATGCAAAGGTTTAAGGCTATGAGGAGAGGAACAGAATGACATGTGAGATGTTAACAAAAGTGATTGTAACCATCTTGATGTTGTTGTTGATGCATTTCAAACTCCAAGTCAAGGGAGTTCAGTGAGTTGTATTGTGGTTGCAGTAGTGTCTGGTGATGTTGCAGGTGTTCGATATGCAGATGTTGTTCTGGTGCCTGTTGATGAATTTCCTGCAGCAGGCAGTGCATGTTGAAGGTCGAAGGAGCACCTAACTTGCATGATGACAAGAACTCGTCTGCCAACTGTCAACCAAGAGAATGAACTTTAGTAATCAATCATTGCTGCTTTCTCAAAATATAAATTGATCAACAAAGTCATGTAACTTCTTGGGTGGAAGAAACTTCGAGTGGCTTGAACTGGAAGGTGAAAGACATCAATATAAACCTCAAACCAATGAAATTTATATTATATAATCTATTGAAATTTATTGAAGAATTCAGCGTGTTATTTTATAATTTTTGGTACTATAAAAAGTTAAATAATATTTTTTTTGATGAGACCTTGTATATGGGCATAAGATGGTTCCTCCCATCAGCAACTTGTGGCTTCAATTGAAGAGTGCGAAAATGTAATTTCTCAATTAACTCAACCAATCATATAATAAAAATGTGAGTAAATATAAAACAAAATAAACATCAAAAAGACGCTTCATTGAATCACCGGTAGATTTCGCTCATTGTGAACGAAATGGTTAGCAAATTTCATTAAAGGATTCGCTCTTCCACACTCTTCTTCTATCAAACCTTTCATCGCCATTGTGGAAACCTATTATAATTTTTGAAACTTTTTTAAAAGTTATTATTTTTCAATATTAATAGGTTTTTTAAACTTTGGAATGTGCTCAGATCTTTACCTTACGTTGTTTTCCACTTTTAAATGCTTAAAAGGAGGAGGAGATGTAAAAGATAATCAATTATATCGAACAAAAAATTGAGTGAATAAAATGATCAACTTAAGATGAAAACTGAAAAAATCAAAAATGTATTTACAAGGTTCAAAGTTCACCAAAATTAAATTTAACCAAAATGAATGACGTTTAGCAATAATAAATGTAAAATTATTTTATTTATCTTTGAAACAGTGTTCACACCCAATATCTTGTTCATTATTTAATAATTAATGGTAAATTAACAAAATTATTTCATTACATCAGCTTCTATAACTTCTTGATTTTAGTCTGATACCGTCAAAACTGAGATTCACGATAAAAAGAACTCAGAATTATAATAAACATTAATATTTATTCGTTAATTATTTCATTTGTATCTATTTTTATTTTTTATATTTTTATTTTTGGTTTTATTATTGTTATTACTATTATTATTATTGATCAATCTGAGACCACTCCAAAGATGGAATGATGACTAGTCTTTCCGACACGAACTTGGTGTTACTGAAGAGACTGAAGCACTTACGAGTTCAGAAGGTTGAGCAGCCAGTGCGGTCACAGTCGTTCCACGACACCAGCCAGAAGCCTCAATCCTTCAAGCGTTCCTCCTCCCTGCAGTCCTTGCACGTCTTTGAGGTCAGAGTGAACAAAGAAACCCTCAGTGAAAACTACGTAAGCCGGCTGAAGTCTCTGATGGAGAAGAAGCGAGTCAAGAGTAGCAACTTCAACAGCGAAGTTGACTCTTCCATTTTCATCTTCAACCCACCCGACTGGAAGTGGCAAAAGAACAAGAGCAACGAGTTCAACCTGCCCATTGAACAGATCCTCTGGAGCAGACAGGCTCCGTGGCACCTCTTTACAGTCGACACGCCGCCCAAGACGTGCCAGTCCGTTTCAGGCGACGGCAATTGCCTCTTCAGGGCCCTCAGTTTCTGGATCACAGGATCCGAAGAGCACCACTTGAACGTAGGCTCTTATGTACCTTGTTTATGCGACCGCTTCCTGCTTCACCTTGTTGCTTCCTTGTTAATAAGTTTCTGAGATATGGTTTGTTACTTTATAAAAGTAATCTTTATTCCCGAAGCATCCTTCCCCTCTTAACCCACACATGCTGCCCTCAGATAAGAAGCGAGATCATACGAGAGTCGATTCACAATGCCGCCACGTACAAAAGCCTCATCAGCACGTCTGTGGAGGAGTACCTGAGGGACACAAACATGCAGCAGGAGGGCGTGTGGGGCACCGAAGTGGAGATCTTCGTGGCGGCTTCGCTGCTCAAGACCCCTGTGATGGTGCATGCGGCGTATGGAGAAAGGCACCTGTGGCAGAAGTTCAAGCCTCTTAAGGTGTGTTTGTGTGTGTGTGTGTGTGTGTGTGTGTGTGTGTGTGTGTGTGTGTGTGTGTGTGTGTGTGTGTGTGTGTGTGTGTGTGTGTGTGTGTGTGTGTGTGTGTGTGTGTGTGTTTGTTTGTGTGTTTGTTTGTGTGTGTGCGTGTGTGTGTGTGGGGGGGGGGGGAGGGGGAAGAAGTGGTTCATGTGTAATGAACCGTAAATTAATATTATTTTGAATTAACTCCCGTCACTTGCCAATTCAATCCACCATTCAAACAATTCCAAGAACCATTACCCCTCTTCTTTCTTCCATTCACCCTCCTCCTTCCCTCCATGCCCTCCCCCTCCCCTCTATGCCCTTCTCCTTCCCTCCATGCACTCCATCTCCAGATGCAGCCTCCCACGGCGCAGCAGCTGAGGCGCTATCACGGGCCTCAGGTGCGTAACACTTCTCTGCCCACTGAGTCCACCACCACCATCTACCTCCACAACAGCAGCAACCATTTCGAGCCTGTCATTGACATTTGAAGCTTGTTTCTTCCATTTTGTATCTTTGTGTTGTATATCTTTGTTTTATGTTCCTTTTGTATTAGTACCTTTTGTATAGATACCTCTTGTATGAATACCTTTTGTATGAATACCTTTTGTATGAATACCTTTTGTATGAATACCTTTTGTATGAATACCTTTTGTATGAATACCTTTTGTATAAATACCTTTTGTATAAATACCTTTTGTATGAATACCTTTTGCATGAATACCTTTTGTATAAATACCTTTTGTATGACAACCTTTTGTATGAATACCTTTTGTATTGCTTTCTCTGTATCTTTGTATTTCTGTTTCGTGAGTATTGTTATTAGTATTGTCACTAATATGAAAATTATTATTTTACTCTTTTCAAGCACGTTTTTAACTTCCTTTTTTCAATTTTTTCTCATGAACAGAATCCTCTTTGAGAGACAAATCAATAAAACTTCAATGCGTTTCATTTTGAGTTTTTTATGTTAAGTCCTTCTTTGTCAGCACAAACGAAGCTTCAAGAGCACGTGAGACACTCATTCATACGTCACTACCATTCAAAGCAGCCTCAATGCCTCAAAGCGCCACATTCCTTCAGCAAAGTTTCAGTAAAGTTGTTTATCTCACGTCCGGCCTACAACTTTCAAAGTTTGAAGCGCATAGCTGGTGTTGATGGTCGTTGCCTGTTCGATTGGCGCCTGTGAAAAAGGTTTTCTGTGTTGTGTGTGTGTGTGTGTGTGTGTGTGTGTGTGTGTGTGTGTGTGTGTGTGTGTGTGTGTGTGTGTGTGTGTGTGTGTGTGTGTGTGTGTGTGTGTGTGTGTGTGTGTGTGTGTGTGTGTGTGTGTGTGTGTGTGTGTGTGTGTGTGTGTGTGTGTGTGTGTGTGTGTGTGTGTGTGTGTGTGTGTGTGTGTGTGTGTGTGTGTGTGTGTGTGTGTGTGTGTGTGTGTGTGTGTGTGTGTGTGTGTGTGTGTGTGTGTGTGTGTGTGTGTGTGTGTGTGTGTGTGTGTGTGTGTGTGTTTGTTTGTTTGTTTGTTTGTATTTCACCTTCAGAGTCAGAGAACAGTCTCCAAGTAGCGACAATAAAAGGCGCAATAGTTTGTTAAGGAAGGCCTGCAAGCTTCACTGGTAGGTCTGCATGATAGGTGCGGTGACCGAACTCTTGGAAAAGTTCGTCCGTAACCCCGGTGTTCTTATCGTCTGCAGGGGGTCTACATACCTCTCATGGAAGGACACCTAAAAGGAAACAGGTACATTACTATGAATGTTGCGAGTCCCTTCACTCACGCACACGTGCACTCACGCACGCTCTACTCACGCACGCATGCACTCACACACACATGCACTCACGCACACATGCACTCACGCACGCATGCACTGACGCACGCACGCACGCATGCACTCATGTGCTTATATATATAGAAACAGACGCCCAGTACTTGTTCAAACAGCACGACTCGTCGAGAAGTTTTTTTTGTTGCGAAAGTCTCCAATCATGAGCCTCAAACACACCTTCGTAGCTTCTGATGTGTTTGTGTTGGTGTACTCTTAAGTATCGGTGAGAGGTTCGATGTGAGTGAGCAGTGAGGTAAGCCATTTGGATATACGCAGTACATTGACTCAAGCGTTCCAGCCGCTGCTCAAGCAAGGTAGGACCCAATGCGACTGGATCTTTCGGGGAAGTTCCAAGAAGCATTTTAACAAATAAATTACAGGGGGAAAATAATTGAAAATCAAAAATAACTAAAAAGGACTGATCCAAAGAACAAAAATAACTGGAAAGGCTGGTCCAAAGAACAAAAATAACTGAGAAGGCTGGTCCAAAGAACAAAAATAACTGGAAAGGCTGGTCCAAAGAACAAAAATAACTGGAAAGGCTGGTCCAAAGAACAAAAATAACTGGAAAGGCTGGTCCAAAGAACAAAAATAACTGGAAAGGCTGGTCCAAAGAACAAAAATAACTGGAAAGGCTGGTCCAAAGAACAAAAATAACTGGAAAGGCTGGTCCAAAGAACAAAAATAACTGGAAAGCCTGGTCCAAAGAACAAAAATAACTGGAAAGGCTGGTCCAAAGAACAAAAATAACTGGAAAGGCTGGTCCAAAGAACAAAAATAACTGAGAAGGCTGGTCCAAAGAACAGGCTTGGTTATTGGAAGAGCTCCAGAAAGAGGCTGTTGAGTCGAAGGAGCACAGTGACAAGGAGGTCTGGTGTGAAGGACCTCGTTGTTTGGAAGAACAATCCTTTACAGCGGCATGATCTCAGTGGAGGAGGCATCGTTGGCGGAGTGTTACGACGTCGGAAGAACCATTGGAACGTTGGTGTTTGCTGACTGTTGGGGTTTATCTAATGGACATTTTTATAGCGTCTTATAGAGGGATTTTGATTCAAGTCTCATCAAGTGTCAACAATACTCTCTTATAATGGTCCTAGTCAATCCTTGAACCACCACCCCAACCACCACTCCTACCACCATCACCCTCCCACCACAACCCCCACCACCACCACCACCACCACCACAACCCCCACCACCACCACCACCACCACAACCCCCACCACCACCACCACCACAACCCCCACCACCACCACCCCAACCACCACCACCACCACCACCACCAGGGGAAGGTACGGCGTGGTGAAAGAGTGCACCCATAAGGAGACAGGCGCCAAGTATGCAGGCAAGTTCTTCAGAAAGCGTAGGAGCTTCAAGAGGAAGGAAGGTCAGAGGGAGGAGGTACAGAACGAGGTTAACATCTTACGATCTCTGCAACACCCCTCCATCATCCGCCTCTTTGACGCCTTCGAAACCCCTCTTGAGTACGTGCTCATGCTCGAACTGTGAGTCTCTTGTGTACATTAGCTTCTTTGTACTCCATTGTACTTCATCTTGTACTCCATTGTACTTCATCTTGTACTCCATTGTACTTCATCTTGTACTCCATTGTACTTCATCTTGTACTCCATTGTACTTCATCTTGTACTCCATTGTACTTCATCTTGTACTCCATTGTACTTCACCTTGTACTCCATTGTACTTCATCTTGTACTCCATTGTACTTCATCTTGTACTCCATTGTACTTCACCTTGTACTCCATTGTACTTCATCTTGTACTCCATTGTACTTCATCTTGTACTCCATTGTACTTCATCTTGTACTCCATTGTACAAAGGAAATGAACGATGATGATGAATGTGTTAGAACTCTACAAAACCTTTGAAAATTTTCATATATTTTTGTAGGTGTAAAGCTTTATAAAAATAAGTCAAAAATCAGAGTGAGATTTAACGTCAATGCTCTCTGTGGAGTCATTGTTGAGGAAGTGCATGTCACTCGAGTGTCACTATGATTAACTCTTGCATGTCACTCGAGTGTCACTATGATTGACTCTTGCATGTCACTCGAGTGTCACTATGATTGACTCTTGCATGTCACTCGAGTGTCACTATGATTAACTCTTGCATGTCACTCGAGTGTCACTATGATTGACTCTTGCATGTCACTCGAGTGTCACTATGATTGACTCTTGCATTCTCATGACTTGGGCCCCACTACTATAGCTTGCATTCAATCCTCATTCAAGGCCCTATCTGAGTTTAGCCCACTTCAAGTCTTGCACGCTCATTTCGTTAAGCCCTTAAAACTTTGTTGTTTAAACAGTTTTAGCAGAACGCTTTTGAACAGTGTGGAATCAGCGGTATATAAACTATTTGGTTAGATTAGATTAGATTAGATTAGATTAGATTAGATTAGATTAGATTAGATTAGATTAGATTAGATTAGATTAGATTAGATTAGATTAGATTAGATTAGATTTCGGAATATTAAGCTGGGTTATGATTTGAATCGAACCATTGAATGCAGCATTTGAAAGTCCACGAGAAGTTTGAGGATGGTGTTCGGAACATCGGCGATCAAAAGCAGCTTCGAATGATTAAAAGCAAACTAATTAACTTTTAAAATTTATTTCAACACTTGCTTTCCTCTGCCACACTGAAGGCTCACGGGACAAGAGTTGTTTGAGTACCTGACTGAGCATGGGGTGGTGGAGGAGGAGGAGGTGGTGTGTTTCCTGAGACAGATCCTCTCTTCGCTCTCCTACCTCCATTCCATCCCTATCGTCCACCTGGACATGAAGGTTGTCTTTGTGTTTGTTGTGGTGTTGTTGTGGTGTTCTTGTTAGAGAATTGTGATCGTTGTGGCGTTGTTATAGTTGTGATATTGTTGTTGTGATGGTTTCCTTCTCTCTATAGCACTTGTTGTGTGTTTTTGTTGTTGTTGTTGTTTTTGTTGTTGTTTATGGCAAAGAATGAGTGTTTATTGTCGAAGTGATGTTCTGAAGTGAGCTTTCAAACAATAACTAAGGGTTGTTAAACAATAAGCAATGGTTCGTCACCACGGTGACACCACACTCCATAACATCAACATTTTATGACTTTTCTCCAAAAATTTCGTCGAATGAATAACCTGCATTTTTGGCAGCCTTGAAAGCCTAATTGCCTCAATTAGGAGCCATGCAATCAACGATCGTTGGCTCATACGTCAGTTACTTAATTGCACACACTCAAATAGCTCGAGATGCCGCCTTCCCCATCTTCACACACGTCAATGATAGCAGACACATTTCATCGGAAAATTTTTTATGGTGATGGTTGTACTGAATACTTTTATAATTGTCTCGTGCCCATGTGCCTTGATGGAGACAACGACAACGACGACTCATTTTTATAAGATTTCCCTTCCAGCCGTTGTTGAAGCTTCCACTCCAAAAGCCTCATTCCTACTCTGAAGCCACTACTTGCTCTAAAGTCCTCACCGACCACAGCCAGAGAACCTGGTGTTGCAGGACGGACACAGCAGACAGGTGAAGCTGATTGACTTCGGTCTCTCCAGACGACTCAGCACCCTCCAGCAGACCAGGGAGCTGGCTGGCACTGCAGAGTTTCTCGGTGCGTTCATTCGATGCAACTTCATTTGTATCGTAATTTTTTAAATTCCTATTTTTAAGTTTTATTATTATTCCTATTCAATTTTCTTTTCAATTTTCATTTTCATTTTTTACAAAAATTTTTCCAAACTTTAGATTTTTTTTCAATTTTTTTTCTTTTTTTTTCTTTTTTTTTCAATTTTTCTTTTTATTATTTTAATTAAATTATTATTTTTTCGTTTTCTCTCTTGCTGCCTGTCATTAAGCAAGTAGACGACTCAACTACTTGAATGATACATGGCCTTTCATAACAACATACCCATAAGCAAAACTGATGGCTAGCTTCAGCTGCCAATACTCTTAAAAGTGCACAAGAAACTGCGAAAAATCTATTTAAGTTGAGGGAAGTTTATTCTATAAAATGGAAATAACATAACGAAAGTAAGTTTTTCATGGCCGTAAATTTATCATATAATTTGAATTGACGAGCGAAGGCCTCTCTTGCAGCTCCCGAGGTGGTGAACTTTGACCCTGTGACGTGTGCAGCTGACATGTGGAGTGTCGGAGTGGTGACCTACGTCATGTGAGTTGGAAGCGAAACGTCGTCATCGTTTTTTTTGTTCCCAATAAAACCATCAGCATACGCGTGGAATTATTGAATTTAAAAAAAGCATCCTTCTTTGAAGTTTGAATGTTAAATTTCAAAAGAATATCACCCCCCCAAAGGATCAGCGGCATTTCCCCCTTCCAGGGCTCCAGTCCTCAAGAGACTCTTTCCAACGTCTCTATGGCCACATACGACTTTGAGGATTCGTTTGAAGAAACCTCCGAGCTATGCAAGGACTTCATCAAGAAACTCCTACGCCCTAGGCCCCGGTGCTCATCCTCTTTATCCTCTCCATCCTCTTCATCCTTCTTCATCTTGTTCAACTCCATTCAATTCAGTTCATCCCTGTTCATCCCTGTTCATCCCTGTTCATCCCTGTTCATCCCTGTTCATCCCTGTTCATCCCTGTTCATCCCTGTTCATCCCTGTCCATCCCTGTTCATACTTGTTCACCAGCCTTCTAATCAATATTTTCAATCCTCTTTATTTTTTGTTTTGTGGGCTTTTTTGAATTGTTTCAAGTTATCTCCTCCTTGTTGCTAGGCAACACATTCATTCTTTCCAAAGTGGCTCCTGTGTCGATGCCGTCATGAAGCATCCACAAATTAACCTCCTCCCTTTTCCAACAGACGCAGAATGACAGCCTCTGAGGCTCTGGCACACCCCTGGATTGAGGTTTCAATAACATTAATACAATACAATGCAACACAATGCAATTCAATGCAATTCAATGCAATAAAATGCAATTCAATGCAATGCACTACAATGCAATTCAATGCAATGCAATGCAATACAGTACAGTACAATACAATACAATATAGTACAATACAATGCAACGCCGAAGATTGTCAATGCACCCAGCCATTCACAGCTCTTGCACGTATTTGAAATGCACTTGTTCTCTCCTCCCACACTTGTTCTCTCCTCCCACCCTTGTTCTCTCCTCCCACACTTGTTCTCTCCTCCCACCCTTGTTCTCTCCTCCCACACTTGTTCTCTCCTCCCACACTTGTTCTCTCCTCCCACCCTTGTTCTCTCCTCCCACACTTGTTCTCTCCTCCCACACTTGTTCTCTCCTCCCACACTTGTTCTCTCCTCCCACACTTGTTCTCTCCTTCCACACTTGTTCTCTCCTTCCACACTTGTTCTCTCCTCCCACCCTTGTTCTCTCCTCCCACACTTGTTCTCTCCTCCCACACTTGTTCTCTCCTTCCACACTTGTTCTCTCCTTCCACACTTGTTCTCTCCTCCCACACTTGTTCTCTCCTCCCACACTTGTTCTTTCCTCCCACACTTGTTCTCTCCTCCCACACTTGTTCTCTCCTCCCACACTTGTTCTCTCCTCCCACCCTTGTTCTCTCCTCCCACACTTGTTCTCTCCTCCCACACTTGTTCTCTCCTCCCACACTTGTTCTCTCCTCCCACACTTGTTCTCTCCTCCCACCCTTGTTCTCTCCTCCCACCCTTGTTCTCTCCTCCCACCCTTGTTCTCTCCTCCCACACTTGTTCTCTCCTCCCACACTTGTTCTCTCCTCCCACACTTGTTCTCTCCTCCCACCCTTGTTCTCTCCTCCCACACTTGTTCTCTCCTCCCACACTTGTTCTCTCCTCCCACACTTGTTCTCTCCTCCCACACTTGTTCTCTCCTCCCACCCTTGTTCTCTCCTCCCACACTTGTTCTCTCCTCCCACCCTTGTTCTCTCCTCCCACCCTTGTTCTCTCCTCCCACCCTTGTTCTCTCCTCCCACACTTGTTCTTTCCTCCCACACTTGTTCTCTCCTCCCACACTTGTTCTCTCCTCCCACACTTGTTCTCTCCTCCCACACTTGTTCTCTCCTCCCACACTTGTTCTCTCCTCCCACACTTGTTCTCTCCTCCCACCCTTGTTCTCTCCTCCCACACTTGTTCTCTCCTCCCACACTTGTTCTCTCTCCCCACACTTGTTCTCTCTTTCCACACTTGTTCTCTCCTCCCACACTTGTTCTCTCCTCCCACCCTTGTTCATTAGTGAGGGGCTTTGTGGGAATATGAAAGAGTTTCACTGAAGACTTCACTGAATCTGGTCGTACAACTCTGCGTCTCCGTCGTATTATATTTCATAATACGGGCCTTGTTTATGATGTTGAACGTACCCATTTAAACCTAATCTAATCTAATGAATGCACCCAACAGCCGCGCAATGAGCAGGAGGAGGAGGAGAGGCGGAGGTCGAAGATCAACATTGACAAACTCATCTCTTTCGTGGCCAGGAAGAAGTGGAAGGTTTGATAGTTAAGACACTGCCCATGCAACACCTCTTCCAGCGCTGCTCAAGAGGTGCTTGCGAATGGGCTGCGCAACGAATCATTGTCAAAAAGAGCTTACATGCCCAAACACATTCCGCTCAAAACCAGGCTGATACTTCTTTAAGCTTGTCAAGTCAACGTGTGTTGAATTGCAATACAAAGGATAATCTGTATAAAGATTGAATCCCACCCCCTGCAGAAATCCTTCCACGCCATCTCCGTCTCCAACCACCTGTTGCACAAGGTTACAAACCCCGCCAAGTCGAAGGAGTCTGCAGACGTATTGGTGTGCAGTGGTGGGCAGGTGAAGAGTGAAGAGAGTGGTGCCGTTGGTGGCGTCTTGGTGGTAAACAATGACCACACAGACACAAACAACCACACAGACACAAACGACCACACAGAAACGAGCTACCCTACAGAAAAAAACAAAAAAACAACGAAAAATGACCACACAAACACAAACAACCACACAACGACAAACAACCACACAGACACAAACAACCACACAAACACAAACGACCACACAGACACAAACAACCACACAGACACAAACAACCACACAGACGCAAACAACCACATAGACACAAACCACACAACAACTACAAACAATCAAGCAAACACAGACTTTTCGACACCAAAGTCTGCCTCAAAAGGCCCACCCAAAACATCAAAGGTCCCCCTTGAAGAGACACTTACCACGGTGTCCACCAACCGCCACTTCGCTGCCACTGTGGACATTCACTTGGGCTGCAACATGGCATGGTTGTCTGTTGAGACATGCAGAATTCCTCATGCAACTCCACCCTGCCTCCTCCCCTCACTCTCCCACTCTCTCTCCCACTGCGCCCCCAAAAAAAATTAAGAACTTCGTCTTCAATCCGAGCTCTTTGTATATACGCCAATCTATTCCACTCTTATCTCACCATACCTACTCTTATCTCACCATACCTACTCTTATCTCACCATACCTACTCTTATCTCACCATACCTACTCTTATCTCACCATACCTACTCTTATCTCACCATACCTACTCTTATCTCACCATACCTACTCTTATCTCACCATACCTACTCTTATCTCACCATACCTACTCTTATCTCATAGTATCTACTCTAATCTCATTGTAGCTACTCTAATCTCACCATTCCTACCCTACTCTACCCTTGAATACTCTTTCCTACTCCAGCCTAACCTAATCAAAATATGCCTTCCTCACTGATCACAGTCATACTTGTAGAATATTTACATGACTTTTTATTACTTCAAAGAACTCCCAAACAAGTTTTTTTTCGTTTATGGGTTTAAAACTCATCAAGGATCATTGAAAACCAGCGTGGTATGGCTGCATTAGAAGGGGTTTAATACGTTGCAATACCGACCAATGAAGAGGAACAAATTCGCCGTGAAGTATGCCGCAGTGTTATGAATTATGAGCCCTTGAAAGTAACAAACAGTCGTTAAAACATCAACAGTTTTAGGAATGGGATATTGAGACTGCAAAAACTGTTAGTATTAGTCGTTTATTCTTAATGCAGAAAGTTCTGCAGAATCCAGTGCATTTACAGTGGTGCGGCGATCAAATTGAAATTATAAAAACATTCCGTAAAATTAAGGTGCTGAAGGCACGCAGGAGGCATGAACTGTTGAGGACAAGCATAGCACCAAGACTGACATTCGATGAGCTCAAAAGAGTTGAGGCCCCGAGAGCAATAGTGCCAGAGACAATGGACTCTACGATGGAGGGATGTCTGAAGACGCTGGCATGGCTTGAAATAACGTTGGGTAACTAGGAAATGTTGATACACCTTCCAAAACCTTTAATAGCCACCTTTTACTGTGCCCTCAGATGAGTCGAAGGAGGAATTGACTGAGATGGTGGTGGAGTAGCTTGTGCTCGTATGGAGTGGTGGGTAGAAGGCATGTTGAGGTAGCGACTGCAGTACCAGAAGTTTGTTGACGAGTTTGCTACGACGTTTTAGATATTGACCGAGGCGCCCTTATTGTTTCAAGAAATAAACACGGCACATAAAGCTGTCATAAAGTTGTACACGCAAGCGCGGTTGAAAGAGCTTTTGAAGGGTGTTTTCATGAATTGATTAGTTTCATGTTAAGTGGAACCTTCTTATCACATTGAAAGGTTACTTCTTATCACACGAAGACAATCCTACTTTGAAGACAGGCCTACTTAACTTCAAAGACCTTGACGGCGCAAGGACTGTTGCAGGACTCGAACTCCGAGACTACGAGGTACCTGCCGCCCACTTTGGTGACCGCTCTGGGACTCGTCACGTCGACCTGCATGTGGCCCAGGAAAGAGCCCTCTAGGGAAAAGGTGCTCAGACGGTTGTTGCCGGTGTCTGCCACCACCAGGTGTCCCTGTGGCATGCAGCACACGCCACTGGGACTCGAGAGACTGCCGTCGCCACCACCCTCCCCGCCCATCTTGGCCAGCAGCTTGCCTCTGCTGTCAAACACCTTCACCACGTGCTCCTTGCAGTCAGTCACGATGATCTCGTTGCTGGGTCCCGAGGCCACGTAGCGAGGCTCCTTGAAGAGGGAGCCTCCCAGGAACAAAACCTTCTTCGACTCGTTCTTGTACAGACTGACTGAGTTGTCGCCGAGGTCTGAGATGATCATGTCCCCGTTGGCACACACGGCCACGTCACAGGGACTCAAGAACTTGCCAGAGCCCCACTTGGAAATGAGCTTCCCCTCGGGAGAAAACACTTGCACCATCTTCTGCAGGCGGTCGCAGACGATGATGTTGCGCTTGGAGGTGACGGCGAGTCCCATGGGGCTGAAGTCGTCGCTGATGAGCGACAGCAGGTTGCCTGAGGTCTGGAAGATCTGCACCCTTTTGTTGCCACAGTCGGACACCACGAAGGAACTCCTGCCCACCTCAGCCAGCCACGAGGCCTGACTCAGTTCTCCTGGCTGGGATCCGTTGGCGAAGATTTTGTGAATGAGTTTGATAGGCGAGAAGTCGACGCTAGTCTGCTTGCACATGGGGTTGACTGCTTTCATCTCGGGCGTGGCGTCGTACTTGCTGGCCCTTTTGAGTGGGTTTACCAGACTCTTCTGCTCCGGTGTGCCATCATTCTTGTTGTTCTTTTTGGAGGCGTTCAATTTGACGTCTTGTGACATTTCGTGCACGCTCCCTCTGCGCAGGTTTTTCTGGAAAGGCCTTCCTTCGGCCTCTGCTGAGCTAGCACGCAGCATGGGAGGGTCGACGACTTTGAGGTCGCAGTTGACCTCGCGCTTGTTACATCTGCCCATCGGAATCTCGGCGTTTTGAAACTCTGGAGTGGAGTCATGCTTGGAAAATCTGTTGTCTTTTTCGACAACTCCAAAGCCCAGCTGGTTCGATCCTGGAGTGAACTTGAGTGCGTTGCTGGAAAACTTTGTATTTTGGTCAGGTATGAAGTCCACTTCGAGTAAGGTTTTCATTCGTTGGATGAGGACGGAGTAGGTGGAAAAGGACTTTTTGAGGGTCATGCTTCTGTTATTCGCCATTCTCTCGATGGCCTTGACCTTGCTCAGGTGGAACTTGAGCCTTTCTACCTCCTTCTGCACAGGCGCCAACTGCTTTTCTTTGATTTTCCTCACCTGCGCCAGCAAGTCTGCCTCTCTCTTCTTCACGTCGTTGATCAGAGACTCACTTCTCTTTTTGATCAGCTTTTCCGACTCCAAGCAGGCCTGTTCAGAGGCCACCCTGGCAGGCTCAACCTCTTCCAGCTGCTTCTTGAGGTCCTCTTTCCTACTGCTCACCTCCACCATGAGTTCCTTCACAATAGAACCCTTCTCCTTCAGGAACTCTTCCGCAGACACCACTTCGTCCTGCTGGTGCTCGTTCATGACGCACAGCGTGCACACAGCCGTGTTGCACGTGACACACACGTACTTAAGCCCCTCCTTTGGGTGAATCTCGCAGTTGTTCGACAGGTGTCCGTTGGTCTTCTGATCGTTCTTGCCCATGGGGATGGTGATGTGGTCGGCGAAGACGGGGTTGAACTTGTGTTTGGAGTTGCAGTCTTTGCAGTAGTCCTTCTCGCAAGACACGCAGTACACGTACGACTGGTGTATGTTTTATGTCTTTTAAAGCTTTAAAGCACCACTCAACAAAGCACATGCAACAATGACGCCACAGCTAATATCCTCAGGCTCATTATTTCACTCACTCACCGCTATTTTTTTCTTCACAGAAAGACAATAAACGCAGTGTTCGTGTTGTTTCAGTGGCTTTGGTGATCGTGATGGAGACGAGGAGGAGGACGAAGAAGAAGATGACGAGTTCGAAGGAAGCTTGAGCGAATCGAGGAATTCTTGAATTTTGGTGGCCTTGAAGTCGGTTCTTAAGCCTGAGGCTCCATTCTCTGGCCATGGTGTGGGTTGCCTGCAGGTGGGACAACACACTCTGCTGTCGTCCAATTCTCTGCGAGTGATCCTGTCTGTGGTGAGTGGCTACCAACCTTATGGCCTTCAATATTCACCTACGACCTTCTTACTATTCTTTGGAAAATGTCTATTCAACTTTTAAGATTTAATATTTATCATTAATCATTCAATACTCATTGTCCATGTTGAATTGATAATCAGCATTCATTCAGCCGTCAAAGGACGAGAGGGCCTCACTGGTTTTGTGGTAGTCGTCGAGGCACCTGCAGCAGAAGGTGTGGCCACAGCTGAGCACCTTGGGCTGGCTGAAGCGCTCGAAGCAGATCATGCAGTCCAGCAGCTCCTCCATCTGAATGACGTCATCACTTCATCATCAGTCCTCTTTTTGGAAGAGTGTCAAGCTGTTTTACGCCTAGTAACTTGCCCTATTTTATTTGAAGAACCCATAGTTGTGTGAATATTCAACGCCGCTCCATTGGAACCACCTCGACTCAAGCAAGAAACAACCTTGCAGCGCATCTCAAGTCACAGTTACATCTATAACAACACCTCCGCACATGAGACCTCTCGCGTGCCAAACCTTAATACAAATCACCACGTGTTCCACAGATGGCGCCCTTCATTGTCATTCTAATGTTACATCCCCTACCACTTTCACTGCTCGATGCAGTGTCGCAATGTCGGCGTTGTGTGCAACTTATATTCGCAATATGTGAGAGTTGAAGCAGTCATCTTGGTCAGCATCTGACCTCACGTAAATTTAACTTACCAAACCATTTTTGTAGCGCTGATTAACAGTTCAAAAGCACTTACATCAGTTTTTTTTGTCTTCAGAGTTCCTTGCTTGTTTGTCGATATAAAAAATCACAACTCAACGTGCAATCCTTGCTGGCAACTTGTTGAGAGAACCTGAGGCCTCACAAGGGTTTATATAACGTTCCTTCACTTGTGTGCGCATTGTCAAGGCTTGCTAGGCCCTGTGTGCTCGTGACAGTAACACAATGGTCGGAAAGAAATGAGAGTGGTAGATATACGAGCCGATTGATCGAGTTTATTGACTGCGTGCGTTGGAGGTTTAGAACGGGGTTCATTGAGTCGATTGTTTACAAGAGGCTCTTGAGTCATTCATTCGGTCACTCTCCCCGACTCTTTCTGGGAAACTTTAAACTTCTCTCATGCTTCTCTCGCCGTCTGCCGGCGGATGCGAGAATGACAGAATGACACTCGGGATGGTTCATAGGGGGGAGAGATGAGGCCGATTGTGAGGGGTATGGACAATGAGTGAATGCGTTCACGAATGTTTTGAAGGAGGCCAAGTGAGGTGTCAGTTTCTATGCAAGAGTTTATTGAAAGGAAGTGGAAATGACGAAGAATGAAATTCAAAATTTTGAATTGTTTTAAAAATAAGAAGAACGGTCGGAAGCCTTCGAAGGAGCAAATGAAAGTTGAATGTTTTTGTAAGGGAGGAGTATAAAGCAGGTGTTTGATGGGATGGTGGAGTTGCTTGGGGTGGAAAATGAACCAATTAGTTGAGTGGGAAGGTGAGGAGTGTGGAAGGATGCAGGAAGTCGTGAGGCGGTGAAAGAGGACACACCAGGCCAAGCAGGATAAGAATAATAAGATAAAAAAAGGAGAATAACAACAAAGAAGAAAAAAAAGAAATTTATTGTATCCGGTAAGCAGTTGACTGCACGAAGTAAACAAATACGTCATTCAGTCGTTTTCGACTTCTGACGAACCGGCATAACTTTGCAACTGTTCTCTTGCAACAAACGACTGTTTGTGTCTTGTGATCTGATTGTTGAACATAAGCGTCATCATCGCAGTCAAACAAATTTTCTTATAAACTGCTGAACACAAAAGTTCTCGAAGCATGAAAGAATCATAACGACAAAAACAAACACACAACAACAACAAACACACAACAACAACCAACAAACACACAACAACAACCAGCAAACACACAACAACAACCAACAAGCACACAACAACAACCAACAAACACACAACAACAACCAACAAACACACAACAACAACCAACAAACACACAACAACAACCAACAAACACACAACAACCAACAAACACAACAACAACAACAATAACCAACAAACACACAACAACAACCAACAAACACACAACAACAACCAACAAACACACAACAACAACCAACAAACACACAACAACCAACAAACACACAACAACAACCAACAAACACACAACAACAACCAATAAACACACAACAACCAACAAACACACAACAACAACCAGCAAACACACAACAACAACCAACAAGCACACAACAACAACCAACAAACACACAACAACAACCAACAAACACACAACAACAACCAACAAACACACAACAACAACCAACAAACACACAACAACCAACAAACACAACAACAACAACAATAACCAACAAACACACAACAACAACCAACAAACACACAACAACAACCAACAAACACACAACAACAACCAACAAACACACAACAACCAACAAACACACAACAACAACCAACAAACACACAACAACCAACAAACACACAACAACAACCAACATACCAACTGAAAGAAAGAAATTACAAGAGCACAGCTGTGAACACGTGACCGGGAGGTGGTTTGCAGCAGCTAGTGTTGTTTTGAATGCGTTTAAGGCTGTCACAACAGGTCGTCTGTGAAGATTTTTCCATACTGCCGTAGCTTGTTGTCAGGCCACCTTGCAAAAGTGGTTGTTGTTGTTGGAGTGGTTGTTGTTGTTAGAGTTTTTGTTGTTGGAGTTGTTGTTGTTGGAGTTGTTGGATATAGTTGCAACTAGGAAGGCAGTTAGTAATACCCTCAAAAGATTTGAAATACTCTCATCTTACCTTCTTTTCTTTCTCATTTAGTTTTTTCCTTCTTCTTCTTCTGTTTTTTAACACCGAAATATCTCCTCAACTTTGTATTCTAGGTGAAAACACCGTTTGACTTTTCAGGCTGGTAACATTCAGAGGTAGTCGTGGGAAAGTGAGGAGTAGTCAGTGCAAGAGTGAAGGATGATCTCATCAGGACTTTCAGTATAAAAGACCCTCATTATCACCTACCTCGGTGGCAGCCTCGTTGTGAGCCTAAGGTTATGGCAGCCGAAGTATTTTTAGTTTAAAAGTGAGTACGAATCATCGTGATTTTGAAGATTATTGTTGGTGTTTAATTGCATTATCAGTTGCCAGGCTGACTACTTTCGATAAAAGGTTTAGTTTTTTCGAACAGAAAGCTTAAAACTTCTACACTTGTGGTTCACAGAAGGTCCTTACGAAGATGTCCCGCTTGAAACTGCCGCTGAAGAGTCTGACGAGAGAGCAGATCGGCTGGCTTCCCACCTACAAACACCTCAGCAAGGCCCCCCTACCACACGACACACCTCTGCCCACCTCCTACACACGGAATATCTCTTCTTCTTGTTACAACTACAACCTCCACAGCAATGATCTTCACAGGAATGGTGTTCACAACAGTAATGTTCAAAGTACTAGCGTTCACAACAGCATGTACAACAACAACAACAACAACAACAACAACAACAACAACAACAACAACAACAACAACAACAACAGAAGCAACATCAGAAGCAGACTCAACAAAGGAAGGCCAGGCCGACACAACTACCGCAGGAGGGTGTACAGAGAGGGCCAGGACACAGTGACGTACGAGGAGTGGGAGGAGTACAGACCTTTTTCTCCTCCAACACGCCATCTGCAGTCTTGCTCTTCCCACCCGTTCCCCACTCCAACACTCCATCCACGCCCCTCCCCTTCCAAGCCTCTCCCCACCAGCCACCAAACACCACCATCCATTTCAACATCACTCAGTGGCCAAAGGAGAGATGAGTGTTTGATATGTTGTGAAGACTATGTTGAGGGTGACGTCATCAAACCTCTCCCATGCTTCCACCACTTCCACTGCCACTGCATTGACCGATGGCTCCAGGTTGATCATGATAGCACTTCCATGGGGACTGGCATTAGGATTTCAAATGTACCAACGGAGAACGGATGGATGAATGCAGTATTAGTAGTTGGTGGTGGTAGTTGGTCTTCTTAGTACAAACTCCCTAGGCGAAACAAGTCATCTATCGGTGAAGTTTTTTCATAAGCGCCCCTGAACTGTGTGGAATCAGCGCTAAACAAATGCTTCGATTGGATTAGATGAAGCACCGTTGCTTCTGTCTGTTCAAAGAACATTTATAATGGAAAGATAATAGTGAGATGTGATTGTTGGAACACACATGAAGCTTCATGAGGAACTAGATGAGATAGGCAAGGGTGAACATGTTTTAGAAGGATTTTGAGAGTGGAAGAAAAATCTGGCTGATGATTGCGAAAATGTTTGTAGGCGTGCGAACGATTTACTTGACATCACTACCTCCCACGACCCCCTCACAAGCACCTCACAAGCACCTCACAAGCACCTCACAACCACCTCACAACCACCTCACAACCACCTCACAACTACCTCACGACCACCTCAAAACCACCACAGGATGATGCCAGTTGCCCTGTGTGTCGACTTGGAGTGCGAGAGTATTTTGAAACGCAAATCCCGAACAACAGCAACAACAGCACTGGCCACCAAAGTGTCATCGACGTTAAGAGCAAGCTCTACAGATGATGTTCCATTGTGGCTCTTGCGATGAACATGTGATCAACTCATCATCATCAACACGATCATCATCATCATCAACACCATCATCATCATCATCATCATCATCATCATCATCATCATCATCATCATCATCATCATCATCATCATTATCATCATCATCATCATCATCATCATCATCATCATCATCATCATCATCATCATCATCATCATCATCATCATCATCATCATCATCATCATCATCATCATCATCATCATCATCATCATCATCATCATCATTATCAACACCATCATCATCATCACCATCATCAACATCATC
>OX387248.1:403658-421158 GCA_947562095.1 Branchellion lobata
GTTAACATAAGCGTCTGATAATTCACCTCGGGTTAGGTGGTCGACTATGGACGCCTGTGGTACACTATTGTGTTTTATGGTTTTCAACCACTTAGTGGCTATCACGGTGTAAAAGCTCGCATAAATGTTTGAAAATGGCTAAATTTTATAACCTTAAATAACTAATCTAATCTAATCTAAGCAAAGCATTTGTATAGCACTGATAAATACTGTTCAAAAGGGCTCTTTTACGAACTGTTTAAACAACAAAATTTCAAGAGCCTTACAAAACAAAGTAGAGAAGTAACACAAGTAAGATCGGGAGGAGTTACATGAAGGGGGCCACAGTAGAAAAACGCAGATTTTGCATAAATACGATTAGATGGTATTGTAATAAAATGAAAATAAGTGGATTTTAGTTCCTTACGAAAAGGCAACTCAAAAAGTAAGGTGATCATTTTCTATCTTCAACAAAAGAGTGCAGATTTTCAAAATATTTTTTTATTAAGAGGCAGCCAGTGTAGAGGAGGAGAATTCGAGAATTTGTAAAAGTAATTCTACTCATTGAGGTTTTTAACTCCATCGATCCATATAAAATACACATGTCCAAGTACGTTTGGATTTTTCGAGCTAAGTTGTATGGCTCACGCATTTGGTTCAATAATGAAGCATGAATTGAGACGCCTCAAACGTAAGAGACTATAATTGGAAGCATTGAAAGCATTAAGCATGTCTATAAACAAGCGCTCCTCAAGCAACCATCGCATGCAGTTTCTGAAAAGTTTGAAAAGATCTGTCATTTATTTTGAGAGTTTGACGAATTTTGCTTTAAAAGATTGCGCATCTTGAGGAGGAAGGAGTGCCACTCGAAGTTGTCAGCCACCTGCACTGTCTCCAACTGCCCCATCTCCTGCACAACTGGCTCACATGCTGGCGTACAAATAATTTATTGCATAATAATTGAAATAAAAACATAAACGATATCAACAAAGTAATTATGACTAGCAACTAAAATTATTACAATGGAAAATCATTTGAATTATAGCTACAATGTATTGAAGATAAACACCCTATGAAGATACCTTCCAGCTGGAGGGAACTTTTTGAAAGGAATTTGTATGTGATTGTGTACGACTTGGAGGGCTCGAGAGGATCAATGTTTGTGAAGATGAAGGAAAGCTTTTTGTCTGAAATGGTGAGACAGTAAAACAATGTAACGTATGTGTAGTGGTACTACAATGAACAAACTGACTCATCACCTGGCTTGTTTATGTCGATTCTGAGGGACAACAGTTCCTGCAGCCTAGCCAGCTCTGTCATCACATTGCCAAAGCCACTCCTTCTGCGCTCTTGCAAGTCAGAAAAAAAGTCATGAAATTGAGAAAATTATTTTAATTTTTATAAAATGGCTTAAAAAGTATGTAACTTCTAACGACTTCTTACAAAACTATACAAATGAGCATCATCATCACCAGCTCCCAAGCAATGGATAGTCTTTTTCAAAACAGAGGAAATAATGATGTTTTTCTGTTCCAGTCTGAAACACAGTGGTTTTCAAATTGTTGAAATCATGAATAAGTATTTCAATTAGAACCTAATTATTGAAAAACTACTTGAAAACTCCTTAATAAAAATGGTTTATACAACAATTTGCATGGAAATTTTTTTTATCATGAAAAAAAAACTAACTTTACTAAGTTTTCTTCG
This sequence comes from Branchellion lobata, assembly GCA_947562095.1. Lineage (NCBI taxonomy): Eukaryota > Metazoa > Annelida > Clitellata > Hirudinida > Piscicolidae > Branchellion > Branchellion lobata. The sequence continues at coordinate 405,345 of OX387248.1, forward strand.
AGCCTTTCATTCAAGTGGGGCAAGATGGTTTCTTCAATTTTCTTTATTGAGTTTTCATAGGTCTTTATTTCTGTTTCAAATGTGTAATATGCATAAATTTGAGCATTATTGAAATTATTTAAAAAACACTAGTTACCTTTTTCATAATCGCTAGCTTGCTCATTCGCACCATTCATTTCAACTTGCAAAGTTTGCAGCCCTTTTATGGTGAGTTTTTCAAATGTATTAATTATGATGAAAAGACAAATGATTATGAGATTATTTGGATTTATTTATTAGTTGGATGGAAATACCTTTGACTTTCTGTTTTGATTCATAGTTTGATCGTAACTCAAGGCTCACTTCAACAGTGAGTTTGTTATCCAGACAAACAGAAACATTTTCAAATAATGAAGATGTTGCAAAGAACAATTTTTTCATCAAATCATTGCATTTTAATCTATAATCAACGATACGCTCATCCTTACCCAGGCACTTATAAACGTGATTATCAACCATTTTTAATTTGCCGCTTTACTTAAACTTAACTAAGATTTGAAATGCATAGATATTTACATACCATTTTTCTTATAGGTTCACTTTATAGTAAAATAATATAAAATATTGAATTTTTTTTAATTTAAAATTATATATAATTTTGTTATTTATTTTTTCAAGTATCACATTCATACTCAATTTTCCATTACTACGAGTGCGAATATGGACCTCGAGGTGCTCGCGAATCAACTCTACGACATTGGAGCTATCAAATTTGGGAATTTCAAATTAAAAAGTGGAATTTGGTCACCTTTCTACTTTGATCTCAGAGTCATTGTGTCCTATCCTGAAATTTTGGTAATTTATTTCATACGTGTTTGCCGTACATGTGTATACGTGCAAAGTACTAAATTAGACTTAATAAGATTATAAGTTTGTTCATTTTCAAAATTTTTATGATTTATCCGTTAGGAACGTCTACCACGTGGGAACTTGACCCTTTTGTTTAATAGCATTAATAATGTGCGTTTCAGAAAAAAGTTTCAATTTGTCTAAATGAAAAAGCCAAGCAAGCCACCCATAAGTTCGAAAGGATGTGCGGTGTTCCGTACACTGCTTTGCCCATTGCAACGGTTGGTCACTATTCCTCACATTCGTGTAAACTCAACGAACTCATTTAGGCGTAGTGGTCTTTATCCCTTCTACGTGCCCCTCATGCAGCTGATGTGTGTTGACAGTCAAGTGCCGATGCTGATCAGACGGAAGGAGGCCAAGGAGTATGGCACCAAGAAGATGATTGAAGGCAATTATGAAAAAGGTGCTGAGGTGCTGCTGGTGGTACTCAATGCAGCTTACTGTTGTTCTCTTACTTGATCTTATGTTTCATTAGTGCTTGTATCTATGCCGCTAATGAGGGCTGACTGTCTGCTGAGACCCTGCTGATGCTTGGCACAGGTGACATATGCCTCATTGTGGAGGATGTTGTGTCGTCGGGCATGAGCATTCTGGAGACTGTGAAGGTTTGCTTGGTGGCCTGGAAGTGATGACTGCTTCAAACAGACTGATAACTTACTAACAATGGCTGGTAGCTAACTAACTGTTGGCATTTATACTCAATAGTCAGAATGGTTAGCAATGGTAACCCTCCACAGACTCTGGAGGACGTGGGTGTAGCTGTGAAAGATGCGGTGGTGCTGCTGGACAGGGAACAGAATGGAAAGACCTACATAGCAGCCAAAGGAATCACCATGCACAGGTGCCTTTGACGTCCATTATCAACAACATCATCACCATCATCACTTCTGATTATGCTTTCGTTTTCAATTTTATTTTTTCGGGGGGTTTTTTCACACCAGTGTTGAACACCACAAAGTTGTACACCACCATACTACACTACTCATCATTAGAAATTCAAATATAATGGCCCATCTGACCGCCACTCTCATCCACTCCCTCCAGTGTTTTCACCATCTCAGAAATGGTGGTGATTTTCCTCAAGTCAGGCCGCATGGAACCCTCAGAGGCTGACAAGATCCACCACTTCCTGGCGTCAGTGAAGGAGATTGACCCGAACAAGAAGGATGCCTCTGGACAGGATGTCTGCATCCTCAATGGCAACGGGGAGAAGGTCAATGCTAAGGTCTGCAGTGCATGGATGGATGCATGCATGCATGGATAAATGCATGGATGATTGAACAAGGATTTGTAAGTAAACACGGATTCAAGTATTTGATGTTGTTAGTGCTTATTCCTTGACAACCACCACACCAGTTGCTTAGTTACCGCAAGAGGGCGGAGTTGTGCAGCAACGACACCCTCAAGAGGCTTTTTCACACCATGGAAGACAAGAGGAGCAACCTGTGCCTCTCTGCCGACTTCACCTGCCCCACCAAGATGCTCAAGGTGCATGTGGTGGTGTGGTGTGCTTTGGTGTGGTATTATTTCCAGTGTTTAAATACCATCATGTGACAGCATCACCACAGTACCACCACAACCATCATAACCCAAGAACACCATTACAAAGCCACCACGAAACCACCACATCGAAACAACACACCCCATCGAAACAACGCACCACATCAAAACAACACGCAGATGGTGGACGAAGTGGGTCCGCACATTTGCGTGTTGAAGACGCACATGGACATGCTGGACATTGCAGCCACTGAGGCAGAGGCCTTCATCAACTCCCTCAAAGCCCTCGCCTCCAAACACAACTTTCTCCTCTTTGAGGACCGGTTCGGGGGGGGGGGGGTATGAAGTGGTGGGGTCGTTGTAGTGGGTGAATGTTCTTTAGAATGGTGAGGGAGAATGTGTTTCTTGTGTTTTTTGTTGTTGTGGTGGTGTGGTGTCATGGTTCCACGCCAACCCATCCTGCCACTGCAGCAAGTATGGTGACATTGGCAACACTGTGTCGAGGCAGTTCAGTGGAGGGGTGTACAAGGTAAACAGGTGGGCACACCTCATCAACGCCCATCCCATCGTCGGTCCTGGCGTCCTCACCGGCCTCTTACAGGTTCCTCTCTCTCTTTCTCTTTTTTTTTTTCTCTCTCTCTCTCTCTCTCTCTCTCTCTCTCTCTCTCTCTCTCTCTCTCTCTCTCTCTCTCTCTCTCTTTCTCTTTCTTTCTCTTTCTTTCTTCTCTCTCTCTCTCTCTCTCTCTCTCTCTCTCTCTCTCTCTCTCTCTCTCGTAAATTTTTTGTTTATTTTTCCGCGGTTTCGATTTAAAGGTTTTCGGTCCGCTCAGGGTTAACAGCTGTTTCGCGTTCAGAACGTCATAATGCCATTCAGGTGTATGAGTTTGTACACCTGTTGGCATCCTTCACAACCTTGTCAATAAGGATTACCATGCCACAACGAGAAACTTACTGTATTATCGTTGTAGCGGTCTCTTAGCACAGATCTTCAAGGCCTATAGTTTCAACAATGGAAACATGACGTCAACCGGCGTGACGAACGAACCGCGAAGAGTGTTTGTTTGTTTGTTCGTTTGTTCGTTTGTTTGTTTGTTTGTTTGTTTGTTTGTTTGTTTGCGACAGTGGTGATAGTGCAAGGAGGACACACAATGCACCCTTCAATCAACCGCTGTATGACAATGTGTTGAGGTCTTGTGTGACGTCTCAATCTTTCAACTTGAAACTCGCTTGCTTTCGAGTGGCCTCGACTCTGTGTGTGATTGTGACACAGCAAAGCAACAACTTTAAAGTCCGCTGCATCACACACGCAACCACTCCATCCTCCACTCAATGCCACATTTCAAATCCTCAACCACAGCCACCCTTCAACACCAACCACAACAACCCCCCAGAACAACAAAATGAGTGGCTGCTTGCTGGTGGCGGAGTTGTCGTCAGCTGACAACCTCATCACCTCAGACTACACCAAGGGTGTGTCATCATCCCAACCACTCACCCTCGTGGACGACAAAATATCGTTTTGAAATTAATCAACTGAAGTCCTAATTATTTCCATTACCATTTCAAAGCTTTAACACTTTCAAACTTGGCACCCTCAGCGGTGGTGAAGATGGCGGAGAACCACAGGGACTTCGTGGTGGGCTTCATCAGCCAGCACAAACTCACACTCGATCCCAACTTCGTGCACTTCACTCCAGGTGCTCTGCCCGCTGCCTCTGTGTTGTTGCTGTGTTCTTGCTGTGTTCTTGCTGTGTTGCTGTACTGTCGCTGTGTTGTCGCTGTGTTGTCGCTGTGTTGTCGCTGTGTTATCGCTATGCAGAGGTCTTTAGTACTCGTCGCCTTTGATGCATGGTTTCAAAGGGCTGAACGAGTTTTGAGGGTTGCCACACACTCACTCCAAACCACCACCATCAACCACGCCACAACATCCACTCCAACCATCATCTGGTCAACTGCACCACTCGACCGAGAACTTGAGAACCACCACACCACAGGGGTGCACCTGATGTCGAAGGGTGACTCCCACGGCCAGCAGTACAACACGCCATACAACGTGGTGGTCAACAGAGGCGCTGACGTCATAATCGTGGGCAGAGGCATCACTGAGTCTGAGAACCCTGTCGAGGTGCTGGTGGTGTGGTGTGGTGTGGTGTGGTGTGGTGTGGTGTGGTGTGGTGTGGTGTGGTGTGGTGTGGTGTGGTGTAGTGTAGTGTGGTGTGGTGTGGTGTGGTGTGGTGTGTTTTGGTGCTGGTTTCGGTAGGTATAATGATGGGTAGTAGTGGTGGTGTGATGGTGAAAAACAGCGCTTTTGAAAAACCTGTTGCTCAGATGCGTGTTGGTGTGGCACCTTCATTGGCGGCTCCTCCTTATCACTCCACCCCTCCTCCTTATCACTCCACCCCTCCAGACCGCCAAACAGTACGCCCAGGAGGCCTTTTCCGCCTACGAAAGACTCACAACTTAATCACCTTCGCCCTGTACTTTTCATGTTTTGGTTTAGAGGTCACTCACGTTCAGATATTGCTGGTTAAACTGGGATCTTTGAATACAAGTTCAATAACAACGACTCAACTCTCAAAAACATTATTTTTATATTTACTTACATAATCAAATTGAGTTCACTGGGTTAGGATGCTTTGTAGCCATTTTGACATGCGTATGCTTTCCGAGGGATTTATTGCTTTTGAGACTCCAATGTTTGCTCCTTTCTGTACGCGGGAACACTGTGAACCTTCATCAACGGCCTCAAGATTTTAAACTTCAAGCGTTCCGCTGTGACTTTCCTTCGTTGTTGTTGTTGTCACTCTTAATTTTTTGTAGCTCAACCGCGTGTAAATACAGCGCCTTTCCAGCTTCCGAATCTGCCATCGAGACGGAAATGTGGTAAGCAAGCGTTTGTTAGAAGGAAGACCAGGGCGCGTGGTGGGCAAGCGTTGAGATCAGTCGTTGTTCCAGCCCCATTGTGTCTACAGCCGTTGTCTCTGTAGTAAACACTAGTTTTAGTGGTAGAGCATCTAACCCTCTGAGATTGGGACCGAGTGTAGCTTGTAACCTTAAGGTAGCCCAACAACCATCCGAGTGGGAGATGACAGCGACGGCGTTTTGAGAACAGGCCTAAAGGATGCCAGCTTTTACAAAAGTGAACAATTGGAAGCCGCTGTTGCCCTGCTGTAGAGCGGTCTCACAAAAACAAGTGCCTAAGATCGTGTGGACCTGGTGCTGAAGACTCCTTCAAGTCGGGAGGCGCATCATTTCAGTCTTTGATTCACGGGAGTAATCAGATCTTTTTTTTTCTTTTTATTATTGTTTTTTATTCTTTTTTTAATCGGCCATTTCTTCATTTTGATCTTTGATCATTCTTATTTTCACATTTTGACGACTTTGTTGCATCATCGATGTAGTTCCGTAAGGACCAATCAGCGGTCTTCCTTCAATTTCGTAACATTTCCAAACTTCGTCTGACCTTTCTTCAACAAATTGCATGTTTTGGCTTCCAATAAGGCTGCCATCAAGCGTGATCTCTAACGACAAATTGTATTCGTTGTACTGTAGTGTATTGTACCACGTGATGTGTTATATTGTACTGTAGTGTATTGTACCACGTGATGTGTTACATTGTACTGTAGTGTATTGTACCACGTGATGTGTTATATTGTACTGTAGTGTATTGTACCACGTGATGTGTTACATTGTACTGTAGTGTATTGTACCACGTGATGTGTTACATTGTACTGTAGTGTATTGTACCACGTGATGTGTTACATTGTACTGTAGTGTATTGTACCACGTGATGTGTTACATTGTACTGTAGTGTATTACATTATGTGTTACATTGTACTGTACTGTAGTGTATTACATTATGTGTTACATTGTACTGTAGTGTATTGTACCACGTGATGTGTTACATTGTACTGTAGTGTATTGTACCACGTGATGTGTTACATTGTACTGTAGTGTATTGTACCACGTGATGTGTTACATTGTACTGTAGTGTATTGTACCACGTGATGTGTTACATTGTACTGTAGTGTATTGTACCACGTGATGTGTTACATTGTACTGTAGTGTATTGTACCACGTGATGTGTTACATTGTACTGTAGTGTATTGTACCCTCGAACTCTACGGGGTTAATGCCACTATAATAATATTCGTTTTTGTATTGTATTGTATTGTATTGTATTGTATTGTACTGTATGATGTGTTACATTGTACTGTAGTGTATTACATTATGTGTTACATTGCACTGTACTTCAGCCAGTCGTGAACACGTTCAAAAAAATGTGAAATAGAGTTGGGAATCATAAGGAAGGCACTGGAGTTGTTGTTGTTGTTGTTGTTGTTGTTGTTGTTGTTGTTGTTGTTGTTGTTGTTGTTGTTGTTGTTGTTGTTGTTGTTGAGAGGTGCATGTGGAGGTGAGGTGTGCGGATGTTGAGTGCATTGTTCGTTGTGGTCGTTTGTGCTCATGGTTTCCAATGGCGCAGAATTTTGTGGACAGTTGTTTCGTGTTGTGTACAATGGCGCGGAATTTTGTGTACAGTTGTGTCGTGTTGTGTACACTGGTGGATACAGTTGTGTCGTGTTGTGTACAATGGTGGATACAGTTGCGTTGTGTTGTGTACAATGGTGAATACAGTTGTGTCGTGTTGTTTACAATGGTGGATACAGTTGCGTTGTGTTGTTTACAATGGTGAATACGGCTGTGTACAATGTCGTGTACAGCTGTACAGCACATAGTTGCAAGCGAGTCGAAGGTTGTTGAACTGCAACACGGCATGGCGGCAATGTGTGGAATGAGGTGTCCGCAAGGTCATTCTCGAATGCTTTGTGAAGTGGTGCCCGCAAGGTCATTCTCGAATGCTTTGTGAAGTGGTGCCAGCAAGGTCATTCTCGAATGCTTTGTGAAGTGGTTAAAAGTGGAATGAATACATTGTTGGTCCTGAAACTTGAATAACACGAAGAAGATTGTCGTTACAGCGAGCTACCAGCCATGCGACAGTGCAAGGAGGAATGTGTCAGTGGAACGGGACTGCACTCAAACGCAAGTTACGTTGGCAAGGTTTGGTAGGTTTGAGAAGTTCAAAGGTTTTAAATACACTGTGGAGACTACACACAAGAGAACTTTTGTTGGTGAGGAAGGAGTGTGGCAGCTGGAAGGAGTGTGGCAGCTGGAAGGAGTGTGGCAGCTGGAAGAGAGTGCTTGAGGAGTGGTGGAATGGTGAGGAAGAAGGCTGCGACGGCGACAAACACAAGGAACAAAAGAAGAAGTCGTCGATGTTGGTTCAATTGCACTGGTTACATCGGTGGGGAAACCTTCAAGGTACATTATATTGATTCATCAAAAAGAAGAAAAAATATATTTAATAAAAAAATACAAATCTCACAATAGTTAGCGCAACAGCGATACAAATCTCACAATAGTTAGCGCAACAGCGATACAAATCTCACAATAGTTAGCGCAACAGCGATACAAATCTCACAATAGTTAGCGCAACAGCGATACAAATCTTACAATAGTTAGCGCAATATAAATAGGAATATTTTTTCAGTTCAAACGGCGTGCAGGAGCAAGTGCTTTACTGGAGTGGCTGACTATGTGTGACTTAGAAAGGTGGCGTGTTACAAAACGCTCAAGGTGGCTCACGTGAGGAATGACGTACGACGGTGGAATAAAGATGCAACGGTGAAATGAAGATGCAACGGTGAAATGAAGATACAACGGTGAAATGAAGATACAACGGTGGAAGGAAGATACAATGGTGGAAGGAAGATACAATGGTGGAATGAAGATACAATGGTGGAAGGAAGATACAATGGTGGAAGGAAGATACAATGGTGGAAGGAAGATACAATGGTGGAAGGAAGATACAATGGTGGAAGGAAGATACAATGGTGGAAGGAAGATACAATGGTGGAACAAAGATACAATGGTGGAAGGAAGATACAATGGTGGAAGGAAGATACAATGGTGGAAGGAAGATACAATGGTGGAAGGAAGATACAATGGTGGAAGGAAGATACAATGGTGGAAGGAAGATACAATGGTGGAAGGAAAATACAATGGGAAACAAAGATACAATGGTGGAAGGAAGATACAATGTGGAAAGAAGTACAACAGCGGTTTCGGGTACAACAGGCTGCAAACATTGTAGCCGCTGAAAACAAACATAAAAGTTCCTTCTTCAGTGCATGAACGCAGTCGGAGGAAAGGGGTGAAAACTGGATAAGCAAGCAAAAGACTTCAAGGCATTATTATGAGTGCATGAGAAGCTCAAACGAACAAGGTGAAATATCCCTTCGCGACTTCTCGAAGAGGCTCTCAGTCCACACTTGACAGTTGACACTTTACAGTTGAAAATTGACACTTGACAGTCCACATTTCACAATTGACAGTCCATACTTGACAACTGACACTTCATAATTGACAGTCTACATTTGACAACTGACACTTGACAGTTAACAGTTCACAACGGTTGGACACAAGCCACAAGGCCGCTGAAACTATTTCGAGTCATTTTGTTGTGACATTCACAGGTACATCTGAAGTGACATTCACAGGTACATCTGAAGTGACATTCACAGGTACATCTGAAGTGACATTTACAGGTACATCTGGAGTGAGATTCACAGGTACATCTGGAGTGACATTCACAGGTACATCTGGAGTGACATTCACAGGTACATCTGGAGTGACATTCACAGGTACATCTGGAGTGACATTCACAGGTACATCTGGAGTGACATTCACAGGTACATCTGGAGTGACATTCACAGGTACATCTGGAGTGACATTTACAGGTACATCTGGAATGACATTCACAGGTACTTTTGACAGAACTGGTATACGAGGCGTTTTGAGTGGGTGGTCTTCTTGATAATTCCCTTCTTGTAGTACTGCCTGATGGAACGACTGAGCTTGTCATAGTTCATGGCGGGCCGGTTCTTTCTCTCGCCCCACAGCTTGGCCACCTTTATTGAGTCCTCAATCTTGAAAATGCCTGTGTACGCGTCGAACAAAGTTGTTACTAGTTATTCATTGAGTGGAAGTTATAGGAACAATGCCTGAATGTCCATTATTGGGATAATTATAAGACGAGTCTCTATTGACTCCAGTGATTTAATAATAGTAATAGCCAAATAAACGGATTAATTCATTAAATGAGGGATATTAAGGAATTTACCCTTAGAGCGTTCGAGCCATCGGATGCAACTTTCGAACTTCTTGGGCTGATGCAGTAACTCCTTTAAGAACTGCCACAACTGGTTTCCCTGCCGTGTCGACTGCACACACGTCTCTGTGTGTGTGTTTGGTTGTGTGTGTGTGTGTGTGTGTTTGTGTGTGTGTGTGTGTGTGTGTGTGTGTGTGTGTGTGTGTGTGTGTGTGTGTGTGTGTGTGTGTGTGTGTGTGTGTGTGTGTGTCTGTGTGTGTGTGTATACGTAAGTTTATACGTTAAGACTTAACAGTCTTCATCATCAGTGCATTGGTTAACGACAGCAGCAACGAAGGCAACATACCAGGTTGGGGGTCGTTGTTTGGCAGGTAGGAGGGGTCGCAGAGGTCGGAGTGGACGGAAGAGGGAGAGACGGAGGAGGGGGAAGAGGAGGGAGGAGACATGGAAGAAACATTCATGTCGACACAAGGTTGTAGAAAGAAGTCCTGAAGGTGGCTGCCTGGGAGGTAGTCGGTGCTGTCGAGGGATGGAGGTGAGACGAAGAGGGAAGGCTGTGAGAGGACCGGGTCTGCAGAGTCGGAGAGGTGAGGGTTGGAGAAGAAGGGCAGTGTGTTGGGACGAATGGCTGCCTTCGAGAAGGTCTCCGAGGTCTCGAATGGGTTGACCTTGCCGAGGGAGGCGTTGAATGGGTGGAAGAAGGCGTTGAAGAAGCTTTGTTGCTCGGTGTCACTGCACAAGGTGGGAGTCTCGAAGGGACATGCCACCAGCGCATCTGACTTGTAAGCTGTGGATTCTATGTTCTCAAGCAGGCAGCAGGCTGGGTGTAATGGGTCTCAGATAAGCAAAATAAAGAACAATTATTTATCGTGATTTCTCCCGTGACTCCTCACCCTTGTGTGAGTTGTACGACTGAAGCATGCACTCAAAAGGGCTTTTCTAGTCAACCAATCATTTCTATGCGCCCCATCACCATACAAACTCATTGGATCTCCAGCCTACACCTCAACTTGCCTCCCAATAACTCAGCTTCTCCAAAACCGTTTGTTTCCGAGATGTTTAAATTATTTTTTAATTTGCCATAAAAATAAAAAAAACTAAAACGGATTCGAGGTGGTCGAGGATCCATTCCACCGCTTTCATTCTAACGATCAACCACCCTCCTCCCTTCCTAGCATACAACATAATCCCTACCATTCACAACGATAACAATAATACTTACAATAATACTAATAATACTAATAAAATACTAATAATAATCCACAAAAGTCCATTGTGTACTGACAACATAACACAACACAATTGTGTACTGACAACATAACACAACACAATTGTGTACTGACAACATAACACAACACAATTGTGTACTGACAACACAACAACTCCATGTCACAACGACAACACAACAACTCCATGTCACAACGACAACACAAAAACTCTATGTCACAACGACAGCACAACAACTCCATGTCACAACGACAGCACAACAGCTCCATGTCACAACGACAGCACAACAACTCCATGTCACAACGACAAACAACAACTCCATGTCACAACGACAACACAACAACTCCATGTCACAATGACAACACAACAACTCCATGTCACAACGACAAACAACAACACCCACCGTTCTTCCACATCTGTAGCTCCACAAAGACGCTTTCTCCCAGGGCGTGGAAGAGGCTCAAGAAGTTCTCTTGAGGCATGGAACACAACAGAGGACCCGTGACGCCATAGTTCTTGTAGCGGGGAGGGTCGTTGTTGTTGAAGAGATTGTTGTTTTTGTTGTTGTTGTTGTTGTTGTTGGTGAAGAGGTTGTTGTTGTCAAGGATGTTGTTGTTATTGAGAATATTGTTGTTGTTGTTTTTGCAGCTCGTGGCTTCAAAATTCAATGTGGTGGTGGTGTTGACGGTGTGTTTGTGGTTGTAGATTGCACCACTGAAGTTGGTGGTTGCGTTGAGGCTCGTGTTGTTTGTTTTGTTGGAAACTTCTGTGGCTGGAAACGAGGCATCAGTGACGTCATGTGGCAAGCTGCTTCTGCTGCTGTGCTTGCTTGTTGCCCACAGCAACCATCTGTTCACCTCTTCCACCGTCCAATCAAAAGGGTCTGTGTGGGACAGCGTTCGTGACTGTTCAATGCCTTTCTCAGTCGTTCAAACTCAGCATAAAAATGATGGAGAAGTGATTGTACAATAATAAGCTATTCCAGCGTTTTTTGTAATCGAATGCTCATCAGATCTCTTTCTCTTTACAAAGCCATAAAGATATAACTTGAAGACACACGCAGTCGACTTGCTACAGCGTGAGAAATTTATGAGTGCAGTGCCTACAACTACACGCAACTCCACACAACTCCACAAAACTCCACACAACTCCACATAACTCCACACAACTTCACACAACTCCACACAACTCCACACAACTCCACACAACTCTACACAACTCCACACCACACAACACCACATCACACCACACCACACCACACCACACCACATCACACCTCACCACACCACACCACACCACACCACACCACACCACACCTCACAACACCACATCACACCACACCACACCACATCACACCACACCACACCACACCACATCACATCTCACCACACCTCACCACACCTCACCACACCACATCACACCACACCACACCACACCTCACCACACCACATCACACCACACAACACCACACCACACCACACCACACCACACCTCACCACACCTCACCACACCTCACCACACCTCACCACACCACATCACACCACACCACACCACACCACACCACATCCCACCACACCACATCACACCACACCACACCACACCACACCTCACCACACCACACCAACCCACATCACTATTGTTCTAGACAAGCCAGCACCATTGAAAATATGAATGACATAAACAACTGGCATTTAAAAATTAAACCTTTTGTTACTATTGGTTTTGTGTTGTGTTGATGTTGATGTTGTTAATGTTGATGTTGATGTTGTTAGTGTTGATGTTGATGTTGTTGACGTTGATGTTGATGTTGTTAGTGTTGATGTTGATGTTGATGTTGTTAGTGTTGATGTTGATGTTGTTAACGTTGATGTTGATGTTGTTAGTGTTGATGTTGAGGTTGATATTGTTGATGGCAATGTTGATATTGCTGTTGATGTTAGTGTTGTTGTTGATGGTGTTGATTTTGTTGATGGTGGTGTTGTTGATGCTGATGTTGTTGTTGATGATGTTGATGTTGTTGATGTTGATGCTGATGTTGTGGTTGTTGATGTTGTTAGTGTTGATGCTGTTATTATTAAGAGCACAACACTCACTCAGCTGGATGTTGTACAGCTTGCACACAGACAGCACTCTGCCTAGCACATCTCCTCCATCGTCGTCTGCATCTTCCTCCTCATGCACCTTACTCTTCCTCGTTTTCTCGTCGCTTCCAAACCCCTCTTCCTTTTCCTTCCTGGTGCTCACGTGACCTTCCTGATTGTAAGAGCAGTAGGAAGAAAGGAAGGGAAACAAATCTATGTCCAGTGAACCTTCCTTGAGGTGGGAGTCCCGTTGTGGAGGTGGTTGTAGTTGTTGCAGGTGGTAGGAGATGGCTTGAGGTTGTGGTTGATGTTGTTGTTGATGGTGTTGTTGTTGTTGGTGTTGTTGTTGATGTTGTTGTTGTTGCTGTTTTGAATTTTCAAGTTTTATGAGGTCGTGACAGCTACTGTTGAAGGGGAGCATCTTGTGTTGGAGATGTTGAAGTCTTTGAGGTTGTTGCGTGTGTTGAGGTTGTTGCGTGTGTTGAGGTTGTTGTAAATGTTGACGTTGTTGTAAATGTTGAAGTTGTTGTGAATGTTGGCATTCAAGTGTCTTCTTGTTGGACACCGTCCTTTCACACTTTGCAAGGACATTGTCTTCGAAGGCGCTGCAAAAGAGAGGTTCGAGGGAGGAGACGCTGTGGGCCTTCTTGGCAGTTGAGTCGCTGAGGGGTGCTTGGAGGTCGTCTGCGTAAGGAAAAAACTCTGAAACGTCCAAGTAGTCGAGACTGCTGTCGATCAGGTCTGTGTGTAGGTCTGTGTGTAAGTCTGTGTGCAAGTCTGTGTGTAAGTCTGTGTGCAAGTCTGTGTGGATGTCTGTGTGGATGTCTGTGTGCAAGTCTGTGTGGATGTCTGTGTGGAGATCATCCATAAAACAGTCCATGGCGTCCATGTCGTCTGCTGACATCATGTCAGCCTGGGAGGAGGAGGGAGGTGAATGTCAGGGATGAAAACTACAAGATTTACAACGCACGATGAGTCATGGACAATAACGATGACTCATGGACAACGAAGATGAGTCATGGACAACGAAGATGAGTCATGGACAACGAAGATGACTCATGGAAAACGCACGATGAGTCATGGACAATAACGATGACTCATGGACAACGACGATGAGTCATGGACAACGAAGATGACTTATGGACAACACACGATGAGTCATGGACAACACACTATGACTCATGGACACGCTGATGACTCATAGACACGCTGATGAGTCATGGACAACACACGATGACTCATGGACACGCTGATGATAGCTCTGGTTGTTGTCACTCATGTGCATGCTTACAACTTGGCGATATGAGTTGAAGCTCTCGCCTCTGAGCACTTGCGCCGGATGCTTCGTCTTATGACGTCATTCGTAAGCATAGACACCTTCAGGCCTTCCAGTGCTTGTCCTTAATAGACCAAACAACCTTCCAGCGCACTAACACTTCAACCAACGTTATACTCAATTATGCGCTTTCAAGTATGAGGTCCGCGTAATTGCGGCAACACCACGCATTATGACGCCAGCCACCTCCTGCACTATTACCATGTCATTATTCTTTTCAGAAATAATTTTAAAAAAGTTAAAAATAGAAATAAAAGAATTTTGATGATGATGATGATGATGATGATGATGATGATGATGATGATGATGATGATGATGATGATGATGATATGATGATGATGATGATGATGATGATGATGATGATGATGATGATGATGATGATGATGATGATGATGATGATGATGATGATGATGATGATGATGATGATGACGATGATGATGATGATATTGATGATGATGATGATGATGATGATGATGATGATGATGATGATGATGATGATGATGATGATGATGATGATGATGATGATGATGATGATGATGATGATGATGATGATGATGATGATGATGATGATGATGATGATGATGATGATGATGATGATGATGATGATGATGATGATGATGATGATGATGATGATGATGATGATGATGATGATGATGATGATGATGATGATGATGATGATGATGATGATGATGATGATGATGATGATGATGATGATGATGATGATGATGATGATGATGATGATGATGATGATGATGATGATGATGATGATGATGATGATGATGATGATGATGATGATGATGATGATGATGATGATGATGATGATGATGATGATGATGATGATGATGATGATGATGATGATGATGATGATGATGATGATGATGATGATGATGATGATGATGATGATGATGATGATGATGATGATGATGATGATGATGATGATGATGATGATGATGATGATGATGATGATGATGATGATGATGATGATGATGATGATGATGATGATGATGATGATGATGATGATGATGATGATGATGATGATGATGATGATGATGATGATGATGATGATGATGATGATGATGATGATGATGATGATGATGATGATGATGATGATGATGATGATGATGATGATGATGATGATGATGATGATGATGATGATGATGATGATGATGATGATGATGATGATGATGATGATGATGATGATGATGATGATGATGATGATGATGATGATGATGATGACGATGATGATTATGATCAAAATTCGAAACACATAAATATTTTTTTCTCATTCTTCAGTTAAAACTCACTCACTCTTCATTCACTTTCTCTCATTCACTCATTCATTACTCAGTCTCCATCAGTCTCCATCAGTCTCCATCAGTCTCATTCTCCATCCCAATCCACCACTCACTCTTCCATCCCAACTCTTCAATCCACCACTCACTCTTCCATCCCAACTCTTCAATCCACCACTCACTCTTCCATCCCAACTCTTCAATCCACCACTCACTCTTCCATCCCAACTCTTCAATCCACCAGGCTCCACCAACCATCCACACCCAATAGTTTCTTCGAATTCAAACTTATAAACACGCAAAACCTTCGTCAAAAAAC
>OX387248.1:426158-433658 GCA_947562095.1 Branchellion lobata
ACCCACAGCCGCTTCACTTCTTCACGCACAGCACGAAGCAGTGAAGAAAACCAACTCACACACCCTCCCCCTCCGCCAACAAACTCCTCAGCCTCTCCTCGAACAGCACAGCCGCTCTCTTTTCCTCCTCCAGCTGGCAAGACACGGCCTCAAACACCCTCCTCACTCCCTCCCCACCCCCCTCTATGCCAGTCAAATCTCTAAGCACACCAGCCAACCTCGACCCCTCAACACCAATCCCACCCCTCCTTTTAACCTCCACGTTCAAGTCATCCTCATCCACGCCTCCAATCCATTTTCGTTTACTTCTGTCATCCTTCCTCTCCATCCATTCAGTCGGATCTGCTCTTCTGTCCAGTAATGTTCCGTCGAGGTTTAAGTTGGCAGAAATATCAACAGTCTTATTTCTATCTTTATTATTATCATTATTATCATTATTATTATTATTATTATTATTATTATTATTTTTATTATTATTATTATTGTCTATATTACCGTTGTTATTATCAATACCATCATCTTGCGAAAGAGTGAGATAGGCTTGCAGCTTGTTCCATCCTTCCTTCTCCTCCTCCACCAACCTCCTCACCTCCTCCACTATCCTATTGCTCTCACCCCTACCACCATTCATATTATAGGCCGCATCGACATCATGTTTGTCATTGCTCTTTTTAATTGCATACACGTCTCCATCTTCTTCTTCTTCTTCTTCTTCTTCTCCTTCTTCTTCTTCTTCTTCTTCATCACCCACTCCAACTCCTTCCCTTCCATTATATTTCTGCCTTCCAACATTAACAACCCCATCAACTTCTCTTACAATGCATTCGTCTTTATAACCACCATCACCATCATCACCTCCACCACCACCATCACCTCCACCATCACCACCATCAACACCACCATCACCACCATCAACACCACCATCACCATCTTCAACACCATCATCATTATCAGCGTGTCTGAACAGCTTTTTGAAGCACTCGTATATTTCGGTGTCCTCCTGCTGACTCGTCGCAAACGTCACCACGTTCCACCGCCTCTTAGGCCTCCTGCCCCCTGTGTGGTGTTGTGTGGTATGGTGTCGTGTGGTGAGGTATGATGTGGTGTGGTGTGGTATGGTTGTGTGGTATGGTGTTGTGTGGTATGGTTGTGTGGTATGGTGTTGTGTGGTATGTTAAGGTGTGGTGAGGTGTAATGAGACGTGGCGTGGTTTGGTGGGGTGAAGCGGTTGTGTGGTGTGGTGAAGATATACAAGTAGGCGGTTTATTGGTGAATGCGTTTCACATGTGCCGAATGGTGTGGGTTTGTGGTGGTTATGACGCAAGCACGAAAACGAATCTTAGTCCACATTCCAACTTGCCCACATCAGAGCTCATTTCGAATCAATAGAGGGATAAAAATCATTTGGAAGTTCACTTTTCAACAGGTCAGCCTTTCGCGCCAAGTCAACATCCAATGCCTGCATGTCTGCAGTCAAATACGTGACTGTCGTTTGGGGACCAAACTGTGGAGGCAGTGGTGGTGGTGTCGATGTGCCTTTGTTTTATTTTGAATTCAAATGTTGGCAATCTTCAAAATTTTCGTTTACTTTTAATTCAAAGAAAAAATAACCTTTAAAAATAGTTTGACTTTATAATTTTTGTTGATCTGACAAAGAATTTGAAACAAGGACGCACCCGTTTGGTTGATAATTTTGAGAAGTGTGGCGTGGTGGAGTGGTGGAGAGGAGGTGCGGTGGTGAGGTGGCGGAGGCAGGAGAGGTGGTGTTCGAAGCACGCCAGAATGAAGTCCTTGTGTGTGGTGTAGGTGCTCTTGCAAGAGATGGATTCCCTGTGGTGGGTGCCTGTAGAGGGAGGATGAGGTGGTGCAGTGTGGTGTTCATAGTAACTCTAGTGATGCTGTTGTGTGTCCAGGGCATGATGTGGTGTGTTCCAAGTGATGTCATCGCAATCCCTTACGCCAAAACTCACCTCTGTTCTGTGCTCTAGCTTGTGTGAAGCGCCATCTGTCGACCAGTCTGCTCACTCTGCGGTGAAAGTGGTAGAAATTATCCACTGGTGCTCAGCGGTCATCGACTTCGAAGTCAAAGGAGGAAAATGCTGAAAATATTATACATGGAAAAAAAGGAAACTTGAAACAACACGACAACACACAACACAACAACACAACAACAACACAACAACACAACAACACCACAACAACACAACAACACACAACACAACAACACAACAACACACAACACAACAACACGACAACACAACAACACAACACAAACACACGACAACACAACAACACAACACGACAACAATGGTGCTGAAGGACTGACTTGAAGGAGAGGTTGACGTTGGCAGCCACCAGAGCACTTGCTACTCCACGCTCCAGTGCTCCACGCTCCAGTGCACTTCCTTGCTGTAGCACCCCTTGCAGGTACTCACACAGCCTGCCAGCCACCTCATCACACTTCCCTTCTCTCGCGTTCCTCATTCCTCCATACTCCGTGTATACATCATTACCTCCATCTTCTTCTTCTTCCTCCTCACCATCATCGCCTTCCTCGGCGTACTTGGGTAAGATGAGGAGTGACGTCATGAACTCCAAGAACCTCCTACTTTGGTGAGCACACGGAGTCTCTGTGGGTGGAATGATTGATCCATTGATCTTAATCGGAATGAACAAGAGTGAAATAACCGGACCAGACTGGAGTGATTATTATTGGTGGTTTGTGGCATTGTTGGTTGAAGTCACTCAAGCAACAGCACACACCACTGTGAGGGTGGTATGGAGGGTAGGGAGATGCATTGGAAGGAACATGTCGAGGCTTCGTTATCATCTCCTGTAGCCTCCTTATCAGCTGGTTGTACTCGCACAACATCTCTCCGAAAGTCTGTGTGTGTGTGTGTGTGTGTGTGCGTGTGCGCGTGTGCATGCACATAAATATGTATGTGTTGTAACAAAAGCTCAACCTTTAACACACACACATTAGATACATTAACCTACAACCCACCCACCCATCAACCACCCCCCAACCCACTCACTAACCACTCACCCACCCACCATCCAGCCACCCACCCACCCACCATCCAGCCACCCACCCACCCACCATATATCGCACGTCTCCATTCGGTTCCTCCTTCAGGTGCACAGCGCCAGCGAAGTACTTGCAGACGGCGGCCTCGAACAAGTCCACCAGCGCAGACGAAGCCACACCAGCCGACGCCTTCGACCTGCTCAGCAACCACTCCAGAGCTCCCTTCAACTGGTGGGTGGGTGGCCACGATCGCGAATGTTGTCGTTTTTTGGTGCTTCTTTGGCTTCTAAGTTTTTGAAACATCAAGTGATCAACTTCGTTACAGTTGCAACAACAACAACAACAACAACAACAACAACAACAATGACAACAACAACAAAAACAACAACAACAATAAGTCATAAAGTGTCACCTTATCACTCAGTTCCAAGTTTTGCACGTCATCCAGTGCACAGTCCACGTTGACTACGTCATAATGACTCACCAGTCCCAGCCTCGATAATGACGTCAAACTTCTGACTACTTCTGATTGGCTGTGGCGTGATTTACTCGACCTCATTACAACCAATGCTACATCCTGATTGGTCGGAAGTGACACCAACAAGTTGCGCAGCCTATCCTGTTCAAACTCCATGCTCTGTGGATTTACAGTGATATGCAAGTTGGAAATGTGAATTTAAATACAAGAGTTGAAAATGTGTTGCGTTATAGCGGTTGAAGGAGAAACTACGGAGCGGTATTGGGTTCAAAGTGACAAGCGATTCCTTCAAAGTAAGAGGCACCTGAGCGTCTGAGAGGACGAAGAGGAGGGCTTGAATGGCTGCCACTTCGTCCTCTGATGACACCCCCCCACCCACACTCCGAACCACCGTGGTGACCGCCTTCCACCCATCCCCCACTCTAAGCCGCCTCTTGTCAATTATGCGCAAGTCATCATCTCCCTCCTCCTCCTCTTCATCGTCATCGTTGTTGTCACCATTCTCCTTAGCGCCATTGTTCGTCTTATCAACGGACGCCTTCAATTTTTGTTTTAAGAACTTGAAGAAGGGTACTTGTTGGATGGATTGGACATCCCCACCACCACCCCTACCACCACCACCACCACCCCCGCCACCACCACCACCACCCCCACCACCACCACCACCACCACCACCACCACCACCACCACCACCACTCCAGTCTGCAGCAGAAGGCAGGCTGATGAGAAGTTTCCAAAAAAAGTGGTTGCCTTGGCAACGGTGCAGAAGACCGCTGTGGAGAAGCATGGAGGGCAGGTCAAATGGCTCGGCACACGCCTCAATCTCCCGCCTTCTGCGAGCAGACAAACGCCCTATGGCGACCGTCCAGTCCTCGTTGGAAGAAGGAGAAGCGTATGAATTGGAAGAGAGAAGAGGAGGAGGAAGAGTGCATGGGCGGGAGAGAGCATCTGGAGGCTGCAGGCTGGGAGCGGCAGGAAAGAGCCTGTCACAACGGAGGTCCCTGTACCGGCCTGGGATGTTGCCTCGTTCGTCTGCCAAACTATTCTTTTATCCATTCATTCACTTTTACATCCATCCTTCCATCCTGCCATCCTTCCAACTCTGACTCATTCTTCATTCAAACATCCACATTCCACAAGTTGTTCAACTCATCTTTTCATCAGCTCATTCTCACACGAATTCCTCCACCCCTCTTCACTCATCCACCCATCAATCAACCACCCCTCTTCACTCACTCATCCACCCATGCACTCAGTAAAAGAGTACAACTCACCCATCCACAATGCTCCATACTTCCTCTGCAGCCTGCCCCTCCGATCCCCTTCCAACCTCTCCTGCACCACCTGCACCACCACGTCCCTTGAGAACTCAGTCAGCAGGTCGAGCATCAGTTCGAATGCTGCTTCCTCCTGCTCCTGCATGTCTCTGCGGGAGTGAGTTTACTTGCATGCACTTGTAGAAAATTGAACTTTGAACATTTGAAAAAAAATTAACTTTTTATTTGAAAGATCATTAAAGACGTGGTGTTGGTGAATCGTCATGAATTAGAATGGACAGAAGAGGAGGAAGAGGTGGAATGAACGAAGGAGGAAGAGGAGGAAGAAGCCGAATGAACAAAGAAGGAGGAAGAGGAAACAGAATGAATGGAGGAAATGAGACTGACTTGTAGACATGCGTAGTGAAGTCTTGTATTTCCTCTCGAACCATGTCATTGTACAAGAAGTCACGGTAGTTGTCGAGTGACTGTTGACGTTGTTGCTGTTGTTTTTGTTGTTGTTGCCGTTGTTTTTGTTGTTGCTGCTGTTGTTTTTGTTGTTGCTGCTGCTGTTTTTGTTGTTGTTGACTTTTCAAATGGTCTGTTTTTTGCGAAGAAAAAATATTTGTTTGAGAGCGATCGAATTGTTGTGGAAAGGCACTTGATTGTTGCTGGAATGCCCTTGTTGTATGTAATGTTGTTGTTGTGAGCCCTGATGTAGTTGTGGAAAGAAATGTTGTTGTTGTGAGCCCTGATGTAGTTGTGGAAAGAAATGTCGTTGTTGCCTGCGATGTTGTTGCAAACTTCGAAGCTGGCGACTTATTCTTCAGCCTTCCGAAGATGTTCGATGAGCCTTGGAAGAGGTTTTGCTTGCCGAACACGATGCCCGCATGCCGAGGTGGTGCCTGGAGCAGACTGCCCACCGGTGACCCAGTTGAGTGGTGGCTGGCAGGGGTGGCGTCGTTCGAGGCCTCAAGAAGCACTGTACCACTTGCGGTCCCATGCGGTGGTGGCTCGCTGGTGTGGCCTTGAAGCCCAGTGGTGGTCTGAACCCACTTACCTGAGCCTCTATTCCTCTCAACCGCCTGCCGCTCCTCCTCGTAACACTCCGAAGCAACCTCCCTGCCAACCAAGTGTGAATTTGTGGAACACCAAAATAACAATAAGCTACTCAATTCTAACTTTTAAATCAGCCTCATCATCATCATCATCATCATCATCATCACCATCATCATCATCATCATCATCATCATCACCATCATCATCATCATCATCATCATCATCATCGTCGTCATCATCATCATCATCATCATCATCATCATCATCATCATCATCATCATCATCATCATCATCATCATCATCATCATCATTATCATCATCATCATCAGCACCTCATCATATGCATCAACTCCTCTCTTAGCAGCATGTTGCCCTCCATATTGCACAACAGCTTCTGCCGTAACGAATCCTCTGAAGGCACTTTTGTCACATTTGTTGTTGTTTTTGTTTTTAATGTTCTTCTTTGTGTCGTTGGTTGATGTTGTGACGTCATTTGGGACTTCTCATCATGTGTTCTGTTGAGCAGAACTCCCTGGTTGCCTCTGCCCTGCGGCACAGAACCTCTGCTCCTGACTGCTCCCTTGTCGCTCGAAGTGTTATCGTGTTGTTGTCGTTGCGGAGCGTTGAGAAGTTGTAGGGTGTGTTGGTCAACGGAGTAGTGATCGTGCTTGTCGAAGCTGCAGAGAGGAGTGATGCTGTGCTGGCCCACACTGCCTCCGTTCACCACCTGCGTGCACGTTTGCATCGACTTCGCTAACAGCAGCAGCATCATCAACACCACAAACATCCGTAACATCCCTACGTTAACATCAGGAAGGTATTTCCACTTCCTCCCGCCTCCTCACACACCCACCACCACCTCCTTACACACCCACCACCACCTCCCACCCCCTCCCACCACTACCTCCCACCTCTTCACACACCCACCACCACCTCAGCCAGGGACTTGTTCATCTTGGCAGCCACCAGAAGGGGGGACCTCTTCAATTCGATGGCTCCCTCGCCCTCCTGAACACTCCTCGTCTGCACCATCAACCTCATCACGTCCTCGCCACCACCACCACCACCACCACCACCAGTAGCAGCTTCTGGAACCTTCTGGAAAGAGAGGTTGAAGTGCGCCAAGAAGTCCTGCAGACTGGCCAGGTGGTCGAAGCCTAACATGTCACACAACTCCTTCACCGGGTACTGGAGAGAAAAATAAAAATTAAAAAAATAATCATGATAATCATAATAATGAATATAATTTTTGAAGCTCCAGGACGAGCAACAAGGCATATCGAATGCACTCAAGCATTCCATTAACGGAGGCGAACATTTTGAGATCGCTTATCTTTCTAACACCCACCCACCCTCCTCCTCCTCCTCCTCCTCCTCCTCCTCCTCCTCCTCCTCCTCCTCCTCCTCCTCCTCCTCATCCTCCTCCTCCTCCTTCCCCTCCTCCTTCCCCTCCTCTTCTCCCTCCTCCCCTTCTTCTCCACCCACGTTGAGGGCCTTGCTGGCAGGCAGGAGACTGTACACCTTGACGACCCTCTTGAGCGCCATGCAGCGCACCTGGTTGAAGTACCTGAAACGGCATGGTTGGATGGATAATGATACAGGTGGACTGGTTGAGATGATAACTAATACAGGTGGAGTGGTTGGGTTAATAACTAGTACAGGTGTAAAAGGCAAACAAG
>OX387248.1:436158-496161 GCA_947562095.1 Branchellion lobata
CATTCAACCATTCAACCATTCAACCACCCAACCACCCAACCACCCAACCACTCAGCCACTCAAAAACCCACTCAGCCACTCAATCACCCACTCAACCACTCACCCACTTAACCAACCACTCAATCACCCACTCAACCACTCACCCACTTAACCAACCACTCAATTACCCAACCAACCGTCGCCTGGCCTCCCTCATGTAGCGCTCTTTCTCAGGGCACATGTCAGCACACAGGGCTATGAGGGCAGGTCGGGTGGCCAGCTGCGAGAGCTTCTGCTTGCTGACGGACTTAAGCAGCTTGTCTCGTTGCTCAAGCACCTGGAAGCGCTCCATGGCGGTGGTGGCAGTGGTGCTGGAGAGCTCTGCAAGCTGGCTCTTAATAGAAGAGCTGGTGGTGAGTATGGTGGTGGAGATGGTGGCCGTGACGGGGGTGGTGGCATCTTGTTCTGTGTCTTTCCTGCCTTCTGCACTCCTCATGATCTTATTCACTTCACAATTCTCTGCATTGAAGGAGTTCTCTGCACCACCACCATCATCATCATCAGCACCAGCTTCAGCAGTATCATCAGCACCACCACCATCATCATCATCAGCAGCAGCACCACCATCATCATCATCATCAGCACCACCACCACCATTATCATCAACACCAGCTTCAGCCGTATCATCATGTTCCACATCATCATCATGATCAACATCGACGTCATCATCATTCTCATCCAGGTCGACGTCACCACCATTGTCATCACCATCATCATTATCTTCATCAACCACACCATCAGCCTCATCAGCATCAACAACACCATCTGCCTCATCAGCATCAACAACACCATACGCATTATCATCGATGTTGGAGTCAATATCTCCAGATTTGTCTTCAATTTCTGGCAAGGATTACAGTTGTGGTTTTGTGGAACAGAAATACATTGACAAGGTGCTTTGACAGACATTATACAAACACCTTGATAAAATAGGACTTTATAGAAGTGTTTGAATCACACCCATACAGTTTAACTTTAAACAGCGTTGAACTAATACTATAAAAAGACCAATTCATTGATTCCTAATGGACTTTTGTTCAAATAAACCCAGACTACCAATGCATCTGTATAACGCTCTACTATAAAGCGTTCACCTTTGGGAGATGTGGACTTTTCAAAAGAAAGCTCAGCACTCTTCAAACTTGTTTGACTACTGGAAACACCCACCCATGTGCCAGTTTTACCTGAAAGGCAAATTTTATTTCTATTATACTGAAAAGTAAACCTTGTATTAAGGTTATTATCAAGTGTTCATTAGCATATTTGCAAGCTAAAACATAGAAAAGTAAAAGAACCATCATAGATAAAAGATTTTGGTTCGACCACCACGATGTTGCTGGACATTTCGGTAGTGGTTGGTATATAGGTGGCACTCGAGGAGCTCCCAGGAAGCATACTGTTCAAAGAAGTAGTACCATTGAATGGTTTAGAAGCCACACCACCCAAGGCTTCAAATGATGATGGGACGAATGGCTGTTGATTTGATGAAAAAGCAGCTCCAAAAGGTGTGGAATGTTGATCATTGAGGGCATCATCAGGAAGAACAGAAGGAACATTAGAAAACATATTTCCGGCTGTGGTGGCTGTTGAAATGTTGGTGTCCATTGTGTTGGTCATTGCAAGCATGAATGGGTTTGTGGACGATTCCGAGGAAGTGGTGAATGAAGGCATATTTGATGTTGGTAAAAATAAATTGGAATTAGGTTCTGTTGAAGAAAAAATGTTAATCTCTGCAGTCGTTTTGGAAGGAAAATTAGTGTTAACGGTTGACGCAAAAGGATTATTTTCACTACCGTGGAACAACCTTGATCCAAAAACGTTGCTTTTGCTTTGAGAAAAGATATTAAAACTGGGTGGCTGAGAATCGGTGCTTTTGAAGGAAGTGCTCGAGGAGGACCTGAACAGCGCATTCACATCCATATCGCTAAGAGGGAAAGATTGGGCACTTGTAGCAGGAGAATCTTGAAATCTTCCCACCGTAGGAAGAAATATATTTGTATCCATTTTCAGACCTAATAGTGAATTCTAAAACGTATGAACCAAAAAAACAATCAGTCGTTATCCAGTTAGATGAAATTCATCAAACCACAGTCTACTAAACGAAATGTATTTTGAAATTATCTAGTACACGTTAAAAAATCGTCAGAAAACGCCACCCAGGACACAGAATATATGTTACGAAAAAAAGGTTCTCAACGGATATTTGAAACTATTTAAAGCGCTCTTGCTAATAGTGGGCGCTAGATAAACAACTGATTACATTGTATTACAATATATATTTTTTAATAATTATATTTTATTGTATTATAATTTAATATGATTTGATTTTTTTTGTTTAATTATTTTATCAATCTGATAAAGGTATTGATAGTAATAAATTTAGAAAGTAAACATTTGAATATTATTTTGAAATATTATTTTTTGAACAAAGTTCAAAAAACGCATTACTAACGTTTTGATAATATTAGATCAGATTAAAGATCAACATCTGAAAAATATGGGTTTTGTGAATTTATGTTTGTTTGATTATAATATTGATGTGAAAAATGGCTCATTTGAACTGTTAAATGAACAAATCAATGAAATAAAATCTGAAAATTGTTTTAATGCTTTCAATATAAATTTACATGTTCGCATTCGTGTACTGTATCACTAGCGTAATGTCTTGGTAATGTTTTGCGATGTTCGACTCTAATAAATTCTTTGGGCTTAAACTGATTGCCGTATGCACTATCTCACTTTTTGAAAACTTTATATATACACAAAATAAAGAGTATTGAACACTCATTATAATTATTGAGGTTTCAAAGACGGCTTTCTAGTTTTTTGATCTTTTATATTCCATTCGTCTAGTCTAACTTTTATTGAAAATGCTGAATCTTGTATTCAGTAAGTGCATTGATATTTTCAGCATATATCTTATTTTAAAAAATCAATCAAGTACGAAACCCTCTTTTGATTAACTGGCATTTCTAAAAATAAAGACAAAATACTTCAATAATCGCGTATGAAAGATACAAACGCTTTTCAGCTACCATGTTTCTCAACACCTTGACTCCCAAGTTCTACGTAGCTCTCACAGGCACCTCTTCACTCATCTCGGCCCTCATTCTGGTAATGATGAGTTTAGCTGAGTTTATTCTCATTTCACTATTTTCAGCCTACAAATCGTCTTCCAAGTTTTCATTTTCCAATCTTGATTTGTGAGCAAAGTGACAGAACTGACGTGTGACTGTTGCAGATATTTGAGTGGTGGTACTTCAAGCGGTATGGCACCTCCTTCATTGAACAGTTCACCGTCAACTACCTCAGTCCCTGGCTTGGAGGGGCCGACAGTAACAATGAGGCAGATGAGGAGGTGGCAGAAGAACAAGCCATGCCAGGTGCCATAACAGCTTACTCTCATTACTTCTCCATTCTACTAAAATACCATGGAATATTAATCTATTCAAGTATAATTCTCCTAGCATAATATTATGCACAGTACTATACAAATTATATTCTTCAAGTCCAATTATGAGCCTTTCAACCTTCCCATTAATCAATCATAATTCATTACAGTGTTATTTTTATTAACCTGATATGGACTGAGAAAACAAGTGATAACACATCAGCATCACTAATCCATACCTTCATGAAAGTCTTTATCAGATTATTGTACTTATTACTCCTGTTTGAAATAATACTCCCGTAAGTATTCCATTCTTAACTCCGAAACACTTCCATGCTTCAGAATGCAAAGTGTGGCAGAACCCACTGAGTCTGTTCCGAGGGGCGGAGTACCAGAGGTGGGTGCCCTGGTGCTTGTGTGCATGACACATCCATCACTCAACCACATCCACTCCATCACCAACAACTTTCACACAATTATCATGTCTTTTTCTCAATAGCACAAGTCTCTGAACCTTTATTGCAGCCAATAATCCATCCTGCCACAAATGGATCTTCACACTGTCTTTGACCAACCACCATACAACCACCTCTCAAATTCCATACAACCACCGTCAGGTTCCAGCAGGCCACGGGAACTGAGCCACTTACCTACTTTGACATGAACCTCTCTGCACAGGACCACCAAACACTCTTCACCTGCGAGGACGACAATGGAAAGTCTGAGTATGAAGGTGGCTGGTGGTGGCTGGTGGTGGCTAGTGTTAGTTGGTGGTGGTTGGTGGTGGTTGGTGGTGGCTGGTGGGGGCTAGTGGTAGTTGGTGGTGGCTGGTGGTGGTTGGTGGTGGCTGGTGGTGGTTGGTGGTGGTGGAAAGGTTATTTTGAGGGATGTACCCTTTGTGAGGTGATGATATGTCGTTTATAGCTCAAACAACAGCATCCCACCACAACCATGCACACCACAGCCACACACAGCCATGCACACCACTGCCACACACAGCCATGCACACCACTGCCACACCAACAGGCGTGCACACCACTGCCACACCCACAGCCATGCATACTACAGCTATGCACACCACTGCCACACCAACAGGCGTGCACACCACAGCCACACACAGCCATGCACACCAACAGCCATGCACACACAGCCATGCACACCAACAGCCATGCACACACAGCCATGCACACACAGCCATGCAGGTGGCGTGGAGGGAAAGAGACAAGAATGCAAGAATATCTGCTGCCAAGCACGTGCTCCAGAAGAACCCTGAGTTATTATTATTTCTGTTACTATTTTTTTATTATTTTTATTATTATTTTCATTATTTTCAGTATTAATATTTACATCATATTTGCTATTGTCCAACTGACTCAACAACCATGGTAGAAACAGTTTTTGCCACCACCAACACCACCACCACTGCACCAACATCTCCACAGTTGCACGCCAGCCATGATCTTGTTAGCTGAGGAGGAGTGCACCACCATACTAGAGGTAGTCTTTGTTGTGTGGTCTTTTGTTGAGATATTCCACACTATTAAACCTTTTCAGGTAGAGAAGTTGTTACGACATGCTCAGAAGTGTGCAGAGAGTAGTTGTCGCAGGTCACTGCCCTACCAACACAACTCCAACCACGCCGTCTACAGTGCGTCCCACCTGTTCCCACCCTTCCACCCATTCATCCCATTTCTTCCACCCTTCCACCCATTCATCCCACCTCCTTCCACCTTTCCACCTTCGAACATCATTCCTTCCATCATTCCACAACATGCTTCGTTAACTCTGCCATGATGACATCTCTTGTCACATTATTCATTCTTTAATAAGTTTTTGTTTGTCTCATTATATTTCATCATGAGGTTATCACCACCATCGTCCACCTGCATCATCCACCATCAACCACACACCGCCATCAACCGCTTCAAACCACACCTCTACACCACACCACACATACCACCACACGACACATACCACCACACCACACCACACATACCACCACACCACACATTCCACCACACCACACCACACATGCCTCAGAGAGAGATGTGAACATCTTGGTGTACATCAGACGCAGGCTGGCCATGTGTGCCCGCAAGCTGGGCAGGGTGAAGGACTCGGTGAAGATGATGAGAGAGGTTGCTTGGAAGGCTTGGTCATTTAATTAGTAATCAATTTATTTAATTGCATGATTAATCTTATGATTGCTTCAAACAAGTTGAACTCAGAACTGCCACCCACTCACGACCACCGCCACCACTCACACACACCACCACTACCACTCGCGAACACCACCACCACTCACGAACACCACCACCACCACTCACGAACACCACCACCACTCACGAACACCACCACCACTCACGCACACCACCACTCACGAACACCACCACCACTCACGCACACCACCACTCACGAACACCACCACCACTCACGCACACCACCACTCACGAACACCACCACCACCACTCACGAACACCACCACCACTCACGCACACCACCACTCACGAACACCACCACCACTAACGCACACCACCACTCACGAACACCACCACTCACGCACAGCTGATAAAAGACTTTCCCTCCTTCGACCTCTTCAACATCTACGAGAACCTCATTGAGTCACTCCTCGAGATCCAGGCCTACCCTGACGTCCAAGCCCTCCTCGCCAAATACGACGGTCCGTGCTCTGTGCTGTTGGGGCGTTGTTGCTGCTGCTGTTGTTGTTGTTGCTGTCCTTGTTTTTGTTGTTATTTTTGTTGCTGTCTTTGTTGTTGTTATTGTGGTTGCTGTTTTTGTTGTTGTTGTTGTTGCTGTTGTTATTGTGGTTAGGTTGTTGTTAAGGATGTTGTTCGTGTTTTTGTTGTTTTTTGTTGTGTTATGACAGTAGTTGTATGTTTTTTATGGTTGTTATTATGCTTCGGCGTTGTTGTTTGCATGCTTTTTCAAATTTCTTTACCATCATCATCATCATCATCATCATCATCATCATCATCATTATCATCATCATCATCATCACCACCACGTGACCACACACCAACAGATATCAACATCCCAAAGTCGGCAGTCATATGTTACACTGCAGCCCTCCTCAAGGCCCGATTTGTTGCAGACAAGTGGGTGGTGGTGGTGGTGGTGGTGGTGGTGATGATGATGATGATGATGATGATGATGATGATGATGATGATGATGATGATGATGATGATGATGATGATGATGCTGTTGCAGGTTTTCTCCGGAGCAAGCATCAAAAAGGGGTCTGAGTGTGGTGGAGTTGAGTGCGGTTGAGGCCATTCATCGAGCTGTTGAGTTCAACCCCCATGCTCCCAAGGTGGTGGTGTTGTTGTTGTTGGTGTTGTTGTTGTTGGTGTTGTTGGTAGTGTCGTTGATGGCGGTGTTGTTGTTGACACACCACACCACACCACAGTACCTGTTGGAGATGAAGCCGCTGATCTTCCCTCCGGAGCACATCCTCAAGCGAGGCGACAGCGAGGGCATCGCCTACTCCTTCTTCCACCTGCAACACTGGAAGAGGGTGGATGGCGCTCTCAACCTCCTCTACCACACCTGGCAGGGAGGTACTTGCCGCTTTGTTGCTTCCCTGTCTGTTTGCTTGGTCGTTTGCTTGGTCGCTTGTTTGTTTGTTTGTGTGTTTGTTTGTATATTTGGTCGTTTGCTTGTTTGTGTCTTTGCTTGTTTGTTTGTTTGGTCGTTTGCTTTTTTGTTTTTGTGTTCGTTTTTTTTTTGTTTTTGACATGGGTGCATGGTGGCATTGAATCCGCCCTGGTGTGGTTGCATGCTGGTGGCATGAAGCTGTGAAGGACACCGTTGAACCACCACCACTCAGCCTTCCGCATGATTCCCTACCCACTCGAGAAGACCACCCCCTCTTACGACTACCCCCTCAACAACGATGTCACAGACCGAGACCTTCTGCCTGGTGAGAACTTGTCACATCTAGGCCTATCATGTGCGTTTTTATCCCTTCATACCACACACCCCTCTAGCTGGTCTGTTTGCGTACTCTAACACCACCACAACCACTCACTCGTTCATCTAACACTCCATTAAGTACGAATGCAACTACAAACCACCACTCCAGCGTTCCACGACTTCTCGACCTACCCTAAGAAGGACCTTCCTTTCTTCGTCCTCTTCACCGGAGGCCTGTGTTCCTTCAGTGCCCTGGTGGCTGTGCTCACCTTCCAGTACCCCGAGCCCACCTCCTCCTTTGTCAAATGGGTCTATCCTGCGAGCTGTTCTATCATTAGTTTCATAATTAATTACGAAATTAGTTATTTTTTAAATTCTGATCCGCGCACGCACACACACACACACACACACACACACACACACACACACACACACACACACACACACACACACACACAGATAGTAGGGTACGCGAGAGTTCCAGTGATGTTCATATTGGACAGCTTCGAGTTCATGTTGCCGAGCAATGTTCTGCGCCATCTATCGACCGTGTGATGTTCCATCAGACCTCTGGTGGTCCGTCCACCACTACACCAGACTAGAACACTACCACACCACACCACACCACACCACAACACCACACCACACCAAAACACCGCACAACACATCACCACACCACACCACACCACAACACCACACCACACCAAAACACCGCACAACACATCACCACACCACAACACACCACCACGCCACAACACCACGCCACATCACATCACACCTCCACGTAGTCAGCATCAACAGTCACATTTCAATACTGCATCCTCCCTTGTTTGTTTGTACATACACTCTGCAGCCCATCACCTCGCTGCATCATACTACCATTTCCACTGCTGCTGCTACTACTACTACTACTACTACTACTACTACTACTACTACTACTACTACTACTACTACTACTACTACTACTACTACTACTACTACTACTACTACTACTACTACTACTACTACTACTACTACTACTACTACTACTACTACTACTACTACTACTACTACTACTACTACTACTACTACTACTACCTACTACTACTACCACTACTACTACTACTACTACTACTACTACTACTACTACTACTACTACTACTACTACTACTACTACTACTACTACTACTACTACTACTACTACTACTACTACTACTACTACTACTACTACTACTACTACTACTACTACTACTACTACTACTACTACTACTACTACTACTACTACTACTACTACTACTACTACTACTACTACTACTACTACTACTACTACTACTACTACTACTACTACTACTACTACCACTACTACTACCACTACTACTACCACTACTACTACTACTACTACTACTACTACTTCTACTACTACTACTACTACTACTACTACTACTACTACTACTACTACTACTACTACTACTACTACTATTACGGCTACCACTACCTAACCTTGTTATGGTTATTTCAGAGCATTCAGCGACAGGCATCTCGCCTACTGGTTGCGTGCACGGGTGCTTGCGAAGTCCATGTACGCAAGTGATCCGTTCGTAGCTGAGGACGCTTCAAAAATGTTTTTCACGCCAAAAACACCCTCAAAATTTTTTTTTAAATCGGAAATTTTAAGGTTTTTAACATTTCGTCAAGAATCTCCTTTTATGGCGTTTAAGGTGGCGTCGTCGTAGTGGCTGTCGGCCAGCGTCCCACGCTGCGTCACACCACGTGGTCGGGGTTGGCGTGTGTGTCAACAATGCTGAAGTTATCGTTATGGCGTCATCTGCGTTTGTGTGTGTGTGTGTGTGTGTTTTTTTTTTTTTTTTTTTTTTTTTTTTTTTTTTTTTTTATGGACTTCTCCATGTACTTCCATGTACCTTCATGTACTCCTCCATCGATCATTAAACATCAACTCTCATCTTTTTATGGCCTGGCGCTGACATCAAACCGCTCTGGACCGCTGTTGACTCGCATCGACCACTCTTAATGCATCTCTCAAACAACCTTCTTCAACACCTTTTCAGCACTTTCTCATGCACATCTTCACCTTCGTTGCAACCGCCTCTTAGTTTGCAGCCTTCAGAGGCGCTAGCACTTTGATTGGTTGGAGCAGCAGACAAGTTGAGATTCGAACTGCCAATGTTTAAAACTTCGTTTGTGACTTCGTTTCTGTTCCTTTTGTCCTCCTTGCGGGCGACTTAGTTGTTTTGTTCAGATTTGATCTTCGTGCAGATCTGCTCAGTCACGGCACGATCACGTGCTCGCAAAGGTGGCAGGCCTTCTGAATCTTACGCTTCAACAACATCGACGACGACTAGCAGGTTTTATTGCGCTGTTGAGTCGTTCTTGTCATGTGTGCTCTGTGCTTGAGTGACTTCTAAGCAGTCCTTCAACTTCTCACGATCCTTTCGTTGGGTGGTTCAAGGGGGTGGATTGTGTGAAGACTTGCTCGGACGCCACAAGCACCTGCCAGCACGTTTCCATGGGGCTTGCCACCTCCATAGGCATTCGACATCAGCGGCTCGTGCATTGACTGGTCTTGTTTAATAAATCATTTTCAGCAGCTGTTTGGTGAGCGAGTAAATGATAGGCATTTTGCGATATTAAGCTCACAATTTTTACGTTACTTTCAAAATCACTGACTAAGTTTCATTTGTTGCCGTGAGGCACCAACCATTCTTCGTCGACTTCCGAATCAAGGGACTTTCTCATTTGGTCATTGCATTTCATTCACACAACACCAGTCAAAACTGTTTCATTTTGAACTTCCCTCTTCATTTATTCAACAATAAAGTCTCTCCCGAACGAGTGATTTCACTCACGCCCCACCAAGTGTCACTATACTTCGAGTCACAACTTTGCGAACAAGTCAGCAGTCACCAAGAGGTGAGTGAATGAGGTGTGTTGTGCTTGGGTTGAACTGTGCTGTTCTAGCGGTGGGGCACTGAGTGATCGTCAAAAACAACCATTACAACTGGCATTCTTCGGTGAGGTGCAGCGGTGGTGGAGATGCTCTCAGTTTCGACGATTTATAAGTGTGTTTATTGATGAGAACTTCTCGAAAGGAAATTATACAAAAACACGTTTAACAAGTTTTTTTCTTCAAATTTCATGGTTGACGAATAAAAACCTTGAAAATTATTTGAGTAGAAAAATCAAAATTATGTTTAACGTAAGCTGCAACACCAGAGGAACATTCAGATGTAAAAGGGCACATCAACTGACGTACAAACCTTTAGCGCCAAATTGTTTCCAGTCCTTATGACACTCATCAGGATAGATTCGAAAATTGACAGGCGAGTAAGCTTAATGAAATCTCTATAACTAGAACAGAAGTACTTTTGAGTTTTGATTGAAACTATTGAAATTTTTCAGGTAACAAAACTAATAATGACAAAAAAAATAAAAACATGATTGAAAATTCGAAAATAAAGGAGCCGAGTAATTGAGTTCACTAAGAAATGTTTTCTCCTTTCGTGACCTGTGATGGTTGTGACATAATTTGAAAAACTGTTGAAAACAATGAAAGAGTTTAAGAGATGAACCTTAAAAATGATCATTCTTTTGAAAAATGATATAAACTGCATGATATTAGTTGAGATACTAATGCAAATGACTTGAATGAATGCATAATTTGATAAGCCTATGAAATAAGACTGAAGCGTGAATTCAATTGTGGATACTTGTAACCTACCCTTGCTTCAATGTACTCAACCCTCCTCTCCAGGCTTGTGAGCTTCTCATTCAAAGAGGCTAGTTTAAACCGACATGATATATCTGTTAAAAATTATTGAGAACAATTTATAATTATTCATCGTTTATTATTGACTTTTTGTTAACAAGATGATAAAAATAAGTTATTTCATCTTAATGTTTTTCATATTATATTATCATCTTGATATTTGATTCTTATTTAATGTCATACCGAATGAGTTGAGAAAATCGGTCATCTTTTTAATACTACATGTCATCAATTCGATATATTCTCTGTTGACCCAATCTTGTTGAATTTGTCGCTGTATTTGACTAGCCTGATCTTTCGAAGCCATTTTATGGATTAAAAAAATTGGTATTGAGCTTATTGAACAATATTTTGATAATAATACAATCACAAAACACTCTGAAAGCTTAGAAGACAGAACGTACAAACTTAGAAATCTAAGCTAACTTTTGATTTACGGATACGAAGCTTCACTTTTGACTTTTCTTTAATGAGTTTCAAGCGCTATATTACTTTTACTTTATCTTTTATCAAATAGACTCTTTTAAAACACAAAAGTTTGTTTTTTTTACTTTGTATTCTAAAATTG
This sequence comes from Branchellion lobata, assembly GCA_947562095.1. NCBI lineage: Eukaryota > Metazoa > Annelida > Clitellata > Hirudinida > Piscicolidae > Branchellion > Branchellion lobata. The sequence goes on from OX387248.1 coordinate 447,853, forward strand.
TATTTTTTACTAAAAACTATTTCATTGAGCCATTGTTAATTTCATCTAGGCTGATCAAACATTTGTAAAGCACCTTTTGAAATTTTGTTTTTATCAACATTAATAAAGTCTTGATAAAAAAGATAAACTTATAAAACGGTTTTAGTTCTATTTAATTTTTAGTTAATTAGAAAGCGTAGCAGTTCTTTTTAAAACAGGTTTGAATATAAGGTTATTTTCAGGCCATGAACAAAATGATAAAAGGCGCTCAAAAATGCTTTGATAAGATTAAGTTAGAAGTGGATGTTTTTTTCTTTCCACATTTTGTTCTCAACCTTTCTTTAGTTAATAATTTGCCTGAGAATACTGAGATCAGCTAAGTCAAAAGATGTCGTTTCTAACAAGCAGAAGTTGGAAGCATTGGGATGGGAAAGGTTCGTGTCAATAGACACAAACACAGCGCCCTCTAAAAATGTGGAATCAGCGCTCTATAAATGATTTTATTAGATTAGAACAAAACATTGAATTTTTGTGTTCAACCGAGTGGAACATTCGAAGATCTGTCTCTAAGAGGTCAACTTTGACCTCATCACTAAGACGTTATAAATCGTTTGTTTAGTCATACATTTCCTTGACGAACCTATATTCAATTAGGTGTCAAAGCCGCTATAACAATGTTCGTGTTTTTGTTGTATTTTATTGTGGTTTGAAGTCAATTGAACAATTTAAACAAATCAAAAACAGGGATGAACGAATGAGAGAAGCCACGATAATTCGATACATCGGGACTTAGAAGCGATTTCACATTCAGCTCATGTTTGCATCATTGAAAAAATTCAATTTTGATTATTTGTGTGATGATTTGTGGAACTTCCACTGTTTATGTGTGATCTTCAATTATTCCGGTGTTCGTTAGATGGCAGATAACACAGACTATACAACTTTTCAAGCATCTTGAAATACCCGAAAATCAATAAGATTTCAATATCCAAAATAGAGTTGGTCGAGTGTTTGTAGAAAGTTCAAAATAAAAGTTTATTTCAAACGTGTCGAAGAACAAGGGTGGTGCAATGGAGGAATCAAAGGAGCCGCCCCTGGACGGCCAGTGAAGCGTGGTTGCGGTGCGAAGGAAGAATAAATAAACACAAAAGGTTTGATTCGTTCGATTAAAAATTTAAAAAATTAGTCAGCATCAATCGGGTACGAAAGTCGTTAGGGCGGTTTCGTGCAAGCCGACATGTTGCTGGAGAATAGGAGGCGAAGCTGCTAGGTGAGAATAAGGCACACACACATTGTTGTTAACTTATAAAGAGACGTAAAAACGAATTTGGTAGCAACTGAATCAATCTGAAGGTAGGTGTCCCTGGCCATTCCTCATTGCACCTCGATGTGGAAAGGACTGCCTGGGATGTGCTGTTCGCCCCATTTCACCACCAATACGTATTCGCCTTTCTCGCCTGGTCGGTAGATGACGCTGTACTGGCTGTCTCCCTGGTGCTTCACCGAAACCTCCTCGCATGGCAGCTCTGGTCCCATCACTCCAACCAGCAGCATGCTGTGGCCTGTGTGGGTGGTGCGTGTGTCAGCAGGCTGTATTATCAAGCATGCATGCGTTCGGTGATGTAAGCTTAAAGCACCACCGTTGAATCGTAATGTAAGTTCACAAAACCATCAGCGTAATGTGATATCAGATCGAGGCACACACCTGCTCTGGAGGTGTCGACGACGAAAGTAGCTTCTTGGTTGGCCGATGCCTTTTTGAGGCCTGAGCCCTTGGTCTGCACCTTCGAGGCGTCAGAGTCGAAGAGGCGCTCGGGGGCAGAGTACTTGTGTGTGGTGGAGGACTTGGTGACCGTCTCAACCACGATGTTCGACTGCTCGTTCCACTCGCCAGCCTTGCCTGAGCCTTTGGAGGTGAAGGGTGTCATGAGGCTATAACTTTCTCCTTCTTCTCAACAACTTCTAGAGAAGCTTCATCGCATATTTCAATTGGACTCATGATTGAACTCATAATCACAACAACAACAAAGGCGCTTGAGCGAGAGCAAGGGGGCACAAGGACGTACCAGTGACAGTGGCCTTGAAGGGACTGCCAGGCACGTGAGAAGAGCCTCCGTACTTGACAGAGATCAAGTAGTCTCCGGGAGCCGAGGGCAGGTAGCTGAACTCATAGCCATCAACCACCTCTTTACAGCTCAACTGCACCTTGGAGGGCCCATCCACGGTGACTGCCAGCGCTCCTGAGCCTGCCTGGGTCGTGTCCACTATAAACTTAGCGGGCCTGCCTGTGTGGAGGAGATGGCGGTGGATGGAAGGTGGTGGAAGAAATGGTGGAGGAAATGGTGGATGGGAATGGTGGAAGGAATGGTGGAAGGAATGGTGGAAGGAATGGTGGAAGGAATGGTGGAGGAAATGGTGGATGGAGGAAATGGTGGATGGAGGAAATGGTGGATGGAGGAAATGGTGGATGGAGGAAATGGTGGACGGAGGAAATGGTGGATGGAGGAAATGGTGGACGGAGGAAATGGTGGATGGAACATGCTTCCATTCTCGATTATTCGAAACACCACCGACATTAGTTGAATTTAACGATACTGAACCGAACCACTATTTCTTAGAACATCAAACATCAGACATCAAAGCTTCAGTACATCAGAACATCAGAACATCAAGGCATGAGTCATCAAGGCATCAGAACATCAAGGCATGAGTCATCAAGGCATGAGTCATCAAGCTGACTCACCAGTGGTTCCCTTCACCAGGCCTTCTCCGAACACCCTCACGAGGCTCGGGTCAGCCTCCACATTGCCCACCAGCACTGTGAAGGGCGAGCCCACCAGAGGCACAGAGTCCTGCCTCACGAACACCTTGTGCAGCCCGTTCTCCCTCGGCACGAACCTGATGGTGCACTTCTCTGTGGTGGTGTGGTGTGGTGGTAGTATGGTGTGGTGTGGTGTGATGATGTGGTGTAGTGGAAGTATGGTGTGGTGTGGTGTAGTGTGATGATGTGGTGTGGTGTAGTGTGATGATGTGGTGTGGTGGTAGTATGGTATGGTGTGGTGTGGTGTAGTGTGATGATGTGGTGTGGTGTAGTGTGATGATGTGGTGTGGTGGTAGTATGGTATGGTGTGGTGTGGTGTAGTGTGATGATGTGGTGTGGTGGTAGTATGGTATGGTGTGGTGTGGTGTGATGGTTGGGTCCAAATATGATGGAATTGTTTAAGATTGCTTGCTCATGATGCTGAATGTTGCAAATGTTGCTGAATGTTGCTGAATGTTGCAAATGTTGCTGAATGTTGCAAACGTTGCTGAATGTTGCAAATTTTGCAAATTTTGCTGAATGTTGCAAATGTTGCTGAATGTTGCAAATGTTGCTGAATGTTGCAAATGTTGCTGAATGTTGCAAATGTTGCTGAATGTTGCAAATGTTGCTGACTGTTGCAAATGTTGCTGAATGTTGCAAGCACTCACCGTCCTTAACCTCCTCCACAACAGCTTCGGACTGGGCTCCTGATGGGGCGACGATGTAGGCGTCCAGACCTCCCTTGCCTCCTCGCTTACCCACCGTGAAGGCCGCTGGGACGTTCAACTGCGTATCCGTTGTTTTCAATCAGGCAATCCGATAAGGAGTACACAATGGAAATAACAGAAAAATAATTGTTCAGGCGATTTGAATAATTATATAATTAAAATGTTTACACATTAAAACCAATTAAACAGCTACAAGCAACCACACAATTAGGACCAATTAAACGCTTCGAAGCATGACTGATGCGAATCAAACGCCTCTAAAGCACCCTCAGCCATTCAGAGGCATGCACCAGGCCACAACCTGGCAACCAAGCTCCTGCAGCTCAGAGACGTTGAGGGTCCGCTGGTCATGAGAGGCGCTGACTGAGACTCTGAAGGGGGAGTCTGGAATGTTCTGTTCGTTGTACTTGAGGTACACCAGATAGTCCCCTGTGTGTGTGTGTGTGTGTGTGTGTGCACGCCAGTGTCACTGCTGATCACGATGCTATGCAACAACCGCATCAGCAATCAGACTTTAAAACTGCATCATCACCAACCAATCTTCACCACCACCACCCACCAGGAGTGTCACACGTGTACGTGACGAGACACGACTCGTCCTTGGCGTCTGTAAACTGGATGTCTGCCTTGGAGGGGCCCTCCATTGCGATGGACAAACAGCCTGCTCCTGCCTCCCTCGTGTGCACGTTGAACTGCGCTGTGGTGGGTGGGTGTGTGAAGTGATGAATTGTGGTGGTGTGGGTGAAAAAGGTGGAAGTTGTGATAGAGTGGTGTGGTGGGGACACACAGACACACACCTGGTTCGTGCACCACAGCCCTCTCGAGGCCTGGTCCCACGGCCTTGACCTTGTGGGCACCCCCTCCTACAATGGGCCCCACTGTGAATTGAAAGGGACTCCCTGGGGGAGGAAAGGTGGGATACATGAAATAACTAGTATGACTATTCGAAAAATAATTGCAGTTGTTAGTTGCACCGTGAACATCATCACAACAGCTGATTAATTGGTTGATTCCCACCAATTTGATTGGTTGATTCCCACCAATTTGATTGGTTGACAAACATCCAGCAGCTTCACCGACTTATAATTGCAATAGCTTTTTCAAGTAGCCCTCAAGCACCTGGGATGTGGATGTTCTGGTGCTTGACACTCACGGTGTGCACGCCCACCTCCTTGGGCACAAAGGCGATGTTGAACTGATCCCTGCCCACCGACTCCACGGCACACTTCTCCACTTTGCCTGAGGGACTTATCACTGAGGACTCCAGGTCCTGCTGCTTGATGGCTGTGGTGGTGTGGTTGTTGTGGCTGTGGTTGTTGTGGTGTGGTTGTTGTGGCTGTGGTGGTGTGGTTGTTGTGGCTGTGGTGGTGTGGTTGTTGTGGCTGTGGTGGTGTGGTTGTTGTGGTGTGGTTGTGGTTGTTGTGGGGATAGCCGTTGTGGTGGTTAGTGGAACTATCAAAACTCCATTGGAAAACACATCTCAATTGAAATTCATAATCAATTTGGTTGAAACAACAAAAACAAAAACAACAACAAAAAACAACAACAAAAAAAACAATAAAAAGAACAAAAAGAACAAAAAGAACAACAACGAGAACAAGGAACACAACACGCTGCGAACCAGGGATGGTGAGGGAGATCTCACAATGACTACCCACGTCCACTTGGTTGGCCACCCCCTTCTGCCTCGTCAGCTCCTCCGACATCACCCCTCCGTCCATCTTCACCAGGAAGGGACTCCCTGGAGGAGGATTGGCGGGTGTGGAAGGATGGAAGGAGTGGAGCGATGGAAGAGCAATAATCATCGGAAGACGCTCATGTCAATGTATTGAAGATTGAAAATTTTATTCTATGATTAAGCGTACGAAACATTAAAAAATATACACGCATGAACGCACGCACACACACACACACACACACACACACACACACACACACACACCACACACACACACACACACACACACACACACACACAAACACACCACACACAAACACACACACACACACACACACACACACACACACACACACACACACACACACACACACACACACACACACACACACACACACACACACACACACACACACACACACACACACACACACACACACACACACACACACACACACACACACACACACACACACACACACACACACACACACACACACACACACACACACACACACACACACACACACACACACACACACACACACACACACACACACACACACACACACACACACACACACACACACACACACACACACACACACACACACACACAAACACACACCAGGGATGTGTTCGTCGGCGAACTTGATGTTGAGAACGTAGTTTCCAGGCTCGGAGGGCTTGTACTTGACATCACAGACGCCGTCTGACACGTCGAAGCACTCCAGCTCAGCCTTGCTGGGTCCTTCCACCGAGAGGCTGATGGCTCCATAACCTGTTGGGCGGTCGGAAATGAGCGCTTCGAACGAAAGCTATTCCGGCTATTCCAACTCCCCCACGCCTCATGTGCATGCGCCCATCAATGACGCCATGTGAACAAATAAAGAACAAACACTCTGCTGCTGATACCAAACTCAGATGATAACAACATCAACAACAAAAACAACAACACCAACAACACTAACAACAACATCAACAACAGCAACAGCAACAACAACAACATCAACAACAGCAACAGCAACAACAACAACAACAACAACAGCAACAACAACAACAACACCAATACCAACAACAGAAACAACATCAACAACAACAACAACAACAACTAGTTGGAAACACACGACGGCTAAACCATCCATTGCACGCAAGGCTGCTCCAACCTGCGTTCTTGGAGTTGATAGAGAAGCGGTTGATCTCGTTGGCTTTTCCTTCACGCAGGCCTCTTCCATACGCCTTGACCTTGCTGGCGTCTGCCAGTTCGTCTTCGGTGACGGTGATCTTGAAGGGTGAGTTGGGCACAGGTGTTCCATACTTGAGCACCTCCACTTGGTACACACCCACCTCCGTGGGGGTGAAGCCGATGCCTGGATGAGATCGCGACAGGAATTGTTCTTTAATAGTTGAATATTGGTTTTGAATATTTAAAAAAATATTTTTCAATATTAAGAAAATAAATTCTATATTAATTATTATATATACTAATAATTATATATACTAATAATTATATATACTAAGTATTATATATACTAAGTATTATATATACTAATAATTATATATACTAAGTATTATATATACTAATAATTATATATACTAATAATTATATATACTAATTATATGGTAATTTATATTAGGAACATTGGTTTTTAGAATTGAGAAGAAAAGTCTCAATGCTGACAGAATATGAATATTTAATTACGTCAACAAAATCACTTTTAAAATTATTGAAAAATATAAACCAGGAAAATAGATGCGAGAGAAAAGTCAAAAAGTGAACGACAAAAGCACGCGACACGAGGCATGGTGTTACAGCATTGTTATTCTAAGTCTTCATTGAATCAACACGAGACAAAAACATCAAAGACATCGGAGGTTGAGCGTGTGAGGAGCACCTATTTGTCCGTCATCAAGGCGCTTGATGGTGCAGGGGAGGACCTTTCCTGAAGGGTAGGTGATGCTCGAGGTGAGGCTGTCCAGGTCGGTCTCGGTGAGCTTCAAAGCCACCTCAGAACTCCTGCCCACCGTCTCGTTCGTCCTGGCGTCCTTGTCTGCGTGATGGGTCAGTTGTTTCATCGAAAACTAACATCTAATCCAATAAAAACCTTTGTATAGCGCTGATTACACGCTGTTCAAATCGAAAAGTCAAAAATTTAAGAAGCTTCGAAAAACAGACGAACCAGAGGGCGAAATCTTGGCGGTGAAGGGAGAGCCAGGGATGTGTTGGTCTTCAAAGAGGACGTTGACCTTGTAGAGGCCGGTGTGGGTGGGCAGGTAGCTGATGGAACAGGTTCCGTCCCTGTTGTCCTGGCAGTTCATGTCCGCCTTCGAAGGACCTTCGATCGACACCGCCAGTCCGCCTGTGGTGTGGTTGTTGCTTCAGTGCCTCGCAAGCATCAACACTCAACCACTTAAAACACACGCATAACGTTTGTGCGAACACGAATCGCGTGTTAAGCCTCCTTCGAAGCGAACGGAAGGATGAAGACAAGCGTGAAGATGCAGTGGAGCATCCAACAACAGCCGCACTACGATCTTTGAAACATTCATTTCAAAATCATTCCTTGAAACGAGCAGCAGATAACGAACCATTGCCTGCGTCCTTAGTGACAACGGTGAAGTTGCACTCCTGGTTTTTGACTCCGTGAGAGAGGCCTGGTCCGTGGGCGGTGACCTTGCCGGAGTGTTGGTTGGCGACGAAGAAGTCGAAAGGACTGCCATGGATGGGTGTGTCGTTGTAGTCGACGGAGAGCTTGTGCAGGCCTTCCTCGTGAGGGGTGTACACGATGCCCACGCTGCCGTCGTGGTTGTCCACCACCTTGGGACTCTCCTGCACTCCTGAAGGCGTCTGTATTTGCGCTGCAAGAGGGAGATGGCTTGATGAAGAAGCAGCTGAAATGAACTTTTATTAAGTGTGAGTCATTGACTGTTGATGGTGTTTTAATCGTTATTTTCAGCTCATTCACACATAGAATTCAAAGCTTGCAGGTTTTCATATTCGTTCGAGCGAACCTGTGACGAAGGAGAAGACAGGTCCGATGGGCAGGCTGAACTCCACAGGCCTGTAGGCGTCATCACCACCCCTGCCTGACTTCAAGGCGCCCTCGTTTTTGGCAACGATCTGTGGAGGGGAAAAAGACTGTTGCGAGTGTTGCAGTAAGAGGCTGGTGTGAAGTGTTGCGAAAACTCGGCAGCTTAAGAAGAGAACAGACGCCATGCTGGTGTGGCTCCGTGTGGCACGGAAGCGAGAATAACCTTTCATTAGAGCGCCTTTGAACGCTAGCTTGAAAGGCGCTCTAAGAACGCATTGACAAGAAAAAGCTTAAAAGTGAATAATGATGGAAAAAAGTAAGGAAGTTAATAGTGGCAAGGAGAGGGTGTGAAGTTAATTGTGACGAGGAGGAAGTTGAGGTCACCTGTTCTTGCAGTAGTGCCTTCTCGTAGTCCTCAGGACCCAACGCCTGTGGGAGGATGGGTGTGGTGGAGTTTAAGAGGTTCATTGGGGGAGTGGATACGATCTTCATTGGAAGAGAATATGGTCCTCATTAGAGGGTGTTGTACTAGCTTCATTAGAGGGTGTTGTACTAGCTTCATTAGAGGGTGTTGTACTAGCTTCATTAGAGGGTGTTGTACTAGCCTCATTAGAGGGTGTTGTACTAGCTTCATTAGAGGGTGTTGTACTAGCTTCATTAGAGGCTGTTGTACTAGCCTCATTAGAGGGTGTTGTACTAGCTTCATTAGAGGGTGTTGTACTAGCTTCATTAGAGGGTGTTGTACTAGCTTCATTAGAGGGTGTTGTACTAACTTCATTAGAGGGTGTTGTACTAGCTTCATTAGAGGGTGTTGTACTAGCTTCATTAGAGGGTGTTGTACTAGCTTCATTAGAGGGTGTTGTACTAGCTTCATTAGAGGGTGTTGTACTAGCTTCATTAGAGGGTGTTGTATTAGCTTCATTAGAAGGCATCATCACAAGCACGCGCAAGCAAATAACTGGCAAGGCGTATTTTCATCTGATTCACAGATGAAGAGATCCTCCAGCCCTTCATCAGCCAATAAAACCGCCATGAAATTCAAGGGCTGTTAATTGTGCCATGAAGAAAAGAAATGTTTTTATCAGCAACTTCTGCGGTTCATTGTGAACCTTCGAACTGTTGAGTGGTTCGTAGCAAGGAGGTGTCGAAAGTGGCCTTGCGACTTCAGTCGTTCAAGGTTAACGACTCTCCAAAGGGAGTGAGCTTACAAACAACAACAGTAACATCAAGCGAGTCCTTGAAAAGTTTCTCATTCAGACTAGAATGTTCCACAACTTCAAGGTGCGTAAACAACCAGTTGGGAGTGGTCCGAGCTACCTGAGGACTTGGCTGGACGAGCAAGCTACACAGGCGCACTAGCATGAACACAGCCGCAATGCGCTGACAACCACTCTCGCACTCTGCTTCCCTGCTACCTGTCTGTAATGCAGACTGGCGTTGAAATACCTCCTGTGCTGCATTCTGTCACGCTCCTCCTCCCCCTCCTCCTGCAAGGTGCCTGAAACCCTCCAGAGAAGAGGGAAGGTGCCTTGCGGAGGGATGGTGTGGTCGAGGGACGACTGCCTCAGCGCTTGTCTGTTCCTCCGACGTGGAGGAGTTGCAGGCTGATGGTGCAGTTGCAGCCTGGAGGAGACCACGAACTCCTGAGGGATCATCACAAGGCGTCTGCCTGGGCCATGGTGTGCTCCTGTGTCTGCAAGTCTCCATGAAGCCTCCTCAGATCCTACTTGCTTGCTTATGTTGCTTGCTGTCGTGATGTTTGTGTCGTAGTGGTTGTCACTAGTTCTTCTGGAGTAGTTCGTTTCACTGGTGTTGTAGGACCTCGGGAAGGCCCCGTGCTTGTTGGCTGGATGTACCGTGGCGGACATGGTGGTTATAGGGGAGGAGTGGTGAGCGATGAGGCTGGTGCCTGGGTGGTGCAACCACATGCGCCTCTGAGTCTCACTCTCCCTCCAGGAGTTGCCATCCTCCCTCCTTTCAAACTCCCTCCTCTCAACCTCCCTCCTCTCGAGCTCCTTCTTCTCAACCCCCCTCCTATCCACCTCTTCCACCTTCTCGCTCTTCCTGCTCACGAAGTGACACAGCGAGAGCCTCTTCCTCCTGCTCTTGGCATGCCTTCTGCCAACGTGCTCGTCAAAGTGCCTCATGTCCTCAAGCAAGCATGCAAAAGTCTCCGAAGCAAGCACAACAAGTAATCCAGCTCGAAACTGAAGCGAATTCGTTGCAAGAGAACTTTGTGAGGTCTTATCAACAACATCAGCTGTTCAACGCGCGCAGCCGCTGTGGATCAGGTGTTGATGCAAGAGGAGGGAGCTTATCTAGGCTGAGTTGCCTGGAATGAGGCGTTTGATTGGAACATACGGAAGCACGCCTATGCGCACTCATTAGACTTATCAGAGCGTTCAATACACCTTGCATGTGATACCATCTGAAAGCTGGTTAGAAGAAAAAAAAAAGAATAAGAATAATGAGGTTGAAAATGCAAAAAAAATTGAAAATGAGAATTTATATTCACTTTTAGTTCATGGAACTCCGTCTTCCACAATTCATAAAACTTCTTACGTTAGTGAAGTTTGAGTTGACTTTCTAACTAATGCTCAACTTCCCAAGTTTGTGAAGCATTATCAATGTTCGCTTCCGCGTGGCAGTCATACAAGCGTGTCTGCCACCCTTGAATGCACAAATGAAATGTGCAAATCAAAGATGCATATCAAATTAGCTGACATCTGTCGAGTGAAAGATAATCCGCACAGAATAAAAGCGATTATCGATAATCCTCCCAAATAACATTGACTCGAAAGATGGCGCACCTTTTGCACGAACGAGCCTCCAGGGACAGGTTTGCCTCCGAATTTGATTTCAATGGCGTACTCTCCCGCAGTGTTTGGCGTGTAAACGACCGAGACTGTGCCGTCTCCGTTGTCCAGGATGTCGATGTCCACGTCGTCGTCGGAGAGACAGCCGATGCGACACGTGATCTGCCCCTCTCCCGCCTCTGCAAGAGTCGTGTGGGTGCAATGAAATGATAGCGTGCACACAACATGTACAAGATGTGTATGCAATGCGTGTGAACAAAATGTACAAGAGAAGATGGAATTATTCAGAAGGGTAGGCAAGCAAGGGAAGGCAGGCATGTCAGGCACCTGAAGGGTCGAGAGTCAGCGTGCATGGCTTGCCCACGGGCACCACCGAATCGATCTTGTCTGAGAGAGGTTGCAATGTTTCAATGGTGCATGTTGTAAGAATTGGAAACACTGGAGTTGGTGTCACCAATCCTACAACACATCACCAACCAACACCACTAGGATGTGACAACACCAAGCATTCACCAACACTCCACCCTCACTAATGTCACCAACCCTCCACCCTCAATGATTCCATTAACCCTCACTAATGCCACCAACCCTCCAACCCTCACTAATGTCATCAACCCTCCAACCTTCACTAATGTCACCAACCCTCCAACCATCCAACCCTCCAACCCTCCAACCCTCACTAATGTCACCAACCCTCCAACCCTCCAACCCTCCAACCCTCAATAATGCCACCGACCGACGAAGGAGACTTTTTGAGCGTTTCCGACAGGCTGAGCACTGACGTTGAAGGGTGAGTTAGGGACATGCAGGTTGTTGAACTTGACTGGAATCACATAGGAGCCCTCCGTCTCTGGAGTGTATGTCACCTGGAAAGAGGAAGAGGAGGTGGTGGAGGATGGTTGGTTGGTTGATGTGGGAGAGTTGAAGATGCCTTGGGAGCGGTTTGTTGGAATAGTGGTGGAGAGTGGTGGTTGAGTGTGAGCAAAAACAACCTTGTGAACGTTGTTCTGACCCTTCTCCTGTGTGATTTCTGGCCTCACGCTGTTGCCCTCAGGGTCCTGGGGAGGTTGGAGTGGAGATTGCAACCAACAGTTGATTCCTCCGAATCCATTCAAACTTTTTCGAAACGTTTTTCAATTATAATTTGCGATATTTATTATCATCACCACCACCATCAGCACCACCACCACCACCATCAGCACCACCACCACCACCACCACCACCACCACCACCACCACCACCACCACCACCATCAGCACCACCATCACCACCACCACCACCACCACCACCACCACCACCACCACCACCACCACCACCAGAAGCAGCACCTTGATGAGCACGTCGAGCGACCCTTCTCCTGCCTCAGAGGCATCGACGATGAAGGACACAGGCAGACTGGCTGATACTCCGGTCTCCTTCACGCCCTCCCCTTTCACCACCACCTGCAAAACACTCCTCAAGGTTAACTCTGGTATTTAAGCTTGAAATGACAAACTCCAAAATGATGAGAGAGCCAAAGGGATAGAAATGCATGGACGGCCGCTGATGGTTCACTTGAAGGACCACAAACATTGAAGAAGGTTGAAATAGAAGAGGTTGAAAGAACCTTGGAGGGGTCTGAGGTGGGGAGGACTTTGAAGGCAGGGGACTCGGGGACCAGCTGGTCTGCAAAGTACACCTGCGCCTTGTGCACCCCTGCCCTGGTGGGAGTGAAGAGGACCTGGAAGATGCCATTGGGGAGCTTCACCACCTCGCAAGGCACCTCCCTGCCCTCCTCGTCCTGCATCACCACGCTCAACTCCCCTGTGAAGAAAGCAATTGGCGTTTTAGAGCGTGCATTGGAGTCAATGGAAAAATATTGGATACTCATGAAAACTTCATTGGAGTGGAAAAGACGGAATATAATTCAAAGAATTTTGAAAATATTTCTAAAATCCTAAGTAAAAAACAACAACAACAACAACAACAATAAAAAAACAACAGCAATAACAAAAGAACGGAACCAGTGTGTGAACAAACCGGGTCCTGCTTTAGAGCAGTCAGCAGTGAAGGCGCTTTGTTGACCTGCCTTTAAGTCCCTGCTCAGAGCCGCTCCTGCCAGACGCACCTTGGATGGGTCCACTGACTGAGTCACCTTGAACTGGGGGAGGGAGGAAGGGGTAGGAATAGCAACAAGTGATGACTCAGGATGTATTCAAATAGGTGATCAATATGAACACAATAGCAGATTATAATTAATGCAATAACGAATGAATACTATATGTGACTCCAACTACAGTGACAAATACAACACCACGTGTGACAACAACTACAGTGACAAATACAACACCACGTGTGACAACAACCACAGCGACAAATACAACAACACGTGTGACAACAACCACAGCGACAAATACAACAGCACCACGTGTGACACTGAGGGGCGCGGCAGGACGCACCAGGTGTGGGAAGGAAGCCACAATGGCTCCACCGAAGGTGGCCACAGCGACGTGTTTGACGGCTTTCCTGGGCGTGAATGAGCACGTGGTGGTGCCGTCCCTGTTGCTGACGCAAGAGGACTCCACGGGCTTGTAGTCGGACGAGTCGTAGACCGCGAAGTTCAGGTCTCCGTCGCCTGCGCCTCTGGTGTCCAACAACACGTCCACCGCCTCGTCCACCGTCACCTCCTTCGGCATCGCATCCACCACTTTCACCTGATGAGTGATGATGATGGTAATGATGATGATGATGATGATGATGATGATGATGATGATGATGATGATGATGATGATGATGATGATGATGATGATGATGATGATTGATGATGATGATGATGATGATGATGATGATGATGATGATGATGATGATGATGATGATGATGATGATGATGATGATGATGATGATACATTTCCAGCGTATGTCTGGACTTGATCTAATAAAGACTATACAAAAATAAATTATAAAGCGTCGGAGCAAGCAACAGAAGCGCCAGTGGTGACCTTGGAAGGGTGGAAGTCGGTGGGAGGTGGTGGTTTGATGTCTGCCATCCAGGGAGACATGTGGATGTCTTCGTCGTCACACAGGATGTGCACTGCGTACTCTCCTTGAAGGGGGAACAAAGAACGTATGAGGAATGTATGAGGAGGTTGCCAGAGAGAGGTTGTTTAGTGAGGCTGGTTTGTGAATTGCTTTTTTGGTTGGATTATTCAGAGAGCGTAGTTAATTGTTAGGGTTCGATCAGTTTGAGGAAGGTTCATTAGAGCCACCAAACGTCACTTGTGATGCATCTTCAACGAGGAAAGAAGATGTTTCGACGAAAGATCAATGAGGAGGATGATATGAAAATGCATTGAATATATAATAAAAAAAATAATAAAATAAGGAAATAAAAAAAATAAAAAAAATTGAATTAAATAAAAACAAAAAAAAATGAATAAAATATTTTTTTAAATTAAGTAAAAAATAAAAAATAAAAATAAAAATAAAGTCAATAAAAAAAGGCAGATTGGCGAGATGGATGAGCACCTTCTTCGGTGGGAAGGTACGTGATGGTGGCGGAGCCATCGCCGTTGTCAGAGCAGTCGATTTTCGCCTGAGAAGGTCCTTCAATGGAGAAGCCTGGAGGAGGAGGAGGAGGAGGAGGAGGAGGAGGAGGAGGAGGAGGAGGAGGAGGAGGAGGAAAAAGAGGAAGAGGAGGAGGAGGAGGAAGAGGAGGAGGAGGAGGAGAAGGAGGAAAAGGAGGAGAAAGAGGAGAAGGAGGAGAAGGAGGAGGAGGAGAAGGAGGAGGAGGAGGAGGAGGAGGAGGAGGAGGAGGAGGAGGAAGAGGAGGAGGAAGAGGAGGAGGAGGAGGAGGAGGAGGAGGAGGAGGAAAAGGAGGAGGAGGAGGAAGAGGAAGAGGAGGATGGCGGTTATTTATGTTGGGTGTCTGAGTGTTGCTGCGTTTCAATATAAACACTCAAAATTAGGCCAGATAATGCCACTGTAATAATCTTCGTACTTTTTTATTTTAATTTTGTTGTCTGTTAGTGCACCGTATGTTGATGTAGTGTATGAAATTGTATTGTATTTTATTGTATTGTAGGCTATTGTGTTGTATGCTATTGTATTGTATTTTATTGTATTGTATTTTATTGTGTTGTATGCTATTGTATTGTATTTTATTGTATTGTAGTTTATTGTTTTGTATGCTATTGTATTGTATGTCATGGCAGAGTAAGAACACAGAAGCACCAACAAGCGCACGAGAGTGTACGAAGGAGCGTGCAAGGAAGTCTACAAAGAAATGGACAAAGAAGTTCACGAGAGCACTACAATGCAGCGTGCATGAAAGCTTCAGGCGTTTATACACGTCATCAAAGTGGCCGAAGTTCATCTTGAAGGAAACGAGAGATAAGTGGCTGAGACTCACTAGGCCTTTGAACCTTCCTACAGTGGTTATCGTCAAAAAACGGCTGATTGGGAGGAAAAGAAAAATATGAAGGAGGAAAGAAGATAAGAAAAAGAAGGAGGAAATGAATGAAGAAAAGGAAGAAAGGGAGGAATGAAGAAAAGGAAGGAAGGAAGGAATGAAGAAAAGGAAGGAAGGAAGGAATGAAGAAAAGGAAGGAAGGAAGGAATGAAGAAAAGGAAGGAAGGAAGGAATGAAGAAAAGGAAGGAAATGTTAGTGGAATATTATTTTGAGCACTCAACAAAGGGAGAATGAATGGAAAGATCATTCCAGAAGCCAACAACAACAACGCACCAAGGCCTCCAGTTTCGCCGTTAGTTTCGACGATGAAGGAGGTGGGATGTCCTGACACGCCGGAGTGGAGGCCTGGTCCGTAGGCTCTGATCTTGGTGGGTCTCTCCGGCGCCACGTCGACGTTGAAGGGACTCTTGAAGATGGGCTGCTCGGAGAAGGTGGCACTTACCACGTACTCACCCACCTTGGAGGGCTTGTAGTGGCAGGCGTACACACTCGCCGCCTCCTTCTTCACCACCACCTCCTCCTCCACGCCTCCTGGCCCCTTCACATCCACCTTCAACTTGCCGTCTCCAGCACCAGCCGTGTGCACCTTGAAGTCCGCTGCGTCTCCCACTCGAACCCCGTTCGACTGCACGCCTCTGCCCGTCACGTAACACTTCTTGCCGTCGATCGCTGCACGTTCCAATAGCGTATATGTTTATTATATTTATATATATTTATATATATCTATATATTATATTATATTTTATTCAATATCATATAAATTTGTGTATAACCAAACATGTGGTTTCCAAGCATTGCAACACAACGCATTACAACAAGAACAAATAGAATAAATTGTGATTAATTAGAAGCATACACAAGAAAACAACGCCACAAAGAAGAACAACAACAGCACAAACAACAGACAACAACAACAGACAACAGACAACAAACAACAGACAACAGACAACAACAACAGACAACAGACAACAGACAACAAACAACAGACAACAGACAACAAACAACAAACAACAGACAACAGACAACAGACAACAACAACAGACAACAAACAACAGATAATAGACAACAGACAACAGACGACAACAAGCTGCTCACCCGGAGACACGCCGACGGAGAAGGGACTGTGAGGGATGGGCTTGCCTGCGAAAAGGACGTTGACGGTGTGCAGGCCGTCGTGAAGGGCGGTGTACTCCACCTGCCACAGCTCCTCGCTCCTCTTCACCACGTTCGGAGTGACCGAGTGTTTGTGTCCTTGAGGGTCAACCAACACCACGTCCACTACTCCCGTGCCTGCGTCTGTAGTCGTGGTGCGGCTTGTTAGTGGGGTTGCAGTGATTGAGGTGGAAGTTGCAGTGGTTGAGGTGGAGGCTTCGGAGCTTATTCATGGATGTGGATGTTCATGGAGAGTGCGGTATGGTGAATAAATATTTGATGGTTCGAGGTATGAGGTGAGTGGTGTATTATAAGAAGGAACTGCAATGATTACCGCGTAATCAGCCATCACTTCTCTAGGATGACGACGCAACGGCAAATTAGCATCAGTCGAAGTTTAATTACAACGCTGAGACAACAACCCCTCAAGCAGACGTGCAACAAGCAGGACAAACAGCAACACAAGGACCGATGGAGACGGCGTCGAAGGAGCAATTAAGTCGTTAATTAGAAGAGCACATCCTGTTGCAATGAGATCAAGCCTCACAGCTTCTCATAACCACCCACTTCAACACTATCTTCCCCACTGACGTCACCACTAACTTCACTACTGACGTCACCACTAACTTCACCACTGACGTCACCACTAACTTCACCACTGACGTCACCACTAACTTCCCCACTGACGTCACCACTTACTTCACCACTGACGTCACCACCAACCATCCTTTCAAAACCACTATCACCACCACCAAGCACCCTTCCAAGCCATTGCAACCTATATTATTTGAACGGCATGAACAGTAGCACAGCTGTTCTCACTTTAGTTGACTGAATTATTTTTATTTAATCCTTGAAAAGTTGATCGGTTCGTCTGCGTTGAGTGTTAATCTGAGCCAGATGGTTCATCATCCCATGCACAGACGAGTGTTTGTGCACGTGACGTGCAAGAGAACAATCACGTGGTGAGGGCCCATGAGTGTCCTACGCAGAATGCGCAAGTCAAAACTTATATTTCATAACTAGTTCAAGCTCACTCGGTCCAAGAAACCAGCACACAGCTGAGCAGCCGCATTAATACCATTCACACCCATTCGCACGCACGCACACACACACAGCAGCCTACTTTTGGTGTGAACGTCAAAGGAGGTCTTGTTCTTGGCCATGACACCACTCCTCTGCAGGCCTGCTCCTGACGCAGTCACCTTCGAGGCATCTCCCGCCATGCCCTCCACGCTGGTCGTGAAAGGGGACTTCTGGATCTCTGTGCCTGCAAACTTGATGGACACCTGTAGTGGATGTGTGATGGTGGTGGCGGTGATTGTGTGGTGGCGTGGTGGATGTGTGGTGGTGGTTTTGTGGTGGATGTGTGGTTGGGTAGTGATGACTTTGGTATATGTGTGGTGGCTGGGTAGTGGTGATTGTGGTGGTTGTGTAGTGGTAGTGTTGTGGTGGATGTGTGGTGGTTGTGGTAATTGTGTGGTGGTGGTTGTGTGGTGGTAGTGGTAATTGTGTGGTGGTGGTTGTGTGGTGGTAGTGGTGTGGTGGTTGTGTGGTGGTAGTGGTGTGGTGGATGTGTGGTGGTGGTTGTGTGGTGGTAGTGGTGTGGTGGTAGTGTGGTGGTTGTGGTAATTGTGTGGTGGTGGTTGTGTGGTGGTAGTGGTGTGGTGGATGTGTGGTGGTGGTTGTGTGGTGGTAGTGGTGTGGTGGATGTGTGGTGGTGGTTGTGTGGTGGTAGTGGTGTGGTGGTAGTGTGGTGGTTGTGGTAATTGTGTGGTGGTGGTTGTGTGGTGGTAGTGGTGTGGTGGATGTGTGGTGGTGGTTGTGTGGTGGTAGTGGGGTGGTGGATGTGTGGTGGTGGTTGTGTGGTGGTAGTGGTGTAGGTGGAAATTGGCGAAAGATAAATTATATTAATAATAATAGCTGAAAAAATAACGATGATGATGACAACGAAGATGATGATGGCGACAAGGACAATGAAGATGACGATGAAGATAACGACGATGAAAATGAAGACGACGACGACGAAGATGGTGACCTTGTAGTCGCCCTCCTTGGTGGGGGTGTAGAAGCAGGAGTAGGTGAGGTTTCTGTCCTTGTTGAAGGTTTTCTCGCACTGGTGGTGATGGTGGTGGTGTCATGGTGGTGATGGTGTCATGGTGGTGATGGTGTAATGGTAGTGGTGATGGTGGTGGTGTCACGGCGTCATGGTGGCTTTATGGTGAGAGTCATGGCATGATGGCGTCATGGTAGGTTGGAGCTACAACAGCCATCAACCCAGCGATAGATGTTACCTATCAAGGCAAGTGTTAAGTTGGTGAGAAATATGGTGAGTCACACGGAGGGGAGGTCGAAGTATCCTCGGTAAACGACTTGATTAAGTTGAAATCAATCAAACGTTTCGAGTGCAAATCTTCAATTCTCACAATTGAACAACCCCACAACGCCCAGGCCTTGTCATCTCATTAATCACCTCTTGGAAACTCTCGAAACCACCTTCAAGTTCCTCACTATAGTTTTTGCTCCAGTGTTTCATGGCAGGGAGTTAATTCAGATGTCAGATGTCGAATCATTCCTGTAAGTTCAATTAACGCCATGATTGCTTCCACATGCGAAGGGAAACATCACAAGAGCACGAAAGTGGATGGTGACAGGGCCTAATTGAGTGCCTTACAATGGAAAGTCCATGCAACAACAGCACGCGTCCAATCAACAGAGCTTCTTCTGATTTCACTTTCTGCAGCCTGGCACCTTGAAGACCAGCGGAGTATGGGTGTTTGTAAGCGACAAAGTGGCTCGGAACTCAAACCGTCCGAACCAAAACCTCCCTCCTCAGTCCCTCAAGCAACAACCACAAGAATTTTGCATTTTCGAAAGTCACCTTTTCAAAGTCAACCTCCTCAGAAACCCTTTCAAAAATTAAAGGCAATGATTTTGGCTCAAGCCTCAACTGATTCGTCAGACGATTGTTAACACAGTGAGTTGTTATTCAGCGGCTGACTACAGGAACATCTAGCTTGTCAGCTAGAGCAGCTAAGCCACGGTAATGTGGCTCTGCTATTGAAATCATCATGTTTTAATGTTTGAAAATTTATCCACATTTTGAAGTCAATACTAAATGATTAAAAATATTCATTACTATTATTAGTGAACAACGCAAGCATTCGAAACTCTACGGGGTTAATGCCACTATAATAATATTCGTATTTGTATTGTATTGTATTGTATTGTATTTGATAATGAAGACAGGGATATTGTATTGTATTGTATTTGATAATGAAGACAGGGATATTGTATTGTATTGTATTTGATACTGAAGACAGGGATATTGTATTGTATTTGCTACTGAAGACTGTGATGACAGAGGAAGGAGCGAAAAGGAACTCACGTGTTCGACAACTCCATCGGGGTTGGTGACCTCGATGTCAAGGTCTCCTCTGCCCGCGCTGAACGTCTCTACCGTGAACCTTGCTGGAGCTCCCACGCTGTTGCCCTGGCTGTCTAGACCTGGTGACGTCACAACAACACAATCAACAACCACGTTGCCAACAACAACAACAACAACAACAACACCAACAACAAAATCGCCAACAACAACATCACCAACAACAACAACATCGTCAACAACAAAATCAACAACCACAACACGCGGCAGACTAGTTACATAGTGTCCAAATGCCCCACTGTTAGTATATTTTGAGCACCAATAACAACCAATCCGGTTGCCTTCAAATCAGCACGTAGCACCCGACGAGTCGAAAGCTTCGAGCGCGAAGGAATGATTTACGCAGAATTCTTGTACATGAGAGACGAACAGCGAATGCTGCAGCGACATGCGACAGAAATGTTAATAAATAAAGCACAAGGAAGCTTTGAGGTTTCACACATCAAAGCGCCCCTTCAAGCTCTCGGAATTCCATGCATTTCGCTTGAAACAGTGACATTTTGAGGCAGGAATTTACAGTGTTCTTGCCATGCCGCATGCATTTTTAAATTGCTTTCATAACTCTCGCTCATGTCGCCTTAGTGAACTTAAGTTCAATTTTAAGACCTTCTTGTACAAGAATACTGGCTTCTACCGGCTTATACAATACAATACAAACACGAATATTATTATAGTGGCATTAAACCCGTAGAGTCAACACACCATCTCATAGCAGCTTGTCTTAGTCACCCTACATAAGCATGTAAGAATCACCCTTTATCAGTCTATAAGTCACTCAGCTGCACAGCATGCCGCCAGCGTCCATGCATGAAGTTACTAACAACAGTCATAAACTACACAAACAACGTAAACCACAAACACCATGAACAACACAAACCACAAACAACACAAACAACATAAACAACATAAACCACAAACAACATAAATACCCCAAACTACGCCAAAAAAACACAAACAACACAACCAACGAAAACAACACCACACAACCAACAAAAACAACACCACTCACCGGGTCCGAAGGCTCTGACTCTGTTGGCGTTAGTCTTGGGCCTCAGAGGCGCTCCTGCCTTCAGCTTGGCGTTGGGAAACTGCGAGAGGTAGGTCATCATGCTCAACTCGTCCACTCTGGGGTCACACATCTCGGCCGGCTTGATGAGCTGTGGTGACAAGAGTAGGAGGTGAATGGAATGATATCCCCTGGTGTTTTGTCGTGTTTTATCTCAAGTTGCTTTTCCAATAGGCTTGTGAGCGTTCGAGTATCTTTGAAATTATTAATTAATTAATTAATTAATTAATTAATTAATTAATTAATTATTTAACTGATTAACTAATTACCACTGTCCCTCACCCACCTGAGGAACTTCCAGCCACTGCTCGGCAGCCTCCATGGCTTCTGTGGCGTTGGGAACATTGTCCTTCGGGTTCCACGACTCCCAGTCAGGACACAAACCTTTGTGTGTGTGTGTGTGTGTGTGTGTGTGTGTGTGTGTGTGTGTGTGTGTGTGTGTGTTTGTGTATGTGTGTGTGCATGCGCGTATTGAAGGATGGTTGCAGAGTACAACGACGAGCAGCAACTGACCTGGAGCAACTCCGTCGACGAGAGCTCCAATGGCTCGTCCGTCATTCCAGTCAGTGGTGAAATTGTTGACTGGAACATCAGGCACTCTGCCAGTCACCCAGCCCAGCAGGCGCTGCTTGGGCGTCTGTTCAAACTTCTCCTTCTTGTCGTCGTCCTCCTCGTCCCACACCGGCATGGAGATGGAGTAGTGCAGGATGAGCGTCCATATGAGGCCTAGGATCAACTTGAGCTTGCAGTCAACGATGGCTGAACTATCTGTGGTGGTGTCAGTGTGATGTCAGTGTGTGGTGTCAGTGTGGTGTTAGTGTGGTGTCTGTGTGTGGTTTCTGTGGTGGTGTCAGTGTGGTGTCAGTGTGGTGGTTTCAGTGTGTGGTGTCTGTGGTGGTGTCAATGTGGTTTTGTCAGTGGTGGTGTCAGTGTGGTGTCAGTAAGGTGTCGTCAACGGTGGAAGATTCAATGATGTGCTTGTCATTTTGCGATAAGTATTGCGTTATCACTTGAAGCAGTGAAACTCAATAAGAATTGAAAAATGTTGAAAAGTTGGTCTCATTGCTGAAAGAAGTGCCTTGAACTGAGATGTCGTTATTGTTGTGATAAGAAGTCGCTTGGTTGTTGCAAAAGTGACTGAGTTTATGTTGTTGTTGTTGCTTTGTTATGTTGTTGTTGTTGTTGTTGTCGCATTGTTATGTTGTTTTTATTGTTGTCGCATTGTTATATTGTTGTTGTTGCTTTGTTATGTTGTTGTTGTTGTTTTTTTATGTTGTTGTTGTGTTTTGTTGTTGTTGTTGTTGCTCTGTTATGTTGTTTGTGTTTTTGCATTGTATTGTTTTTGTTGTTGTTGTTGCTTTGTAATGTTGTTTTTGTGTTTTGTTGTTGTTGTTGTTGCTTTTTAATGTTGTTGTTGTGTTTTGTTGTTGCATGGTTATGTTTTTATTGTTATTGTTGCTGCATTGTTATGTTGTTATTGTTATTGTTGTTGCATTGTTATGTTGCTATTGTTATTGTTGTTGCGAGTTGTGGCTCCAAAGCGTGCATTCAAACCACAGACAACTATAACTGTAGAACCAACAACACACACAAATTGTTGGAATATTCAACGTCCAAAAAGTTGAATTTATAAGGGAGGTGGCGTGATGAAGGATGGCAGAAAAGGCTGAAAGATAATGCATTCTTGTGCAAACATTCTTCTGTGAAGCGCTAAATAAACAGACACTTATTGAAACCAGCGACCAAAGGTCCTATGTTAATATCGAGTCACATTTTGGATAGTCAGCGTACTATCGAGAAGATGATACAGGTGCGTGCAGTGATTCAAACACTCACACACCACCTTGTGATGCCACAGCCCACGTTTGAGTCTTAAAAGCTCACTCAAGTAAAGAACAGACGCCGTACTAGTATGGCCTAGTCACCTAGTAGCCCAGCAGTGAGTGAAAGCGTTCCTCTGGGAGCGCCTTTGAACGCCTGCGTGGAAGCCGCTATGCAGTGTATTGTTCGTATTGAGGTGCATGTGCAATGCAAGCCAGCCGCTGAAAGCAACTGTGAATGCAAAGCGAACAAATTCATGAAAGCTTGAGTCATGGACTTAAGGTTTGTTCCTTCAATGAACCATTGTCCTGACAACAGCTGCATAATGACTGCCATGCGTCAAAAGTCCACTTGTTTGCCAAAGTTCACGAGACGCTTCGCCACTCAAACATCCGATTTCACAGAATCAACTACGCCATTTCTCCGCTATCAACCAGTCCTTGCGTGCACTATCAACCAGTCCTTGCGTGCACTATCAACCCGTCCTTGCGTGCACTATCAACCAGTCCTTGCGTGCACTATCAACCAGTCCTTGCGTGCACTATCAACCAGTCCTTGCGTGCACTATCAACCAGTCTTTGCGTGCACTATCAACCCGTCCTTGCGTGCACCATCAACCTGTCTTTGCGTGCACCATCAACCATACACTGACTCGATCTCATACCAAAGTCGTATGGTATTTGATCATATATCCCGATGATTGCAAAACAGCAAGTTAACTGGCAATTGTAACCACCTGAATATAACTTCTCTACACGGTCATCCACAACCCCCACCTACCCCACCCACCCCATCCACTCTCACCTACCCCCACCCATTCCCACCCCCACCCACTCCCACCCACTCCACCATCACCTTTTCCTTCATAGAGCCCTGGAGCTGCCCTCATAACTAAGCCAACGTATCAGTTACCTATTAAAACGTCGAGTACTAGTACAAGACTACTTAAACACCCCATAGTACTAATGCAGTACGCCTGTTGAAAAATTCA
Source organism: Branchellion lobata (assembly GCA_947562095.1). Classification (NCBI taxonomy): domain Eukaryota; kingdom Metazoa; phylum Annelida; class Clitellata; order Hirudinida; family Piscicolidae; genus Branchellion; species Branchellion lobata. The sequence continues at coordinate 471,812 of OX387248.1, forward strand.
ATCATCTCAAGCCGTAGGCCTTTTGTACATGTTTTTGATGATCTAATGCATGCGGATGTGGTCTGATGCGTGGTGATGCTGCCCCGTGAGGACCCAGACAAGCAAACCACAGTGCAACCGAGTGGTGCCTTTGACCGGGTGTCTGGAGAGGGTTCCTTGTCGGTCTGCGACCGAAGCTTTGTGGGAGGCCCATGAAGCAACTGCTTGTAACTAATGGAAACGAAACGTAGTGGTGTACTCAATGCCCTGATGAATCTGCCAAGTATACAATCAACTAACATATGCTAATTTCAAATGTCGTCAGTGGCACTCGATGTGAGGGGTCTTACTCAAAGTTATGGCATTTTCAGAATGGTTTATGGCATTTTATATGAACCTCTCAGAACATTCGAAACAAACCTTCAATAACTTTTTAATACGGAGTTCTACGAACAATACTTGAGAAAATAAGCCTGGTTTCCGATTAAGTATGGGCAGCTATTCAAATTATCCTCCTCCTCCTCCTCCTCCTCCTCCTCCTCCTCCTCCTCCTCCTCCTCCTCCTCCTCCTCCTCCTCCTCCTCCTCCTCCTCCTCCTCCTCCTCCTCCTCCTCCTCCTCCTCCTCCTCCTCCTCCTCCTCCTCCTCCTCCTCCTCCTCCTCCTCCTCCTCCTCCTCCTCCTCCTCCTCCTCCTCCTCCTCCTCCTCCTCCTCCTCCTCCTCCTCATCCTTCCCTTCCTCCTCTTCATCATCATCCTCCTGGTGTGTCATCTAGTAGTAAGTGAGCTATTATGAAGCAATGAAGTGTCAGTCTGTAGCTTGTTGTTTACGAAATGTATGGTGAAGCGCACGAAAGCAGCTACTCAGAAGAGCAAAAAGAACAAAGAACAGAGGAAACAAATAACAAAGAACAAAGAGCAGAAGCCATTCCAGGATGATTCAAAGGCATCGTCTGCTTTTCTGGCGGAGCAGATAGCGTTTCCTGCATTTCTCTCACTTAGAAGTAAAGCGCCATACAAATGAGAGATCAGATTCCACTGAGGTCTGGTGCTGATCGATGCATTCATATTATCTGGCCTCCTTACTCACCTAATTGCTCTTTTGTTGCCGTGCTGCAGTATTGACGCAGTTACTCCAAATTACCTGAACATGTTCCAACTATCTGCCTCTTTTATTATTATTATTATTATTATTATTATTATTATTATATTTATTATTATTATTATTGTTTTTGTTGTTGTTTATTGTTTTTGTTATTATTCTACTTTATTATTGCGAGCAGACGGGACAGATTTCAAATGTGCGTCTAGGAGTGTTTATTTTTGAACGCTTTTTAACGAGTCTTTTATGCCAACTGCCGCGCTAAGCTAACAATTGAGGTGAGGTTTCAATGCGGTGAGGGGGAATGCAGATTGGTGGGTGGGGTAGTGGGCAGGTAGCGGAGTGGTTGACACAAGGCCACACGCTTCGAACCAAAGGCCTCCCGTGGTGGCTGGTAGGAGGCGTTGTAATAGGAAAGGAGATCTAGTGAAAGAGGCTGCACAGTGAGTTAGCTTCATTCGTGTACACTCATACGCCACACCCTACCATGCCGATCAAACTGAGTGTACGCGTTTAACTGCGAAGCTGTTAGTGTTTGTATGTTTGAATACATATTGTGACGTGATTGGCTGGCTGCATACAATATGTCTCGTTGCATTCTCAACGACATGAAGATTACAAAATAATTCTAAGCTGGTATTGGGCTGAAACATTAGTGATGTTACAATGGAAGAAAGGACTGAGAAGTGTGCGAACATTCTCATACAGAACCATGTGACTCAAGCTGAAAAGGTGAATGTACATGTTTCAAAATAAATATCACACTTCCGAATTTAGCCTTAAAAGAAGTTACTCACGAGGTTGTTACAACTCATGTAACCGACACACACGTTCATAATTTCTCTGAATTAATTATGAAAATAATATTATAATAATATAATTATTCCATTGGCTGAACATTATATATACTCAATATTGCCTTCCTCCAATGAAACCAAGTGAGGTCCTGGTGGTAAGGCTCCCTAACAGCTGATCTTTGACAGTCTCTCTCAGCACCACAGCTTTCTCATTGACTTGAATATTATTTTCGAAGTAACCTTTTTTAATCTCAATCCTCTTTTCAAATTGCTTTTACAGCCACACTACCCATTATCATAACTACCTTTATCAAACCAACTGGCGATTCAGTTGGTTAAAATATGCTAAGGCAGCGATGAGTCATGAACTCACACGTGCATTTACATAAAAACACGCACGTACACAAACACACATGTATGCATATATGGTCTTTGAAATAATAATGATAATCACTCACAGCTTAAATTTTTAAAGCATTTTTGTTAAGTTTGTTTATGGCCGCTTACCTTAGCTTCTATCAATTACCATCTTTGTGATACCTTGGCCCCTTTGCACTCGCTAGTGTATGTATGCTAACACATTTCATGATGGTATGTATGTATGTTTGTGTGTGTGTGTGTGCGTGTGTGTGTGTGTGTGTGTGTGTGTGTGTGTGTGTGTGTGTGTGTGTGTGTGTGTGTGTGTGTGTGTGTGTGTGTGTGTGCATGGCATTTAAATGAAAAGCTAACTACACAGAAAGAGGGTGGGAATGACGGAGAGGTGAAACGTTGGTAGAATGAGTAGTGAACTGCAAGTGAGCAGGCTGTGGTGGTGTGGACATCATGAGGAGGCTATGTAGGAAGGAAGCTATTGGAGGTGAGAGGCGTCAGAAGAAGGCGAAACCACTAGAAAGATGGATAGATGAATGGAAAACGGAGCTGAAAGATAGAAGCTTATCTGAAATGATACACAAAAAGAATGTCAGATCTCAAAAAAGTGATCCTGTGAGCACAGAAAAGGACTGACAAAGTTATACAGATACTCTAAACTATCAAAAAAGCTCCAATTATTGGCAATTTTAAATTGACTATAAAATTTAATAGGATTTTAGTGTGGGTGGCTGGCGGACCTTGTATATGAGTGAAGGTTCATTTGAATGAGACCTAACTAGAAGACACACTCAGCGCACCTGTAGAGCTTTCGACAATTCACAACATGGCCAAGTGAGGAATGTTTTTAGTGTGCACTTTTCATTGAAAGCTTGATTGAATATATGACTAAATAAAAATAAATGAGTAAGAAAAAATTGTGACAAGTACCTATGTTGACTATTCTTATCTTTTCTTCATTCTGTAAAAACTCCAAAGCGAGGGTGCAGTTTTCAAGCTTCTGAGAGCGAATCTTGGGTCGTTTGTTGTATCTTTGGATTCTCTTGCCACTTAACACTTCCACCAACGCTATGAATCGCAGTCCATCCGACAAATCCGTCTCCAGATCTGCAATGCTCTTGTTGATCTTCTTGAGGTGCTCGTTGGTCCACCTTGTGAAAGTGTTCTTCTGGATCATCTTCCATAACGCATCCCCTGCCAAATCCCGCTCAGCAATTTCACCTAACATATCCTGAGACATTCTTCTGGCGTACATCTTAAAGATTAAAGTAAAAAGTTTTCAAAATATTCTAGAATTCGACAGAGGAAACGACGGAAATTGAGAAAGAGCTAAAGACGACCCTTAAATAAATCACCTGGACGACTCACCGCATATATGCATGCTTCAAACTGTCATCATATGTATATATCTGCAATGAATGGTATATTCCGCTACAACGCAAGCTGATACTTTGAAAGCCAATAGCTAGTCAAAAGAATTAAAAGGAAATACTGAATGGATGTGATGTTTGACTCAATAATCATAGGACTTTTTTTTACGTCGCGTCCTATGTTCATTTATCTTAGTTCTTAATATATAAATTTAAATTAATGAAATTTTACAACAAAAAATTATTATATCGTTTTTTGGTATAGTATGACAAATTTAGAAAATTTCTCAATAAAAAAAGTAAATCGAACAAATAAAAGTGATACTATTAATTATCTTCTGAGTAAATTCATATTTAAAAAAATAAAATTAATCTTGTTTGAAAAAACATCAGATAATTGGAGATAGATCTTTTATCCTGGTAAGGCTACCTACGTAGGAAGGAGATGAATAAATAATTTTATTTAACAAGTGAATCATTACTTTGAATATAATCGAAGCTGATTACTATGGTTGCCATCCAATGTGTAGGCCACATCGACCGTTGATTTTTTTAGTTTATTTTAAACAATTATTTTTGCTCTCGTTTTATTTTTCAACTCAAAAATAAATTAAAAGTATTGAAATAATCCATTTGGAGCTGTTTCGATAAGTTTATGACTGCCGGGACATACGGCCTTTCTCATATAAAAATTCAACAATGGTGTGAACACACTATCAAGCAAAACTTAAATTTCTTTTTAATTATAGTTCTTCAAACCACCCAATAAGATTTAAAAATTTTTAGACGATCATAAAAGTCACCAGCAATCGTCACCTACATCTCCTTTGAGGCCTTCATTCAATGAAGAAGGGTCTGATAAGAATCGGAATAGTTATAACATCTTTCTGATCAGTTTCTTTAAATTTATAATATTTCATTTTTTCACATTTTTTTCTCTTCGTTTATTTTATGTCAACAATTAAAAACATCAAAATCTTGAATTTGAAGTAAAAATACTGAAAGAAATATTAGAAAAAAAAGAATTAATGTTGAAGTCCTAGTTGTGAAGCGCTAGAAGATAAACTGAAAAATCCTTGTTGAGTTTTTCATGAGTAAACACTGATCGCAATCATTAATGTGAAACAGAGTTGAGAATCAAGTCAGCCACTCCTTATTGTTGCTGCTATGAACCAGACAGCTTGATGATAAATGAGGCAGCTTTTGAGCAATGTGTAAACAGCGCTACAAAAATGTTTTGACTAGATTAGATCAAGAAGTGGTGATGTTGAGTGCATTCTGAACTCTTCTGGGTTATTCTTTGTTGTAGTTGCTTTTGCTAATGATGCGCTATGTTGTACAACACGCCTGCAACTGATTGCCGACTCAAACTGGTTGCCATGGATTCATGTGGTGGAACAAAGGTGGTTTGAGTGGATAACTGATTTATGCGTTTTTCAAATGTAACTTCACTTTTGAGGTTTCAAATACTTCAGGAATGTTGTTTCATTTGAACGCCTGAAATAGTTTCAGATGCGCTATAGCTGGCTTGGAAGTGCAGTAAGTCATCGAATGAAGCCCTGATTTCCCAATTGAGATTTACCAGTTTTTTTCCAGTCTTCAATGAGACATTCGAGCTATTCGTGCCTTCGACGTCAATTCTCTCCATACCATAGACTTTCATTACGTCACAGAAGGAAGAAGCAACCTTTCTACTGATAATATGAACCAACAAAAAATTCAGTTGTTATTCAAGTAGTAGTCAAACCAAGCTCAGAATAAAGTTGATTCCATATCGCCTTGCCAATCACCCAGAGGTTGCACATTCCAATCAAAACATGTGTGATGGCCTCTGCATGTAATATTACTGCTAAATCAGTTGGTTCATAACTTTTTAAAGTTTTACACTTACATACAATTTATGTCAATGAAAGGATAAATTTACTTGTTTTATTATTATTTTGATCAAGTATAGACCCTTTCTTGGTTATATTTTATAACATAAAATTTAGTTATCAGCTTTTTATATTCATCTTTTTCAATTTATATTTATTCTTAATTTATTTTTTTTAAAACTTTTAAACACATTTTTTCTACTCATGAAATTCAAAAAAATTAAAACAGGTTTGATTTCACATAAATACTTAAGTTTACTTTTGAATTTTACTTTACCTACGCTCATGATAATTTAGGTTTACCAATAGTTCTTTAGCATGAATGATTCTGCCTTCAGCTTTGCTGTTATCCTTCAAAAGGTTTGTTGAAGTTTTCAATAAAAGTTATCAGGTGTTTTCAGTGTTTGGCCACTCACAATTTAAACAATAATCAAAATAATTATGAACAGGAATGATCTTATAGGATACGATTATATTAAGATTTTTTGAACAGATCTACTGAAAACTCTATTAATTATTCTGAATGCAATAAGAAATACCGCAAACCATAGACTGAATTTGTTCAAATCATCAAATGAAAAAATGTCCATGAAAATAAATGAAATTTCAAGTTAAAAAAGATTTGAAAATGTTGTTTCAATAGGTTGATTGGACTGAACCATGGTGTAAAGTCTATCTGCTGTTCATTGTAGCCTGCCTTGTGGCCACAGTCTTATCCATTCAATTCAAAAGGACCAACATTCAACTCATTCTTTTTTTAGCCTTTTGTGAGATTTATTCATTCATTTTTCATTGTTCAAATTAAATTGCAAAAATTTTAACTTTTTGTTATTTCTTTAGAAAGTAAGTTTAAAAAATATTAGAAATACAAAACGCATTTCAGTGATTCCTGTCTATTTTGCTGAGAATATAAACCAGTGGGCTTCAATGAATTATAGGTTATCTTTTCATTTTTAAAAATAAAATCACTCGGGATATCAATTAATGAAACATAATATACTTCATTCCTATACATACGTCTATTTCATAATCTTTCAAAATGAGTGAATGATAAATGATTTTGAACACCAGTTTGTTCAGCCAGCATCAGTACTTTGACTCTCAGGGAATGTTCATATCCATATTTTTGTCTTTTCCTCTTCTCCTCTTCTCACTTGCTATAGTGGTTGGTCCAAAGCGTCTTTTTCTTCATCTCTTACCATTTTATTTGCAAAAATCAACATTCAAATGATATTAAATCTGAAATTTATTTTCAGTCAAATTCATATTGAGAGAATTAAAATGTCCTTTAACTCTTTATTTCAATGGAATTATGGGACCTTCAATTTGAATTTATTATTACAGGTTTTCTGGATCTATTCCTCCACCAAGCTTTTGATCACCGTCAAGAGAAAGCAACTCACCCAAGCCAACAAAAAAACTGATTAGAACCGCTGAAACTATTAGTTTAAATTTTTTCTATCAAAATCTCACTTTACCATTAATTTTTTTCATTTGTCCTACTTCTGTAAACCATGAATGTTGGTATCTTTTTCTGTCTGTTACTGCTTTCTTTATGAACAGTTCTATCAGATAAAAGTTCTCCCCTTTGTTATTCCTTGACTTGTTAGAATGAACTATCGTTAACAACATTATTTAATCCTCAGCATCCAAAATACACTACTTCTGAATATCAGTTTAAACTTTTTATGTAAGCATTCAGACTAATACCAGTTATGACCAAAGGATAGGCTCATAACTGACTCATGAGTAACGAGAAAACTTTCTACATTTTTAGAATTTCATAAATTCTTCTCCTAATTTTCATCTCAGATTTTTTTTTACCTATTAGTTTGTGCCAATTACATTTTTTTATTTCGCTTTTTTGTCATGCTTTGTGACTTTTCTAGATTATGGCCAGACTTATTCATTTATATATTTCCAAAGCGCTCCCGTAAAAACGTTTTTACTCGCTGTGGGCTACTAGGTGACCAAACCATTCCAGCGTGCGTCTTTTCTTTACCTGGTTTGCTGCTTTTTGAAACTCCAAGCTGAGCTTAGCCGGAGATCGAACCCTGAGCCTCACATTGATGAAGCGGGTTTGCTAACGATAATTTTACGGGTACAGACTTTAAAAAAAGATTTATATTTTAAAATGGTTGTAATTTCTACCATCACCTACTAATTTTTACATGATGAAAGGCTACTAAGATGAGGCTGAAGTTTAAACTATTTTAGAAATCAGATGTGCGAAAAGACGCTTAACATCAGAAACGCTGTATAGTCTAAAATTAATATCTACTAACTTACAAAAAAGATTGTATTCCAAAATAATGAACATATTAAAGCTTCAAATATACAGATTTTCTAGAAATGTTTAAATTGTGATAAAAAATTTTTTGAGAAAGTAGTCTTCTCTTTTACGGAACTTTTTTTAGAAGGTAGCCTCATTTATTTTGAACCAAGTTTTACAGAGTTTGTGTATTTATTATATCCATATTAAACAATGGATAAAACGGAAGTTCGTGTAAATAATAATTTACCGAAATTTTTGAGGGTGTTTGCGAGCGTTTTATGTATTGCTGTTGTTGTGTATCAAATGTCAATTTGCAATTACTTTTTTGCTTCCAAACTTAAATTTGCTTGGCTCGGTTGGATCGCTGCCGATCTTTTGGTCATCACAATCTTCATCATTACTTTTTATACCTCTTTCAGGCAAGTACTTCATTAAATTAAAAATAAACTCTTAACCTTAACCTGTTTCTTCAACTTTTTCAGATCATTGAAGAAAAATAAAACCATCAAGTATAAGTTCGTTCCTGGAGAACTCCCATTTGGTTACATCAGTTGGTTTCTATACTCCCTCCTGGTCTCTGTGAAGTTTGGCTTGCTTTATGGGCCTGAACTAGGAATAATCTATGGAATGGAAACATCTGAAACCATAGGACCAGGCTTCTTACAAACAGCCTTAGGTCTCACAGCCATTGTTTTTTTGCTGCTGACATCTGTACACCACGATGCCTTGCCAGGTTCAAGTAGATCTGACTACATCAACCAAATCTCAACCACTGTCACTTTTGATATTTTGGACACTGTCAATTTTTTGAGTGTTTTATTTTTAGCAACTTCAAGAATCATGCTCAGTTATTCCCTTAAGATTGCCATCCTTTTTTTTTCTTGTCTAAATTTCATTTTACCAACAATTCTTCTCATCACTCTTTCAAAGACATCCTATGGAAAATTAAGGTACCTTCATAAGTTTGAGTTTATTTACAAGTTTGTTTATCTGTTCTTAGTGAATCTTCCAATGCTTGTGATTAGAAGCCGCATAATCCACCAAGAACAGGCTCTCAATTCTATATTCATAATGAAAAATCTAATATCTGCTGTTATCGGTGTGAAAACTTTTATAGACCATTTCGTTATTAAAAAAACCGTTGAAAATGATCAGGAAATAGGCCTTGAAACACTTCGCGGTTGATGCCACTTTAATAATGTTAGTTTTTGTATTGTATTGTATTCTTATGATCTTCTTCTCCATGTCTTTGTTGTTCATATTTTGAACTTTCATTTTTGATCAATGTTTCAATCATGCAAATCTTTTTGTTGAACTATCTATTTCTCAACACCTCAGCCTCTAATAAGGTGGGGCCATTATGCTGACCACAAAACACATTTTTATGTTTCTTGCTTTTTGTTCTTACTTGCAGAATAAATAGTCAGTACTTTTTTTCTCAATATTCCACTGAATCAGTGCTCTTGTACAACTTTTGACTGTGGTCTTCCTATGATACCACCACCCTTTTCGCTTAGCGCTTCCATATCTATGTTATTTCCGTAAAGCAACTTGATAATCATACAGTTCGTTGTAGAATGCTTTCGAACAAAATAATAATAAATATAAAACATTTTTGTGATTAGATTTTTTGTGAATAAAAAAAATATATAGTAAAAAAAAGCGTGGAAGAAAGGGAATATTTGTGGGAGTATTTTCGGGAAATAGTAACATGAGGGCATTGCATAAATATTGCATTTGGTCATTCCAATTTTTTTTGATAGTTGTATTTAAATGATTGCGGAGTTTGCGTAAACGAACTGCATTGGGTAAGCTTCAAAAGATGCTTGAAAATTCCCTTGTTTGACATAGATATCAACGTCACCACCTCGACGGCACTTCTTCGACGTCGCCACACCGGCACCACCACCTCAACAGCGCTAGATTGACACAAATTAACATGAAAAATGGTACACATTTTTCAATACGATAACGCAAAAGAATTTATAACTGTGAGTATATTGCTCTTATAGTATTAAATGACCAATTCTAAAATATTTATGATCTTTGATGTTTCTGTTTGCATATTATCATTTTTTGAATTACTTCTGGTGGTAATTGGGTTGCTTATTGTTTAATTAAAAACCCTAATAGTTTTTATTTTAAATAATTAAAAAAAAGAAAATAATTCAGATTTATAGTATTACTTTTATTAAATCAGCCAGAAACTTAAAAGTCGGGATAATATGACAGTTAATATGTATTCATCAGAACCGTGATTAAATTCCTTACTAAATCCACTAATAATTTCAGAGCATTATTATTTCAATGACATGGTTTTGTTAACTTCATTCATTTAAAATTTTTTTAATAAGAAGGAAGAAAGTCTTTTTCACGGCAGTAGTCTTTTGAAATCGTTAAAAGTTGATAACTGAAACAAATTCCATTTATGTAATATTTCCGTTCTACTCAAGTTATTGAAAGATTAAAAAATAAATAAAATAATCAATGTAATGTAATTTTTTCAAAATATGAAACATTAGTTATAGAAAAATACTAGCTGAAGTAGTGTGTGTCTGAGTACATAAAAATGGAAAAAAGTGATAAAGATGAGTCAGCAACCAAAAAGAAAGATGATGATAAGGGGAAATTTTTGCTAACCAAAAGAAAAAAGGACTTGCCTATAAAAGGTACATTGAAGGCTGGAAGGCTGGTCAGAGGTACTGTGTGTAACATGCTTGAGTCAGCTGAGGGTAGTATGGAAGCTTCTTTATCCACTGTAACCACTAATGCCACAAACCCTTTCAAGGGCAAACCCTCTCTGTGCACAAACCACCCTGAACCACGAATCTTAAACAGCCTTTCAACTTTTGTTGTGCTGAGCAGCTCATCAGAGTTGGGGGATCTTGCATGCAATAATGTTCCAGCCATCACTCAACTTCCCACTTCATTATCAGTTGCCACAGCTTCCAGTGAGAGCTATGGCATGGAAAGCAAGTGGCACTCTGCAGCAATGAGCCAGTGCATGCCCATTGAAGCAGCTTCACACTCAAGCCCTTTCTCTCTGCCTCCTCCCATGGACCTCGAGCAGCCAGAAGCCTTCACTGAGCTTAAATCAAAACCTGATGTTGCAACAGATTTCGATATTTCACCATCAACACATAAAAGCACTAATTCAACAACCACCACCTTGCCATCCACCACTCCAACAACTACCTCAAAGACGATTCTTATGAATTCAAGACTTAAAAGTTTGCGACCGAGGCTTTTGAAAAGAGAGCGGAGTTTGGAGTTGTACAAGGTCAGTCCTTTCATCACCCGAGTGAAAAAACATTGGAAACAACAAAAACTGCCTTTGAATCAACAACACCAACAACAAAAACAACAACCACAACAACAAAATCAGCAACCAAAACAAAAAAAGCAACAACCACAACAACAAAAACTAAAAAAACAACAAAATAGTGGCGAACATCAAGGTATCAAAGAAAAGAAGGGGAAACTGTCAGTAAGAAAGCAAAAGGAACCACAAAAAGAGGCTGAGGCCCAGGGAAGCACTGCCAGACAAGCAAAGGGGAAAACTACCCAGCGTACCCGAGTCACAAAGCTACTTGAAAACACACAAAAAATCCTCAAACAAGACCACAATAAAGCTATCGAAGCCTGCATCAAAGTTGATTTTGAACCACCCCTCTCATCTCCCTCCACCCTCTCATCTCCCTCCACCCTCCTCACTCCCTCCACCCTCCCCACTCCCTCCACCCTCCCCACTCCCTCCACCCTCCCCACTCCCTCCACCCTCCCCACTCCCTCCACCTTTTCCACTTCCTCCATCCTCCCCACTCCTTCCACCCTCCCCACTCCCTCCACCTTCCCCACTCCCTCCACCTTCCCCACTCTTTCCATCCTCTCCACCCTCCCCACTCCCTCCACCCTTCTTGCTTCTTCCACCTTTTCTGCTTCTTTCATTCTTCCTGCTTCTACTTTTTCAACTTCTTCAACTGTTTCCAACGTTCATCAACTCATGAATGAAACTGCAAAAGTTTTTTCACCCATCACTTATCCACCATCACCCACCAATCCACCATCACCCACCAATCCACCATCACCCACCAATCCACCACCACCCACCAATCCACCACCACCCACCAATTCTCCACCACCCACCAATTTTCCACCACCCACCAATTCTTCACCACCCACCAATCCTTCACCACCCATTACCTCATCTCTAAACCTAGCATCCTGCATGACTCGCCACACCAGCAACTCTCTTTCTTTCCTAATGTCATCATCATCCTCATCATTCTCATCATCCGCATCTTCACTATCATCATCATCATCATCACCATCATCATCATCATCATCATCATCATCATTGTCATCATCTTCATCGTCATCATCATCCTCTTCATCTTCATCTTTATCATCATCATCATCCATAGCTCTCATTTCAGATTTTCCTCCACCTTTTTCTTCATCACCACCACTTCCACTTCTTATCTCATCTTCTTCATCTTCTTCTTCTTTTTCCTTGACTTCATCATCATCATCATCATCATCATCCTCTTCTTCTTCTTCTTTGACTTCTTCCTGCTACTCAGCACCACAGCAGTCATTGCACCCCTTGCAAGGACATGCAGTCAAAAAACCTCGACTCACCCATAAAATCCTCCCCATCAAATCATCAAACCTCCAAAAGAAAGAAAATTTGTCATCCTCATCTTTATCATCATCAACGACATCATCATCAACAACATCATCATCATCTTTTTTCTCAAAGGTAAGAAGTTTGTCAGTGACAACCCAGCCAAACGCTGTGTTTAAAAGCATTGGCAACTTCCACAACGCCTCCTTTCACCATGCCAATTACAACACTGCTGCAGCTGCTGCTACTACTGCTAGTACCACCACCACCACTACTACTACTACTTCTACTACTAACAATACTAATAATAATAATATTAATAATAATACTAATAATGATAATATCAATGTTAATATAATGGATAAGAACAAGCTCAATACCGGTCATCAACGCCGCCGAGGAATAAACATCATTATCAGCACCCCCTCCACTCCAGTATCCCAGCCACCTCACCATAATCCTCTTCATTCACCTCCCCATCCAGCTCCCCATCTACCTCAACATCTTTCTCATCCATCCTCTCATCCATCCTTTCATCCATCTATCCATCGACTTCTTCCTCATGCACCTCTTCATCCACTTTCTCATCCACCTCTTCATCCACCTCCTCATCCACCTCTTCATCCACCTCCTCATCCACCTCTCCATCCTTCCCTCTACAAACACTCCGTCAGCCTCCTTTTTCCTGCAACTCAGCACGACAACAATACAAATAATAATGTGGATTGCATCGACAATAATAACCTCAATAACAATAACATAAATAATAATAGTAAAATTATCAATAAAACTAACAACAACAATAATAATAATTATAATAGTATTCCTATTATCAAAATTATTGACGATAGAAACTTTTGTACAATAAACAACAACAACAACGACGACGACGACGACGAAAATACCAACAACAAAAACGAAAAAGTTGGCAATAACATTAGTGAAGGTGTAAATAATAAAATCGTCATCAATTATAAGAACAACCGTAATAACGACGATGATGGCACCGATGACGTCGTGTTAGATAAAAACAATGTTAAGTTGACGAGTAAGTTGTTGACAGGGGTGAGGAGGAGGGGTGGAAGAGGAGAGGGGAGGGAAGAGGGCAAGGAAGGGGGAAGGGGAGGAGGGCGTAGAGTGAGATTCTCGAAGGTTCGCGTCTTTTACTTCCACAGAGTGCAAGGCTTTTCATGCGTTCCCTCCCAAGGGGGCATCACCATCGGTGGGTGTGTGTGTGTGTGTGTGTGTGTGTTTTTGTGTGTTTTTGTGTGTTTTTGTGTGTTTTTGTGTGTTTTTGTGTGTGTATGTGTGCGGGTTTGTGGGTATATATCTCACCATCACATACTTCTTTTTACCACCACCACACCACGCACAGGCATGTCGGACAAGCATTCGGGCCTGGAGGAGTTCAAGGTGGGTGAGTACACGTCAATGCAACGTCAACAACGACTCATGCAACCTCCACTCTTCTTCCCCTCCAAGCAACAACAACTGCCACCGCATGAACTTTTCCAACCACCAAAGACGTTACAGTCATTGCAACAGCTACTGCACCAACAACAACAGTTCCAACATTTTATCAACAAACAACCTCAATTCACGCATCAGAATAAACTTTTCCAACCAATGCCACAACAACAACAACGATTTTTAAACCAACTGTCACTACAACAACAGCAGCAACATCTGCTTTCCCAACAACAGCCACAACATCTCACTTTTTCTCAACATTGTTTCAAAAACAACATGTCACTAGCTGTTTCAAAACTGCGTCCCTGTTTCATGTCCACGCTATCCTCATCATCATCGTCGTCGTCATCACTTCCATCATCCTTAGCATCTAATCCGTTATCATCATCATCATCACCATCATCATCATCATCATCATCATCATCATCATCATCATCATCATCATCAGCATCATCAACACAACCGTTGACAACAGCCGCTTCAATGACGTCAACAACTTCATTGCATTTTTCACCACCTCAACCCTTGCCTCTTCACTCCCTCGTCACACACGCTACCGCCTCCTTCGTCATTCCTTCCACCTCAACAACAACCTCTACAACGCCATCATCAAGTCCATCAACCACCACCCTTACAACACCTCCATCAAAAAATCCAACAAATTCTTCAGCAACAACGTTTTCAGCGAGGGTCTCCACAACGGCACCCCTAAGACCCGCAGTCTTACCACCCTCCCTGCAACGTCCAATCACGTGCATTCAACTTTCAAGTGGTCTTTCTTCCCACACAACTCCCCCGTCACTGACCACAACACCAACAACAACTACAACTATAAAAATGGTACTAACAACACTCTCAACCTCAACCTCAACTCTAACGATTAAACCACCAACAACAACAACACTACTTTCAACAACAACAACACTACTTTCAACAACACCAACACTCACTCCAACCCCCCTCCAAGACATGACTGAGAGTTCAACATCACCACAAGCAGCCACCACTTGCACATTTCCTCGCCATCCTCCCTCCTTCACAGTCATCAAGGAGCTCCCCAACAAACATCCATCTACCAGCTCCTCTCTTCCACCCACAATCTCATCTCCCACCACCTCTCTCTCTTCCTTTTCTTCCTTCTCTTCTTTCACTTCCTCCCCTTCCTTCTCTTCTTCCTCCTCTTTCTTCTTTTCCTCCTCTTCCTCCTCTTCCTCTTCTTCCTCCTCCTCCTCTTTTTCCTCCTCCTCCTCTTCTTCCTTCTCCTCCTCTTCTTCCTCCTCCTCCTCTTCTCCCTCCTCCTCCTCCTCTTACTCCTTTCCCTCTTCTTTTTTTTCTATCACAACATTATCTTCTTCATCTCTTAATGCAAGATCTTCCTTCTTGTCTTATTCTCCATCCTCCCTTCTAGCATCTTTTCATTCTTCATCTTCCATCACAACACCCTCCTTGTTCGTCTCCACAACAAATGCACCAGTCTTCAAGCCACCAATAATGCTTATCAAACATAACAACAACAACAACAACATGACCTACGATAGCATCCACAACAGCGAAAACAACGACAACAAAAATGCTAACAACAGCAACAACAACAACAACAACAACAACAATAAGAATATTAATAATAATTCTAATAATAATATTACTACCTTTAATGATATTATTGCTAGCACTCCTTATACCACCACCAATAGTTTTAACAACGCAAATGCATCCTTCAAAAACATCAACAACAACGTCAACAACATCAACAACAACAGCAACAACGTCAACAACATCAGCAACAACGTCTTGAAGGAAAGGTTCAACCTGTCTGCGTCACTCACTCCCAAGCCTCTCAAGACCGCCATTGATGCAACAACCCACAATCTCAGCATAAACAACAGCAACAACAACATCAACATCTTCGAGAAAAACAACATAAACACTAGCAGCATCTTCAACAGCAACAACACTAGCAACATCTTCAACAACAACATAACCCTTCACAAAAACAACAAAGATAGTAGCACTAACAACCTTAATAACAACTTATTCAACAGTTCCTTCATGAACTCTTTCCAAAACACCAACAACTTGAGCACTCCTTTCACCTCCAACAACAACAACAACAACAACAACAACAACAACAACAACAACAACAACAACAACAACAATTTAACCAATATTGTTAACCACAACACTGGCACCTTTGCAACAACCTACAATACTCCCTTTATTAAGGCCAACAACAACAACAACTATCTACCTACTAATATAACTGAGTTTCATGACGAAAAAGATGAAAATAGGGCTGATGAAGAAGATGAGGATGAGGAGGACGATGATGGCGATGATGACGACGACGACGATGATGAATTTGAAAGCTACAGCCTGCAACCTCTGCCCGTGAGGCAACGGAGACATCTGTTGAAGGTGGTACCACTAACAGATGTGTCATCCGTCACCATGACAACTCATCAATGTGCCTTCAAATGCTTGACACGTCGCAAACTAGATTCATAACTTCTAATTAAATTACCCGCCCTCAGATGGCTGGTCTGAAGAAGATCAACAACGCAGAGAGGGAAGAGTGTCGGAGGATCAGACTGAGTCGAGAAGACTGTGGTTGTCAGTGCAAGGTGGGTGGGTGGATGTGGTTGTCAGTGCAAGGTGGGTGGGTGAGTGTGGTTGTCAGTGCAAGGTGGGTGGGTGATTAGGTGGGGGATTGAGTGGGTGATTGGTTGGTTGGTTGAGTCATGGGTGCTTGAAAGGTATCCTAACAGCTATTCCACCACCAACTCAACAGGGAGTTTGCCTGCCTGAGAGTTGTTTGTGCATTCTCAACGGCATTATGTGTCAGGTACAAAACTCTTGAAACAATTCACACCCATCCTTTCATTCCACCGAATCAAATAATCACTTTAAACTTCCACGTCACTCGCCAGGTCGACAGGATGTCTTTTCCATGCGGGTGCAGTGCCGAGGGGTGTCAGAACGCGGAGGGCAGGGTGGAGTTCAACCCGGGAAGGGTGAAGCTGCACCTCATGAGCACCCTGCTGCACTTGCATGCCTTCAAAGAGCCTCACAACCCTTTCCTACCCCATCCTCCCCATCCTTCTCATCCTCTCTACTCCACGCTCCAGTACCCCTACCTCCATCATCGCAATGATGATGATGTTGCTGATGGTGGTGATGGTTGTAGTGGTGATGCTGATGATGATGGAGGTGGTGATGGTAATGATGATGATGGAGGTGGTACTGGTGATGGTGATGGTAATGATGATGATGGTGATGGTGATGATAATGATGATGATGGTGATGATAATGATGATGATGGTAGCACAGATGGGAGCTTCAAAGCACCCGCTGACGAAACTCTTCCTCCTGTGGTCTTCATTGAAAACTCTGCTGCTGTTACTGACGATCCGAGCAACAGCATCAACAATAACAACAGTAGCAACTGCAACAACAGTAGCAACAGCAACAACAGTAGCAACAGCAACAACAGCAGCAACAGCAATGTTGCAGACACTCCACTTTTGTCTTCTACTGCAACCAACGCAACACTCAGTTCTCACAATCCTGCTTCATCCGTCGTTCCATGTGCCATCACCCAGCCCCTCCACGGCACTTCCAGTGGTTGCCGCAGTGTTGTTGTTGTCTCTTGTGGCTCCTTCATGCACGATTCTGCTGCCTCTGTTTGTTCGGGCGTTGCCTGCCGTTCCGATGACGTTGTTGCGTTTTCAAGTGGCTGCAGCGTGTCTGCGTGTGCAGTGGTGTCTTGTAGCTGCAGTAGAGGGGAGGAAAGCATGGAGACCCTAATTGGAACCTCGGATGCAGGTTTGGTAGGCGGTGGCAGTGTCAGCGCTGTTCACTGTGAGAAGGTGAGGAGTGGTGTGGTGAGGAGTTAGTGTCGTTTAGCCTGGTGTTACTGCGCCGTTCCTGACCACCCCAACCACGAAAAATGATACGTTCAACAAATCCTAGCAGATCATCCAGACTTCCTTTCAATGAGTGTACAGCTTTTGCGAAATTATGTTCCGCGATGGTCTCCCGTTTGTTCTTGTCCACATTTGTCTTCAGTGAATTTGATAAAATCTTTAGCTACATTACTGCTAGTTAGCAATTATATCTGGAGTTCTTGCATGGTTGCCTCGTGAGCGCTTGAGACTTGCGGCAAACTTGCAACCTTTTCAATCCTTCGCCACTGTACATTGTAACGGCCATTAAACTGCATCGAACACGTATTACCCCTTGTTGCTGCTGCATACACCACTCTGTCATCCTCCCCAATCGTCCAACCACCGCTTTCCATTTCATACGTTCGTTGCCAATAAAGTACATTAGTTTTTGTCAATCAAGGCAGGTCACCTCATGAGGAGTGCTAACGGCCGTCAAGCTGCATGTGAGTTGTACACTTGGTGGGGTTGATTGCATTTTACATCAAGGTGAACCCACAGGTAAGTTAGAATACTCGTTTCATAGCGATTTTTAGATTAGCGTTCGAAGGTTCTCTGTACTGGGACGCTTCAGCCACACTAGCAAGCGTCTGTTCTCTACAACTTGCGGAAATTATAAGCAAATCTGAAATCGAACCTTGAACTTCACGCTTCGCATAGTAGCTTGCTGGTTTAATGGATGGGCCGTTAAAAAGTGCAGCCAACAAATCCGGTTTTCAAAGGGTTCGTGAGATGCGTTTGTGCCTCGTTAAGATTCCTTATTTAATAAACGCTTCTATCTTCGAGAAGTGAAGAAAAAAAATTGAAATACGTGTGCTTTTGTGATCTTTCATCGTTTTTGCGTCATTTGCGTTGTTGATTTTCGAACACAACACTGCCTGCCACTGCTCCTATCAACTATTTTACACGAGGTGAGCTCACGATTGGTTCATTAAAAGAATTTCCAGTTTTCGAACATAAGAAACAAAAATACTAATAACATGGAATGTCATAAACGTTAAACAAAACGAAAATGTATCTTCATGGAACCTTCCAGAAGAACACTTTCAGCTGCCATGTCGCTCTTGATGAAGCACAAGGTAGCCATCATTCTTTTGTGATTTACCACCACTTATCCTCTCTGGCAACTAAGCACTAAGCACTGAGTTATTAACTTGTACTACTTAGCAAATAGTTTGAGTTACTAGTGGTTTCTTCAGACTACTAAGCCCATCAACCACAATGCCTCCAACAGGGACCAGTGTTTGTGGTCATCAGGTTTCCGTATGACTTGACGCTCACGTGCAAGAACGCCCTGATGAAAACCCTTTCGGTGCACAACAACTACAACGGCTGTGTAGCAGGCATCACCACCTCCGTGCGTTGCAACCTTCCCTCTCGCTGTGATTGAGTTGTCGGACTGATAATTTGTTGTTAATGTTGTTTTTGGTGTTTTAATATTTATTATTATATTATTGATAATAATTTGATAACTTTTTCGTTGTCAAAAACTATCTTTAAACTCAAACAACTTCAAGCGACGAAGCCATGAAGCACTTAACAAGAGCACCACGACACGCAGATGAGGGTGATCGAGGGATCGTGGCCTGGCACGATGGGGGTTGCCATTTTGACCTTCAAGGGACTCAGAGAAGCTGAGCTGTGGAAGGACAGCGTACCTGAGATCAGGCAGTTTGACTGGCTTACAGGGGTCGACATGCTCATCCTGCCCATCAGACACCTACCAGGTGCGAGTTTTCGCTAACGCCAGAAGGCGCCAGTGTTTTAAAACTCACGTCATTGATACAGCAGCTTGTGGCAGAGAATTGATGATTGCAACGTCATTGTCTCATGCGCTCATCTCGTTCTCGAGCATTTCTGATAGCCCCATTGAAACTTTCATGATCATTATGGATCATTCCATCCCTTCTTCCAGTGATTATTCATTCTTTAGAACCCCTTACCTTTTAAAATTGTCACCATCATTGAATTCGTTGGTCAATCTCATCCACTTCAAACCAGCCTCATGCTTGGTTGTTTCAAAATTCCTTCAAAGCACGTCACTCCCTGCAGCCTCCGACAAGAACTTTATTCAGATCATGGACCTGTGCATCCATGACTTGCCCTCCTTCGAGTACAACTACGCCTGCGAGGCCAAGCAGGTGCTTGACTTTTGGGGTGCTTGCGCTGGTGTCGTCTCTGCCCCTTCCGACTGCATCCACAAGGTGGGGTGGTTGTCTGGGTGGTTATCTGGGTGGTTGTTTGGATGGTTGTTTGGGTGGTTGTCTGGGTGGTTGTCTGAGTGGTTGTTTGGGTGGTTGTTTGGGTGGTTGTCTGGGTGGTTGTCTGAGTGGTTGTTTGGGTGGTTGTTTGGGTGATTGTATGGGTGGTTGTCTGGATGATTTTCACTAGAGTGGTAAAATAGCATGATCCGAGAAGCGTGGCGAAGTTGAACGAGAGTTTGCTGAAGGTTGCAAGGGGAGGAGGCTTAAGTAGCTGTAGGGTTTGAAGGTGTATCATGAGGTCAAGAAAGGTAGGAAAACCAGAAATGAAGCCCTGTACATGGGTAGCTTGAATATTTGAACACGTGACACACTGCCACCAGGTCAAGGGTCTGTGGGACCCAAACTACGTCATCATGAACTTCTGGCCCTCCTGCCAGGTGTTTGAAGAGGCTGCCAAATCAGGTACACAGATGCACACACGCAGGCACGCACTCACAAACACACACACACGCACGCACAAACAAGCACAAACACAAACACAAACACACACACACACACACACACACACACACACACACACACACACACACACACACACACACACACACACACACACACACACACACACACACACACACACACACACACACACACACACACACACACACACACACACACACACACACACACACACATACAAACACAAACACACACACAGACCAGTACAAGGAGTTAGTGAACAAGAGAAACCACTTTTCTGCAGCAAGCACATGCGTCTTCCAGCTGCAACCGATCGTGCAGTCGAACCCCTGTTTGGTGCCTTAGAGGTGCCATAGTGGTAGGCTCCATGGCGAATGACCTTCCACTGATACTTCCCCTTTTGTTTCCACTTTTATAAATTCTAATTTATTTGTTTTTAATAAAAAAAACTAAAGACTCAACGTTTAAAAGTTGAAAGACACTGAAGGAAACTGAGGATTTATCGTTCTCATCGTACCAGGCATATAGAAAAAAATACTGTGCAGTCCTCAGCAACAGGGTCTTTTGAAAGTTCAGTCTTGCTCGCAACTCCCCTTGAAGGCCTTGATATATGCCGGCACCGACAACAGTAGAAACAGTACCAAAAACAGCAGAAGCAGCAACCGAAGCAGCAGAAGCAGCAGAAGCAGCAACCGAAACAGCAGAAGCAGTAGAAACAACAGAAGCAGTTACCAAAACTGCAGCCAGACGAAAGCCTTCTTTCCCTTTCAACTCCTAATCTTCCAACCCAACAACTTAAAACGCTGATAAATACTATCAAAAAACGTGTTTTTAGCATTATCAAATAATTCACAGTTTGACGTGGCATTCAGCACGCGAAACTTGATGTTTTCACCAATGGAAGAGTACATTTATTCCTCGAAGCATTGAACAAGTGTACATTGGGTCGTCTGTAAAGGGTATGGAACTGATGGAGGTTGGGTGTGAAGAACCACTGAAACTCCGTGGCGCGAAAGTAAGACGGAGAAGCATGTAGACGAAGTCTTGAGAAAAATTGTTTTTAAAATCCATTTTCATGGCCAACGGTTGAGGTCATTCTGTTTCTTCATCCTGTTTCCTCTTGCGTTCAAACTGCCTGATCAGAAGGTCTATGTCTTCCAAGGGATCCTTCCTTCGCGTGTCCGACTCGTAGAGGTCGCCAAGCTCCGAAGCAGAAGGGTAGTCCTCCTCGTATTCACCGTCATAATTGCCCTCTGGGACTGTTTCGTCATTTCCACCATCCCCTCCAGCATGGTCATAGTCACCTGCCTCTTTCAAGTGCTTGAAAACCTCCAGAAAGCTGCCTTCATCAGGCAGTCTTGAGTCGTAATGTGACGATCCCGAACATTCTTCCACCTCCTTCCTTGGGGAGCTGCTGTTGTTGATGAGTTCGAAGAGGAGGGCTGCCAGCAACAGTGCCAGCAGGGTGGTCAAGAAGCAGACGACCAAGAGAAGAACTTTGCGCTTGCAAACCATTATCGCTTGAGCGCCTCTGTTGCTTGTCTTTGCGTTTTCCAAATTAAATTTATTATTATAATTTATTTTTATAAATTAAATTTATTATTATAAAATTATCTATTATCTTTAAAAGTTGAACTTATAAGGATTCACTCTCCGCTGACTGCTTGCGAGTCACAGCCACACCATTGCAGTTCCTTCAACGGTGAACTTTTGAACAATTGAACGATAATATCTACCAAAATATCACAAACTTTTATTATCTTTTCTCAATGATTAAAAAAGATACTCCTCGTTCAAAGTCATTTAACTTTCAATTTGCAATGCGTGCTGAGCAAAAGTTCTTATATAGG
This sequence comes from Branchellion lobata, assembly GCA_947562095.1. Lineage (NCBI taxonomy): Eukaryota > Metazoa > Annelida > Clitellata > Hirudinida > Piscicolidae > Branchellion > Branchellion lobata. The sequence goes on from OX387248.1 coordinate 494,148, forward strand.
GGTGTTCACTTTCTAGTGTCTGCATAGATAATCACGCCTGCGTCTGAATGTTTGTGCTTTGACACGATGGTGGACCCCTTGTTGTGTGTGCCTCGTACAAAGAGTAGTCTAGACGCCTCTTGTGAGCTTGCATCACGGCTCGTTGTGGAGAGCTTCAGTCATCCGTAATTGTTTTATGTAAGTGTTCACTTTGGAAGGTTTCAATTTTACAAAGTATTTCATGTTTTCTAACTCAAATCTTCATGATTTTCAGTTCACACCCAAAGTTGCCACTTCATCAAAACTCTTCCTTCTCCCACAACCAATGCATCTTCACCACACCTCGCTTCCAAGCCTCTTCCACCAACTGAAGCGCTGGTTTCTTAGCGAAGCATTGCAGCTCACTCTAGTGTGGGTCTCCTTACACAACACCACCAAAGCTCTCCAAGCACTTGTCATCAGACTCCAAACCAAGTCATTCGTCCCTTCCTCCTTATGCAACCTCAGTCGGCAGTCTCATGCCTTTAAAGACTGCAACTACAACTCTACCATACGACTGCCATTCCTCAGACGCTTACGCAACAGTTCCTTCTCATGACATCAAGCTCCATAAATATTATAGGCTGGGCTTCTACATACAAACTGTGAAGATGCATAGAGCTTTCAGACGTTACAAATTAATTTTTCATGTTACAAATACTTGCTTCTCATAATCCTATGTTACTCTATCGTTCTAATCCGTTTGTGCTTGCTACTGCATGTTCAACAGACCTGGAAAGCAACAAGACGCATAGTTTCAGAGACATGAAACTCCATCAACCAGCCTCCTTCTCGCCACGCAGAGAGGTGTCCGCTTGTGAGAGGAGGCACACACACGAAGTCTTTGAAGACACCGAAGCTCTTGCATTTGAATGTTATAATGGCCTCACAAATTATCTTCACCCCGCCATTCCTACCACCACCTCCTCCACAACAACCACCACCACAGACGCCACCCCCCGCGGCGACTGTCTCATTTATTGCTTGCTGTGCGCTGCCATCTGGCGAGAAAGTCAAAACAATTTGAAGTAAAAACATTTGAAAATTGGATCTTCTTTTAGTGAATTTTTGTCAGAACTCGATAAACAGTTTTGGTGTTTTAATAAAAAAACATACAAAAACCGGCATCTGTCGAAACTTGATTTAATGAAAACTAGTAAAAATATGAAGAAAGAGTCAGCCTCTGAGTGGTGGTTGAGTTCATAACATCAAAGTGACTAACCATTGGAGTTTAAAAGACAATACAATACAATACAACACAATACAACACAATACAGTACAATACAATACAATAAAATACAATACAATACAATACAATACAATACAATACAATACAATACAATACAATACAATACAATACAATACAATACAATACAATACAATACAATACAGTAAAATACAATACAATAAAATACAATAAAATACAATACAATACAATACAATACAATACAATACAATACAATACAATACAATACAATACAATATAATACAATACAATACAATATAATACAATACAATACAATACAATACAATACAATACAATACAATACAATACAATACAATACAATACAATACAATACAATACAATACAATACAATACAATAAAATACAATACAATACAATACAATACAATACAATACAATACACTACACTACAATACAATACAATACAATACAATACAATACAATACAATACAATACAATACAATACAATACAATACAATAAAATACAATACAATACAATAAAATACAATACAATACAATAAAATACAATACAATACAATACAATACAATAAAATACAATACAATACAATACAATACAATACAATACAATACAAATACGAATATTTTTATACATGACTTCTTAGAAACAGGTGTGTTTATAGGACCTCGATGAAACCGCTACAAGACAAAGCAGTTGTTACGCAAGACTCACGAGGCCTCAAGAGCACAAGACGTCCATGGCAGTTACGAGGGACCCACACACACACAGGGTG
>OX387248.1:496361-503861 GCA_947562095.1 Branchellion lobata
AAAGCAGTCAATAGATTTTCTTACAAAAAGTCTTCAGAGCCCAAAAGGCAGTGGGTACTTAATCATGCCTTGGCCTGTTGTTGGCGCTCGTGTAGCGGATTGTGGAAGCATGTGCCCATTGCAGCACTCCTTGAATGCTTACAACGTCGTCTCATTAATGGCGTTCTATCTTTCAAAACTACCATCTTTTCTTCCACCACACACCTTACACCACTCTACTACGTGCCACCATACACCACTCCACCACACACCACTCCACAACACACCATTCCACCACACACCACTCCACCACACACCACTCCACCACATACCATTCCACTACACACCACGCCACTACATACCACTCCACCACATACCACTCCACCACACACCACTCCACCACATACCACTCCACTACACACCACGCCACTACACACCACACCACTACACATTACGCCACTACATACCACTCCACCACACACCACGCCACTACACACCACGCCACTACATACCACTCCACCACACACCACGCCACTACACACCACGCCACCACACACCACGCCATTACACACCACGCCACTACAGACCACGCCACTACACACCACGCCACTACACACCACGCCACTACACACCACTCCACCACACACCACGCCATTACACACCACGCCACTACAGACCACGCCACTACACACCACGCCACTACACACCACGCCACTACACACCACTCCACCACACACCACGCCACTACAAACCACCACTTGCGTTATGGTTGTCTTCCAGTATTCCACTATTGCACACACAAACTCGTACGTTATACAACTTTCATCCGCTTCAACCACTGCCACAACCTTTACAAACCTCAGGAACGACAGCAGGCTGCAGAGGACAAAAGGTGCTTGGGTGTCCAAATACTCCAGTGCAAAAGGACCCTTCAACACCGCAACCAGGTGGTTGAACCCTCACACCCAACCTTTGTTAATAAAACCTCGCTTATTGCTACTTTTTGTTATTTTTTTCTCACTATCATCATTCAACATTCTCGCCTTTCTTTCTGTTGTACCGTTAGCATGGATAGTTTGGGAGAGGAGGGAGATGAGGGGAGGAGAGCAGGCAGTTATGATCGACCATGTTCTCGTACTTGAGCCATTCACGCATAAAACTCTAGTACAACAGAAACATTATCATAGCGGCATTAACCCCGGATTGACCTTCAAGACCACACCGCTATAAAATACCTCATTGAAGGATGCAGTGATGGGTATTGAAGTTAACATGGATACCTCTCATTGCTTATAACCCAAGAGCAATCGATAGGATGCCTGTTTCAACTTTGGGAAGGAACAATTCTTGCTAACGCGTCTGTTGCTACTTTGTCCTCGTAGGGGGGAAGATGAAGGAAAGTACGATTGAAAGTTTGAGAGTGCAGAAGTTGACGAGTGAGGTGGAATTAAGAGGAGTGAGGAGGAGTTGAGAAGAGTGAGAAGTGAAGAGGAGTTGAAAGGTTGAGGCATGGAGGGTGTGAGGAAGCTTGGAACGTTGGCAATTAGAAGCACTGGAACACAGGCACTGCAAGAGGAGCAGGTGAGGAGCAGGCAGAAGGAGGAGCAAGCGAGGAAGGAGGTGGCAGTGCAGAGAAGGCAAGTAGTTCTACTGCAGGAGGAACTTTCAATCCTCACCGCCCAGCACTTGGAACTGGACCACAAAGTATGTGTCTTTTTGTTTCCGTGTGTGTGTTTCTGTGTTTGTGCGTGAGCGTGTGTACGTGTGAAAGCGTGTGGGGGTGTGTTTAACGTTTATTGTTGTTATATCATGCAAGTTAGTCACCTCTCAGTGAAGTACGACTGGTATTCAGGCCTTTATGAGGCGTGTTGTCTCAATTTATGAGTTCCAGGGCAGCCTTTGTGAGTATTTGTGTGTCCAAGAGGTTGTGTCTTTTCCATGGCGTGTTTGACAACTAGGTGTGTTTTATGGAATCTTCTTTTCCTAGCCGTACCTCATTTTCAACACATTTTGCCTTTTTTTTATCGGGACTTTTCAAAACTGCATTTTTTTCGCTTCAAAACTCTTTTGGTGCGTTTTTATTTATTTTTCTTTTTGCAAGTCACCACACAATAAATTTTCTATCCATATTTCTGAGTTTTTAACGCTTTTAACTCGTTACTTCTCGTTTCATTTCTCGAGTTTTTCTAGTTACTTGCCCTCACATAAACTGCTTTCTTTTGAAAACTGAACATTTCTTGCTGCGACAAATGTTTTTGAAATTCAAATTGTTGGAAGTTGAAGGACTTTTGGTTATTCCCCCGTCTGATCTTTCGTTCCCCCGTCTGATCTTTCGTTCCCCCGTCTGATCTTTCGTTCCCCCGTCTGATCTTTCGTTCCCCCGTCTGATCTTTCGTTCCCCCGTCTGATCTTTCGTTCCCCCGTCTGATCTTTCGTTCCCCCGTCTGATCTTTCGTCCCCCGTCTGATCTTTCGTTCCCCCGTCTGATCTTTCGTTCCCCCGTCTGATCTTTCGTTCCCCCGTCTGATCTTTCGTCCCCCGTCTGATCTTTCGTTCCCCCGTCTGATCTTTCGTTCCCCCGTCTGATCTTTCGTTCCCCCGTCTGATCTTTCGTCCCTTTCTGATGACCAGCATGGCTTTTTCAGCTTTTCAAGCCTCTTCGAAGTTGCATGAACTCATTGCTTCTCACTTCCACCTCTCTTCCACCTACACGCAGGAATGCACACTTCTTCACACGTCTTCCCTCCACACAGCTGCAAGCGACTGAGGAACACAAGGTTCATCACTTGGTGGCTCTACTCAAGGACCTCTCTGAAGACTTTAAGCAGGTGCTGCTTGTTTTACACATGCACACACACACACACATACAAACACACACACACACACACACACACACACACACACACACACACACACACACACACACACACACACACACACACACACACACACACACACACACACACACACACACACACACACACACACACACAAACACACACACACACACAAGCAGCGATATGAGGGGAGCTTATTGAATGGATTTTATTTTGTGAGAGAGGCCTGTTATAATTGCAGACAGGCGCTTTCAAGCTTCATGCTTGTTGTGTTCCGAAGAAACGCAGTGAGCCCATCGTTTGTGGCACAATGTGCTGGCGACTTTATTGAAGCAGTTTTGTGCAGGGGTGTTGCATGTGGTGGTGTTGTGTGTGGGTGTGTTGCATGTGGTGGTGTTGCATGTGGTGGTGTTGTGTGTGGTGGAGTTGTGTGGGGTGATGTTGTGTGTGGTGATGTTGTGTGTGGTAGAGTTGTGTGGTGGTGTTGCATGTGGTGGTGTTGTGTGTGGGTGTGTTGCATGTGGTGGTGTTGTGTGTGGTGGAGTTGTGTGTGGTGGTGTTGCATGTGGTGGTGTTGTGTGTGGGTGTGTTGCATGTGGTGGTGTTGCATGTGGTGGTGTTGTGTGTGGTGGTGTTGCATGTGGTGGTGTTGTGTGTGGGTGTGTTGCATGTGGTGGTGTTGCATGTGGTGGTGTTGTGTGTGGTGGTGTAGTGTGTGGTGTTGTTGTGTGTGATAATGTTGTGTGATGATGTTGTGTGATGTTGTGTGTGGTGGTGTTTTGTGTGGGGTGTTATGTGATGTTGTGTGTGGTGGTGTTGTGCGTGGAGGTGTTGTGTGTTGTTGTGTGTGTGAAGATTTAAAGGTTTTTGAAAAAAGTAAACTTTTATTTAAATTGTCGAAGAAGCTTATTGACCGCTTCTGGAAGGGCATTTTATCAAAATTAAATTTATGGCTTTTGTGTGAATTCTGTGAAGGATCTAATTCTTCTCCCATATTCACCCTCGCGAACCTTTGGTTTTGTTGAAAAACCTTTAGAGAAAAATATTTAAATGACAAAAAATTTGGAAAAACTTCAAGATGGATGAGTCATCACGCCCTGCCTCTTTATTCCCGTCGGAGGCGATTACTGCCCCCCTACAACTGGAGCTCAAAAGAGGAAATTAACCAGAGAGTGAATTGAAAGTTTTAGAAAACAGCAACATGTGCGGATGTTGATGCAACATGGGGTGATGTTTAAGCAACATGTGGTGATGTTGGTGCAACATGTGGTGATGTTGAAGCAACATGTGAAGGTGTTGGTGCAACATTTTCAAACACCTCTTCCACTCCTCCACTCCTCCTCCACTCCTCCTCCACTCCTCCTCCACTCCTCCTCCACTCCTCCTCCACTCCTCCTCCACTCCTCCTCCACTCCTCCTCCACTCCTCCTCCACTCCTCCTCCACTCCTCCTCCACTCCTCCTCCACTCCTCCTCCACTCCTCCTCCACTCCTCCTCCACTCCTCCTCCACTCCCCCTCCACTCCTCCTCCACTCCTCCTCCACTCCTCCTCCACTCCTCCTTCACTCCTCCTTCACTCCTCCTCCACTCCTCCTCCACTCCTCCTCCACTTTTCCTCTACTCCTCCTCCACTCCTCCTCCACTCCTCCATGCAGAACCTAGCTGAGAAGTTGCGTGGGATGAGCAGGCACAACGATGGAGACTGTGGTGGCCTGGTGAGGAGGCAAGAGAAAAACGAAGAAAACATAACACGTTTGAAGGAGCTGCTTGAGAAGCTGCTTGAGGAGGTGGTTGAGGAGGTGGTTGAAGAGGTGGTTGAAGAGGTGGTTGAAGAGGTGGTTGAAGAGGTGGTTGAAGAGGTGGTTGAAGAGGTGGTTGAAGAGGTGGTTGAAGAGGTGGTTGAGAAGGTGGTTGAAGAGGTGGTTGAAGAAGTGGTTGAAGAGGTGGTTGAAGAGGTGGTTGAAGAGGTGGTTGAAGAGGTGGTTGAAGAGGTGGTTGAAGAGGTGGTTGAAGAGGTGGTTGAAGATGTGGTTGAAGAGGTGGTTGTTGTATGGGAGGTGGTTGTTGCATGGGAGGTGGTTGTTGTATGGGAGGTGGTTGTTGCATGGGAGGTGGTTGTTGTATGGGAGGTGGTTGTTGCATGGGAGGTGGTTGTTGCATGGGAGGTTGTTGTTGCATGGGAGGTGGTTGTTGTATGGGAGGTGGTTGTTGTATGGGAGGTGGTTGTTGTATGGGAGGTGGTTGTACAAGAGATGGTTTGGCTTATCCTCAACAAAATGTTGATTATTGTTCAAGCATCCAGACCAATACTCGTGTGTATAATAATAATTCTACAGTAAATATTTAAAGAAGAACGCTAAATAATAACAATCTTTCTGTGCCAGGTAGTCAATACCGCAACTTCAATTTTCAATTTCAATCTTCGGCAAAGTGATATGCGCCGGTAGGAATATTGCCACTGAGACAAGCCCTGAGACACAACGCCGTCTAATGCACTCAGATGCTCCAAGGGCCGTGAGAGTTGGAATTGAGATTGATGACGTGACTAGTTGGCAGGGATGCTGGCCTACTTGGAAGTGCTTCTGTTGATTGGAGAGGCTTGGAGAACCAAGGGAGGTGTGGAAAAGTGGATGGAGTGGAGTCGGTGGGAGGCCGTGGAGAGAAGCAGTAGAGTGTTTCGTTGGTGAGAAAGGAAGAGTTGGGAGAAGGATGCGAAAGAGGAGAAGGGAAAGACAAGAGTCCAATAGGGTCAAACAGGAGGTTAATGAGGAGAACAGTCAGGCAGCTAACCGGTTGCTATGGAGTGTTGTAACTAACACCGGTTGCTATGAAGTGTTGTAACTAACACCGGTTGCTATTGAGTGTTGTAACTAACACCGGTTGCTATGGAGTGTTGTAACTAACACCGGTTGCTATGAAGTGTTGTACTAACACCAGTTGCTATGAAGTGTTGTACTAACACCAGTTTCTGTGGAGTGTTGCAAGAGACAGAGCTTTAGCGTGGAGTGTTGCAAGCGAATGTGGTTGTCATAGATAGATGCTTGGTTTTACTATGTCCTCATGAATCATCATTCGAAGAAGAAGAAGAAGAAGAAGAAGGAGAAGAAGAAGAAGAAGAAGAAGAAGAAGAAGAAGAAAAAGAAGAAGAAGAAGAAGAAGAAGAAGAAGAAGAAGAAGAAGAAGAAGAAGAAGAAGAAGAAGAAGAAGAAGAAGAAGAAGAAGAAGAAGAAAAAGAAGAAGAAGAAGAAGAAGAAGAAGAAGAAGAAGAAAAAGAAGAAGAAGAAGAAGAAGAAGAAGAAGAAGAAGAAGAAGAAGAAGAAGAAGAAAAAGAAGAAGAAGAAGAAGATGATGATGATGATGATGATGATGGAAAAAAAGGAGAAGTTTATGAAAGCATGAGAGAGTCGTTGAAGTTTGGGGCTCCATTGGAAATATTTTCGTGAACAATCGCAATATAATTCCACTTTTAAATGATTACAACTTCCCCTTAAAGATTATTCTACCCTGGGTACACCTCCAATTCTCATCCCACCATGGTCCAAAACTTTCGATAAACTACCTTCCAGCTCAAAGACCCTCCAATATGAATATTATTGGGTTAAAATCGTTGTGGCCTCATAATTGCAATTGTTGCATGCTGCCCCAACCTGATTCGTTTGTTCACGCAGGTTTTGAGGCAGAAAAACAACAGAGACTTTGATGCAGGCAAAGAACAACAGCAGCAAAGAATCCTGAAGGTTGTTGTTGTTGTTGTTGTTTGATGTTATTGTTTTTGTTGTTGTTTGATGTTATTGTTTTTGTTGTTATTTGATGTTATTGTTTTTGTTGTTGTTTGGATGCAGTCCGACAGAGTTATAGGATCGGTGTTTTACTTGTTTTCTTTTGTTTTTTGCGTTGTCTTTGAGTGTGGTTGTGAGGTTTGAGTTATGTGTGAGTGTCTTTGTGTTGTTGGCGTTATTGGTGTTGTTTAGTGGTGTTGGTGATATTATAAGGATTGGCTGAGACGTTTGAAGTTTGAGTGTGTCTGAGACATGTGACGCCTTGAATGTCTTGCATCATTGTGACTCACGTCTCCACACGTGACATTGTATCGTCGAAACGGCCATTCATCTTGTGTCACGTTGTATTGTTGTATATTGTATGTTGTTTGTTGTATTGTTGTATGTTGTATGTTGTATGTTGTATGTTGTATGTTGTATGTTGTATGTTGTATGTTGTATGTTGTATGTTGTATGTTGTATGTTGTATGTTGTATGTTGTATGTTGTATGTTGTATGTTGTATGTTGTATGTTGTATGTTGTATGTTGTATGTTGTATGTTGTATGTTGTATGTTGTATGTTGTATGTTGTATGTTGTATGTTGTATGTTGTATGTTGTATGTTGTATGTTGTATGTTGTATGTTGTATGTTGTATGTTGTATTGCGGTGTATATTTTTTATTGCGCTATGCCGTGTTACGTTGCATTGCATTCCGTTGTTTTCTGTGGCGTCGCATGGCATGGAAGGAAGGTTTTCTCTTGAAAACACCGACGGAAGAAGCAGGCAGCCAATATTGGTTGAGGAAAATGAAGTTATTGGCGATGGGGAGGTAATGGATGACGTGAAGAAAGAGAAAAAAAAGAAAAAAAAAGATGATGATGATGATGATGATGATGATGATGATGATGATGATGATGATGATG
>OX387248.1:508861-526361 GCA_947562095.1 Branchellion lobata
CCAGTCTTTCTGTTTGTCTGGTTGTCTGCGCCAGTCCATATGCTTGCAAGAACACCACTTTTCCTCCCGAAGCTTCTTCACGGCATGTGTTCTGTCTTTTTCTTCTGTGTGTTGACTTGTGCAATCAGGTGACGAATGGATGGCTGAGTGTTGTGATGGATGGCTTTTTGAGAAATCACTGAAACCTCGATAGGAAGATTTGTGCAATTTTTTGGCATTTGTCGAAATGCAATTGTTTCCTGGAGTGTAGGCCGCTAGGGGAATGGCTTGTGAAAAAGAAGAAAAAGCTTGTGAAGAGAAGGAAGCTTGTGAGGAGAAGGAAGCTTGTGAGGAGGAGGAAGGTTGCGAGGAGGAGGAAGGTTGCGAGGAGGAGGAAGGTTGCGAGGAGGAGGAAGGTTGTGAGAAGGAGGAAGGTTGTGAAAGAAACTTTTGTGAATGCAGAGTTTGTGGAATGGATGGTTGTGGATGGGGTGGTTGTGGGTGGGGTGGTTGTGGATGGGGTGGTTGTGGGTGGAATGGTTGTGGATGGGATGGTTGTGGGTGGAATGGTTGTGGATGGGATGGTTGGGAAAAAGAGGGTGTGTAGACGTGCTTCATGTGGCAAGAGTCCTGGTCGTCGTTGGAGAAGTAGGAGTCCAGCGTGGAAGAGGAGGACTGTGATTGGAGGCTGTTCCTGCACTGTCTCCACTGCCCTTTACCCTTTTCCACGCTGCCTCTTGTGCTGCAAGCGGTCGCATTCCTAACAACGTTTGACTTGAGCTTTTTCGAAGCCTCTTCGAACGATCGGCATTGGGCGGTGGACAAGGTAGAAAGGTCGGGTCGGGAGTTGAAGGAGTTGATAAGGTTGCTGCACAGAAGGTCGAAGGAGATAGACACGGTGGCTGGGATGCAGAAGGAGAAGAAAGTGGTGAGAAGAGCAAAGTTGAGATCTTCAATGATACACAGACCTGCAGGAGTGATGCTGGCTGGCTCAGACCAGCTCAACACCAGCTGAGCCAACGACTGCAACAAGGCCACACACCAGGGAGCCGAGATCCAGAAGAAGAAAATGCCAGAACAGGTGCTCTGGTGCAGCTTAGGCCTGTTCTTGAGCTTGAGGTAAGTGTCCATGTTGACGAAGGCGATGTGGAGGAAGAGGAGGTTACAAATGAAGGTGTCGCCAGATAGCCACAACTTGCACTGTGTGTCTGAGCAGTCGAAGAAGCCTGTGGTGTGTGGTGTAGTGCCATGTGGTGTGGTGTGGTGTGGTGTGGCGTGGTGTGGTAAGGTGTGGTGCGGTGTGGTGTGGTGTGGTGTGGTGTGGTGGGGTGTAGTGTGTGGTGTGGTGGTATGTGGTATCATGTGGTGTGGTGTGGGATGGTGTGTGGTGTAGTGTGGTGTGGTGTAGTGTGGTGTGGTGTGGTGTGGTGTAGTCTTGGTGTGATGGGGTTGGTGGGATGTTGTGTAGGGAGTGGGGGTGTGGTGTGGTGGTGTGTGGCGGGGAAGTGAAAAGTGAAAGTAATGGAGGTTAATGAATAGTGTTATGTATGATGATGCTGGCGCTGATATGTGTGTTGTTGAAACTGATGATGGTGGTGCTGATAAGTGTGTTGTTGTAACTGATGATGGTGGTGCTGATAAGTGTGTTGTTGTAACTGATGATGGTGGTGCTGATAAGTGTGTTGTTGTAACTGATGATGGTGTTGATGTTCTTATCTATTAATCAAAAAATTGATAACGCGCCTTTTGCAATCTTTAAAGAAGCTGATGGAGGTGGTGGTGAGAATGGTGATGATGATGATGAGGGACTAGCAAGCGAAGAAACTTATTGTGAGGAGAGTGACTGCGTTAACGTAGTCGTTTTTACTACGCAACGTACGTAATGGCCACGTTGCGTGAATGCATTCAAAGAATAATATCCTTCCAACGTTTCAAGAATGATTCAAAATACAGACTTTGATCATAGTTTTGGGAACTGAAAGTTAAAATTAGCCAAAAAAAATTATTTTTGAAACTTCCGCCGAAACCTTTCATGAAAAATGAGATAAGGAACTTATATTAAAAATTCAAGAAATCTTGGTTACTGTTTGCGAAATGGTGCGGAAAGTGACTTGATTCAGCCAAAAACAAAACTGCTTGGAAAGCCAGTCATTTATTTCACTCAGCGGAGACTTAGTAGACAGGTGAATTATTGATGCTGGGTGCATCATTACTGAGGACATTTGGAAGGATGGAAATCTGATCGGAACATTCGTATAGCGCTGATTATTGATTTTGTTTGAAAGTTCAAAAGCCACTTGGAAACGTAAAGGTGTGAAGTGTTTATTTGAGGGAGTAATGCTTTGAAATGTTCATTTGAGAGCATAATGATTTAGAGTGTGAGGTGTTTGAAATTTCTATGAAAGAGTCATAGCGCAACAAACCGTTGACGGAGGTGGTGAAGAGGGCGGGGAGGAGGGAGGTGGCCATGAGGATCTGAAGGAGGCACAGAGAGGCCAGGAAACAGAAATTGGAAGAGTGTCTAGTGTGGCGGTTGCAGAGGACTGCGGTGACCACAGCAGCGTTCAAAAGAGCTCCAAACAGGATGACAGGAACGACCAGAAGGTACCAGCTGCCGTGGTGCAGTGCTGAAGAGGCGCTTGTGAAAGAGATTTCAGCAGGTTGGGTTGTGTTGTGTGGTGCCATTGTGGCAGTAGTGTTCGTTCTCAACCACCTCAGCGCCTTGGCGACTGTTGTGAGGAGGCCTCGGACGCTGTAGCTTTATACCTCCCCTCTCTTGGCGTCCTCTCTCTCCGCTCCCAAATTCTGCCATTTCGCTTTTGGTTGTTTAAGTTGTTTTTGTAATAAATTTATTTATACTTAAAATACTTTAAAAGAAAAAAAAACCTGGCGTTTTCATCATTCTTTATCGATTCAAAACTCAATTTTTTTTAATTCTCGCGAATTTCTGCTTTTAAATAAAAACTTTTTTAGGAATTATTTCTCATAAGCTTACTCTCAGCCAAATTATAGGGTCTTCCGATGTTTGGCATATAATTCACCCTCATGATGAATCCTTGTACAGCGCCCGAAGGTTACTGTTCCTCTGGAGCAAAAACCGTACATTTGTAGTACTTGTGTATGTTTACAACTTCACCCGTGGGAAAGTAGTGTTTTGTTTATTCCTGAATTATTTTATTTTATTTTATTTATTTAAATATTTAATTTTATTTAATTTTATTTAAATATTTAATTTAATTTTATTTATTGGAGGTATTTCGTCCACTTGTAACCATTGAAGTTATGAGTAAAGTCGTTATATTGAAGCAATATTTTTAAGCATTCAGTTTCAATGAAGTCATAACTTGACAAACCAAAAAATACTGAAATGGAACTTTCCTGTGAAACTTAAAATTAATTGAAGACAACATTATCAAGGCAGATCAATGTTGAATGGACGCAATTTGGTCGAGAGACCTTCGAGACAATGCCTTCAATCAGGCATATGAGAGCTCCATTGTGCTCTTTTGTCACTCTGGGAGGTCGTCTCAGAGGCCTAACAACGCCACAATGCAACAGAACGTTAGTCAGTGAAACAGCATTCAGCACCACGCAACACCGCCACAATCGAACTATTTAAAGTTTACGCTGTTTTCAGGGCTACCAGGTCGTCCCGAAGAGCTTCTGTACCACTTGATACGTCGTAAAACAGCGTTTTTGCTTGAGGCAGCTTGAAGAACAGACTTTGGATGTTGAACCACACCGGCGTACAAATATTTTATAGTTGTTCGTAGTGACCATGCAGTTGCTGGGCCTTGTCTGCCTGATGGGGTGTCTGAGCACTTGTGTCGTGGGGCAGGAGGGAGAGGAGGAGGAGGTGTACGAAGAGGAGCAGGTGGTGTTGTTGGGAGGAGCAAGCAACAGTTCCGGAGACGTGCACGTGTTCAAGCAGGGCCGTCTGTGGGGCGTGTGTGACGACGCGTGGACCATCCAAGCCGCCCATGTGGTGTGTCGCAGTGTGGGCTTCTCAAGGGCCTTGCACTCCCACACCAACTCCCACTTCGGCTCCACCCTGCACGGTGAAGCAATTAAACTTTACGGTCTTCTTAATGCCTCTTCGATTTTGAAACTACTCAAGCACTCTTATCTGCCTTTTTAATGACTTTCGGATGCCTTGGTATGAACGTTTGAACAACCACGGGCTTCTATGCGACCATCAGACCCCGTCCAAATATATGCTTTGATGACCTCTGCTTGAAGACTACATCTTTTATATTGAACATTGACCAAACTGGCCCTTAAAATGATGTTACAAGCGCATCAACGTACAAGCTAAAGAAGTCTGCAACCCATAAAATCTTCCATGGATTGCTTGAGAAGCTCTGAAACTTTATTTTAACGTTGGAAACTAATTAAAACCTTCGATTTTAAATTGGACTCCCATTGAGCCACACACCCCATTAACTCCTCCAGTCAACTTCTGCGCCTTTTTATTCTTATTTTTGGTTTTTAATTAAACCGCACTAAAGAATAGCAAATACAAAACGTCACATACCACACCACACTACACTACACCACACCACACTACACTACACCACACCACACCACACCACACCACATTACACTACACCACACCACACCACACCACGCCACACCACACCACACCACACTACATCACGCCACACCACATCACACCACACTACACTACACCACACCACACCGCACCACACCACATCACGCCACACTACACCACACCACACCACACCACGCCACACCACACCACACCACACCACACCACATCACGCCACACTACACCACACCACACCACACCACGCCACACCACACCACACCACACCACACTACATCACGCCACACCACACCACACAGAGATCGGCCTGGACAACGTGCAATGTTACGGCGACGAGACAAGCATTTGGAAGTGCAGCCACGAAGACTTTGGAATTCACAACTGCAACCTCAAGGAGCTGGCTGGTGTCACGTGCTCTCGAACCAGAGCCACTACCAGGTGGGTTCATGTGGAGGTGTGCATCGAAGGAGCATTGTTATTTTTATTATTATTATTATCACTATTATTATGTTTATTATTATCACTATTATTATGTTTATTATTATCACTATTATTATCTTGATGTTTATTTTTATTTTTATTGTTTTTATTATTGATGTTATTTTTTTAATTTTATATTTTGATTGAGTAGTTTCTCCGGTCGATTGAGCGCTTGTTAAGCGACCACTCTGGTGTTCCTATGTTTCATTGACGCTTGCAATTGACACGTCTTGCGATTCACTTTTCATTACCACACTTCCAACCTAGATTGACCACAACAACTGCAACCACCACCACTACCCGCTCAGCCATGGTGCTGAGAAAGGACCCCTTCAACAACTACCAACACAACAGCCTGTACGAGGAGGTGAAACGTCTGAAGGAACAAGTTGCACATCTCGATAAACATCAGCCCCAGGTTGCTATGTGGTGGTTGCTATGTGGTGGTTACTATGTGGTGGTTGCTATGTGGTGGTTGTTATGTGGTGGTTGTTATGTGGTGGTTGTTATGTGGTGGTTGTTATGTGGTGGTTGTTATGTGGTGGTTGCTATGTGGTGGTTGCTATGTGGGGGTTGCTATGGGGTGGTTGCTATGTGGTGGTTGCTATGTAGTGGTTGCTATTTGGTGGTTGTTATGTGGTGGTTGCTATCTGGTGGTTGCTATGGTACTAGGGGTTGTACGTGTTTTTTGCATGGGGCGTTGTATGTGGGGCTGGTGGTGGTGGTGGTTGAACGGGATACCGACTGCGTTGTTTGCGTGTAATATTGCTTCGGAGTTGATTTGTTGTTGTTATTCATAGTCAGCTTGTCACATGACGAGCTGATTGAAAGCAAAATGTTGATGACGTCTGCAGTGTTCAGTGGTGTAAAAGTTTCGAGTGCTTTCGAACTATTTGTAATCAACGCTATATAAATGTTTTCAGAGATTTGATTATATTCAAAAAGATTAGATTAGATTAGTGTTGTGTTGCATTGAAAAAAAAAGTAGAAGTTATGCCTAACGGGACCGCCTTGACAACTCAGCAAGTTGAAAAGACCATTAAATTCTCAGAATTCAACAAAGCTCCGATTATTGAGCCTTTGTTGGAGTTATCAATGCCTTTCAAACTTTTATGAACTCTTCACAAAAGACATTTTAAGCGCAAAAACACTTATGACACCGATATGAATTGAAGGCTCCGAAGGTTTCCTCTGTAATAACGACTGCTTTTGTTATTATTTTGAAGTTGCATGATTATTCTGCTTTCTATTATTATTATTATTATACTATTAGTATAATAACTAGTAAATGTGGTGGTGGTAGTAGTAGTAGTAGTAGTAGTAGTAACAGTAGTAGTAGTAGTAGTAGTAGTAGTAGTAGTAGTAGTAGTAGTAGTAGTAGTAGTAGTAGTAGTAGTAGTAGTAGTAGTAGTAGTAGTAGTAGTAGTAGTAGTAGTAGTAGTAGTAGTAGTAGTAGTAGTAGTAGTAGTAGTAGTAGTAGTAGTAGTAGTAGTAGTAGTAGTAGTAGTAGTAGTAGTAGTAGTAGTAGTAGTAGTAGTAGTAGTAGTAGTAGTAGTAGTAGTAGTAGTAGTAGTAGTAGTAGTAGTAGTAGTAGTAGTAGTAGTAGTAGTAGTAGTAGTAGTAGTAGTAGTAGTAGTAGTAGTAGTAGTAGTAGTAGTAGTAGTAGTAGTAGTAGTAGTAGTAGTAGTAGTAGTAGTAGTAGTAGTAGTAGTAGTAGTAGTAGTAGTAGTAGTAGTAGTAGTAGTAGTAGTAGTAGTAGTAGTAGTAGTAGTAGTAGTAGTAGTAGTAGTAGTAGTAGTAGTAGTAGTAGTAGTAGTAGTTGTAGTAGTAGTAGTAACAGTAGTAGTAGTAGTAGTAGTAGTAGTAGTAGTAGTAGTAGTAGTAGTAGTAGTAGTAGTAGTAGTAGTAGTAGTAGTAGTAGTAGTAGTAGTAGTAGTAGTAGTAGTAGTAGTAGTAGTAGTAGTAGTAGTAGTAGTAGTAGTAGTAGTAGTAGTAGTAGTAGTAGTAGTAGTAGTAGTAGTAGTAGTAGTAGTAGTAGTGGTGGTGGTGGTGGTGATGATGGTGGTGGTGGTGGTGGTGGTGGTGGTGGTGGTGGTGGTGGTGGTGGTGGTGGTGGTGGTGGTGGTGGTGGTGGTGGTGGTGGTGGTGGTGGTGGTGGTGGTGGTGGTGGTGGTGGTGGTGGTTGTGGTGGTGGTGGTGGTGGTGGTGGTGGTGGTGGTGGTGGTGGTGGTGGTGGTGGTGGTGGTGGTGGTGGTGGTGGTGGTGGTGGTGGTGGTGGTGGTGGTGGTGGTGGTGGTGGTGGTGGTGGTGGTGGTGGTGGTGGTGGTGGTGGTGGTGGTGGTGGTGGTGGTGGTGGTGGTGGTGGTGGTGGTGGTGGTGGTGGTGGTGGTGGTGGTGGTGGTGGTGGTGGTGGTGGTGGTGGTGGTGGTGGTGGTGGTGGTGGTGGTGGTGGTGGTGGTGGTGGTGGTGGTGGTGGTGGTGGTGGTGGTGGTGGTGGTGGTGGTGGTGGTGGTGGTGGTGGTGGTGGTGGTGGTGGTGGTGGTGGTGGTGGTGGTGGTGGTGGTGGTGGTGGTGGTGGTGGTGGTGGTGGTGGTGGTGGTGGTGGTAGCAGTAGGAAGCCATCTCAATCACTAATGCATCATGACACAGGCGTACGAGGTGAGGCTGATGGGGGGACGGAGGAGCAATGAAGGCAGAGTTGAAGTGAAGGTGGGCGACGAGTGGGGAGTGTTGTGCGCTGACAACTGGGGCATGATGGAGGCGATGGTGGTCTGCAAGCAAGTGGGCCTCAACTACTCCAAGGCTGCCTTGAGGGTTGGTGGGTGTTGTTTGTTGGAGGGTGTTGTTTGTTGGAGGGTGTTGTTTGTTGGAGGGTGTTGTTTGTTGGTGGGTGTTGTTTGTTGGAGGGTGTTGTTTGTTGGTGGGTGTTGTTTGTTGGAGGGTGTTGTTTGTTGGAGGGTGTTGTTTGTTGGTGGGTGTTGTTTGTTGGAGGGTGTTGTTTGTTGGTGGGTGTTGTTTGTTGGAGGGTGTTGTTTGTTGGAGGGTGTTGTTTGTTGGTGGGTGTTGTTTGTTGGAGGGTGTTGTTTGTTGGTGGGTGTTGTTTGTTGGAGGGTGTTGTTTGTTGGAGGGTGTTGTTTGTTGGTGGGTGTTGTTTGTTGGAGGGTGTTGTTTGTTGGTGGGTGTTGTTTGTTGGAGGGTGTTGTTTGTTGGTGGGTGTTGTTTGTTGAAGGGTGTTGTTTGTTGGAGGGTGTTGTTTGTTGGAGGGTGTTGTTTGTTGGATGGTGTTGATTGGTGGTGGGTGTTGTTTGTTGGTGGGTGTTGTTTGTTGGTGGGTGTTGTTTGTTGGAGGGTGTTGTTTGTTGGAGGGTGTTGTTTGTTGGAGGGTGTTGATTGGTGGTGGGTGTTGTTTGTTGGTGGGTGTTGTTTGTTGGAGGGTGTTGTTTGTTGGAGGGTGTTGTTTGTTGGTGGGTGTTGTTTGTTGGAGGGTGTTGTTTGTTGGAGGGTGTTGATTGGTGGTGGGTGTTGATTGGTGGTGGGTGTTGTTTGTTGGAGGGTGTTGTTTGTTGGAGGGTGTTGATTGGTGGTGGGTGTTGTTTGTTGGAGGGTGTTGTTTGTTGGAGGGTGTTGTTTGTTGGAGGGTGTTGATTGGTGGTGGGTGTTGTTTGTTGGAGGGTGTTGATTGGTGGTGGGTGTTGTTTGTTGGTGGGTGTTGTTTGTTGGAGGGTGTTGTTTGTTGGATGGTGTTGTTTGTTGGAGGGTGTTGATTGGTGGTGGGTGTTGTTTGTTGGAGAGTGTTGTTTGTTGGAGGGTGTTGTTTGTTGGAGGGTGTTGTTTGTTGGAGGGTGTTGTTTGTTGGAGGGTGTTGTTTGTTGGTGGGTGTTGTTTGTTGGAGGGTGTTGTTTGTTGGAGGGTGTTGTTTGTTGGAGGGTGTTGATTGGTGGTGGGTGTTGTTTGTTGGTGGGTGTTGTTTGAATTCGTCGTGCCTTGTTGGTTTTTCTGTTCGTTGAATTTTGTTGTTGTTGTTGTTTGTGTTTGTTGTTGTTTGTGTTTGTTGTTGTTTGTTTGTTTTTGGTTTTTGTGTTTATTGTTGTTTGTGTTTGTTGTTGTTTGTGTTTTTTGTTTGTGAGTTCTGTGTTTTCCCTAGTTATGCTTTCAATTACGCTTCTTTTTCCAGCCATTTTTGAGTTATCAACAAACACGTTTTCCACAAACATTTGTTCTGCATAAACAACATTGCAATAACATCATTAACAAAAAGCAACATTACAATAACAACATCAACAAAAACAACATTACAACAACAACATCAACAAAAGCAACATTACAATAACAACATCAACAAAAGCAACATTACAACAACAACATCAACAAAAACAACCTTACAATAACAACATCAACAAAAGCAACATTACAATAACAACATCAACAAAAACAACATTACAATAACAACATTAACAAAAAGCAAAAATTAACAAAAATGTGCTGATCATTAGAGTTTTTCAACTTTTCACTCGTTTTCTCTTCCAAACTCTCCCGGAACACGCCATTCCCGCACTACTCAAAGGAGTTTTGTGCAAGACCAGCCAAGCGAACCTTTGAAGGTTGAAGAGAAAAATTTAAAAAAAGAAAAAACGACAGAAAGGCACTGGCCAACAGAGACCCGTTTTGTGTATTTTGAAAGCAGAGCGAGAATAAGATATAATACAATACAAATACGAATATTATTGTAGTGGCGTTAAGGTACTGATTCAAAACCACCTCAACACGAAGGGGAAGAATGCTTGGAAAGTCAGTGAGTTTGAATGTCAATTGAAAATAAGTGAGAATTGAAAGGTTGCATGGGCTGCGAAGACAGAGGATGGACATGCAGGCTGAAGCGACCAAAGGAAGCATCAAAGAAGGCTGAGAAGGGAGGGGGAATTGAGTGGAACCTGAAAAGCCAATGATTTGAAAGGCTCGTGTTATCAATGTGGTTTTCAGTCTTATTGCACCATTTTCCTTCCTTCTTTCTTTCATCTTCTCTTTTTTTCTTTTTTTTTTCTTTTTCTTCTTTTACCTTCTTCCTTCAGACATCATTCCACACAAGTTCCCTTATAAATATTGAATTCTTTTGAACGGTATGGAGTCAGGCTGGACAGATGTTTCAATTAAACTGGATTATTTGGCTGATTGATCACTCAAGACTTCATTTGAAACGTTCCAACCTTCACCACGAAGCCATCAATCCAACTCCAAAGTTTTCAAAGCCTGCCTTAGCCAGAGGCGCACATGGAAGCACTCTGCAAAACTCTTCAAGCTGACCACCACCTCTCACTCCATACCCACCACCACCTCCTACTCCATACTCACCACCACCTCCCAATCCATACTCACCACCACCTCCCACTCCATACTCCCCACCACCTCTCACCCCATACTCACCACCACCTCCCACTCCATACTCTCCACCACCTCAATGCCTCAATGACTCTACGGACGCTCCTCATCTGCTTTTATTGGCGCTTTACGAATTATATTTCTAATTATTCTTTATTATATTTCTTATTATTATTTATTTTATTTATTATTATTCTTTATTTTGTTTATTATTATTCTTTCTTTTATTTATTATTATTATTTATTTTGTTTAATTATTTAATTTAATAATTTTATTCTATTTTGTATACCTTTTTTAGCACTCCTCCCCCCCCCTCCCCCCTCCCTCAGTCGGGCTTCTTCGGAGGCACGAACATGAGCAAGGTGTATGGCCAGGTGAGATGTGACGGCGACGAGGCCTCCCTGAGCGAGTGCTACCACGGCATGGTGGGAGAGGACGTCATGTGCTCCAGGGCTGTCAAGGTGGCAGGAGTCATCTGCACCGACAGTGGGTGCCCTTCCTTTTACATCCTTCTTCTTCTTCTTCTTCTTCTTCTTCTTCTTCTTCTTCTTCTTCTTCTTCTTCTTCTTCTTCTTCTTCTTCTTCTTCTTCTTCTTCTTCTTCTTCTTCTTCTTCTTCTTCTTCTTCTTCTTCTTCTTCTTCTTCTTCTTCTTCTTCTTCTTCTTCTTCTTCTTCTTCTTCTTCTTCTTCTTCTTCTTCTTCTTCTTCTTCTTCTTCTTCTTCTTCTTCTTCTTCTTCTTCTTCTTCTTCTTCTTCTTCTTCTTCTTCTTCTTCTTCTTCTTCTTCTTCTTCTTCTTCTTCTTCTTCTTCTTCTTCTTCTTCTTCTTCTTCTTCTTCTTCTTCTTCTTCTTCTCCTTCTTTTTCTTTCTTGTTAGTACTATAATACTAATCATGAGCGGCCTCGGAGCTCTTCGGATTGATGGATTTTTTTAATGTTTGTGTTGTGCCTCTTGGTGCCTTAGAGGTAACTCGTATGCGGGTGCGTCATTGTTTCAACTGCGGTTCTCCCAATCTGCATTCAACTTTGCCTTACATTTTTTACTGATTCCAAATGTAAGACAAACATTTCAGTTGCTTCCATAACTCCACCATCTCTTTGTTATCCAATTCTCACCATTCCACCAGCATACGCCTCTCCCACCATACTCCCACCCAACTACCCCATCTCATCACATTCGCACCACAATCATCCTTCCCCCAACCAACCTCCAGAGCTTCCAGACCTGGTTCCAAATGCCACTCTCATCCAGCAGACCATCTACCTGCACGACCAGCCCATGTACTTCTTGCAGTGCGCCATGGAAGAAAATTGCGCTGCCCCGTCTGCCTTCGAAATTAAAAAAACCAAACACGGTAGGTGGCGCGTCTTTTTTGTTTCGACCTATTTTTGATTGTCTCAAATAGTTGTTTTTAGTTATTGTTTCAAAAATATGAGCGTTAGTTGTTGTTATGTGTGTCCCGAAGCTGGCACTCGCGAATGGGGGTTGTGCGTAACCACATCAAAAACCATCTCAAACAATCCAATCTAATCAAGACATTCATAACGCGCCTTTTAGTAGCATACAAGCAACAGAGGGAAAGTTATTCGTGTCCTGGAGATTAAAATAATTCTTGAAGTGAGCCTGGAGACGTGCTACTATACAACACAACACAACGACAAGTAACATTATAATGGCGCTTAAACCAGCAGTATATTAAGACCAATTGTTTAAACTGGTTTAAAGCATCCGTGTTTAAGAGTTGGGGTGATGTTTAGAGGGTTCAGGGTAGTCCATGGTTCATGGTGGTCCATGGTTCATGGTGGTCCATGGTTCATGGTGGTCCATGGTTCATGGTGGTCCATGGTTCAGGGTAGTCCATGGTTCATGGTGGTCCATGGTTCATGGTGGTCCATGGTTCATGGTGGTCCATGGTTCATGGTGGTCCATGGTTCAGGGTAGTCCATGGTTCATGGTGGTCCATGGTTCATGGTGGTCCATGGTTCATGGTGGTCCATGGTTCAGGGTAGTCCATGGTTCATGGTGGTCCATGGTTCATGGTGGTCCATGGTTCATGGTGGTCCATGGTTCATGGTGGTCCATGGTTCAAGGTGTCTCAACGTCCCCACAGACTGGCATGTGTACGTGAGGAGGCTGTTGCGGTTCACCAGCAGCATCTGGAACCTGGGCACTGCAGACTTCAAGCCAGAGTTGAGGAAGCAGGACTGGGAGTGGCATCTGTGTCACATGTGAGTTGGTGTCACTTGAGTTCCACATGTGAGTAGGTGTCACTTGAGTGTCACATGTGAAGTGGGTGTTACATGTGAGTTGGGTGTTTTGGGGACTTGGATGTCGGGCACTTTTGTGTTTGGTGTTTTCATCATGTCATGCTTTACTTCACCACACCACACAACCACTTTCTTAGCACACACCACACACCACACAAGCAAACCTTTCACCACATAGGCATTCACATACCACACACCACACACCACACACCACACATCACACACCACACACCACACACCACACACCACACACCACACCACACACCCCACAGGCATTCACACAACACACACCATACAGGCAAACCCTTACCACACACCACACAGGCACTACCACAGCATGCAGGTGTTTGCGAGGTACGATCTGCTGGACCTGAACAACAACAGAGTGGCCGAAGGTCGCTTGTGTGCCCTATGATCAGTGTTGTTGTTATTATTATTTTTCTTCTTTTCTTCTTTGCTTTTTTTTTATTGTTATTGATGGTATTGTTGTAAACACAGGTCACAAGGCGAGCTTTTGTTTGGAGGATGTGCAGTGTAAGAAGAACGAGTCAAGGAAGTTTGCTTGTAAAGGCTTCGGAGACCAAGGTAGGATGGATGGAGTGGTGGATGGATGGAGTGGTGGATAGATGGAGTGGTGGATGGATAGAGTGGTGGATAGATGAAAGGGTAGATGGATGGAGAGATGGATGAATGAATAGAGGGAGAAAGTGGTGAATAAGTGAATAAATGGTCAGATTAGTTGTGGATAGGAGAAGGCTGTGAGTTTTGCAAGAGGAAAGTTGGCGTGTGAGCACAAGTGCACAACAACTGCACTCTTGAACACCAGTGCACAACACCGCAGGCATCAGCGTGGGCTGTGCAGACGACTACCTGCACGACATCGACTGCCAGTGGATCGACATCACAGACGTCAAAGCAGGAAACTACATCTTCAAGGCGCTACTTCTTTATTCTTCTTCCTACATTCTATCTTTGTTTGTTGATGACTATCATCCAAGTAATCCCATCAACCTCCACCAATACACTTCCATCCTTTCAATCATTCTCTCTTTCCTCCACACAGATCCACATCAACCCCAACTACAGGATAGCCGAGTTGGACTTCAACAACAACGCAGTCACGTGCAACTTCGAGTACACAGGCGTCGAAGCAAGAGCTTCCAATTGCAGAGTGGGAAGAGGATGAGAGATGGTGTGCAAGGGTGTGGTTATGTGAAGAGGTTGTTGGAGTTGTGTTTGCATGTGTGGACATTTGATATATCGGAGCGGTTATGTTCTTTTACAGTTCTTATAAGTAAGCTATCTATACGTAGTAGGGGTGATTATGCAAAATTGAAGAACGATTAAGCCATGAAACAATCTTCTTGTACATTCAAGAACTCATCTTCCGCTTCCAGACTTATTTAATAAATTGCTCCAGCTCATTGTTTTGTAAGATTGTCAAAATATTTTTCATGAATTAATTCATCAATTGAAATGATTTCTTTGTGTTTTTCCTTTTTGCAACTCGTAGCACCAAACCAGTTGAGTCTCGCATCCAACTATTGGGACGGTTTTGAAACGGAGTTCATTATGAAATAACATCAGATGGGTAGAAACTTTGTTGAAAACTGGATTGGTCTAGTTAACTCGGAATATTTATTTTTCTGAGCAACGCATGAATTTGTTGTTTAAACAGTTCGTAGCAGAGCACTTTTGAACAGTATGGAATCTGCACTATACAAATGAATTGATTAGATTAAATGAGTGGTTGTATGAAAATATCGTTACGTTCAGAAATTACCTTTTAGTTCAGAAGTCTGGTTACCAGGTATCTATTTACCGCTAATAGGCGCTGTTTTTAACTAGAAATTTATTTTGCAACTCTTACCTCAGCTTAGACGGAATTCGAGCATCGGATTTCACGTTTCATAGGCCTACAGACCACATAGGGCAGAGAGACAGAAATATCATCAGGTTATAATAAGAAACGTCGACACTTGCATGTTTTAATAGCTTTCATTAGAGATAATTTGATCATCCAGATCAATTGATGGAGGAATGAAAATTATTATTTATTTTCATAAAAGTTTGTTTTATAATACAACAAGTTCATTTTAAACAAGAAAACGAATGATAAAGTTGATTTTTCAAATAGAAAAATGTGCCGAATTGAATTTAATTTTTAACTTGTTGTTTTGATCTCTATAGGTTTTCACTTTGATGTTGTTTTATTAGTCGAAGTGTAGAGTTCTTTCAAAACGTCTTTAAAGTGCTTGTTTTCTTTTTCAAGAGATTGCAGTTTTGCTAAAATGGTTTGGAGCCTGAAAATTTTATCCTCAATCATATCGTTAGTGTCGTTATAGGTTTGGTCCAACTTTGATTCCACCTCTTCATAGACGTTTTTCGCCTTCAAATGTCATAGAGTGAAAAACATTATTGCATCAAAATAATTTAAATTACTTACAAAAGAATCACAGGAGTCTTTGAAACTTTCAAGAAGGGTTTGATTATGCTTTCTTGTTTCCTTTACCATTGAAACAAAATCTCCGACTTTATCAAACAAAATTTCACTTTCAGTTTTATTCGTTTCGCATTCTGTCGTAAAATTTTCATCCATCGTTTACAAAGCAGTAATGTTTTAAAAATCAGCAATCGTTAAAAACTAATTTTAAAAACTAATTGACAGTTGGTCGTCTGGTAATTATTTAAAAGTTGTTTTTTAAAGTTCAAATAAACAAATAATTTTTTTAAATTTGAGAGATGAATTAATTTTTTTAAATTGTGAAAAATAATGGTGGTCAAGATTTTTGAGCAAGAACGATATTAATTCTTAACAAAAACCTTTGAAAATATAAATAAAATATTACAATTTTTTATTACATTGTTTGATTCAAAGATAAAAACTATAAAAAAATATTTTTTTTTCCATATTCCTATTCAAAGAACGAAACTCTTCATTAAAATTTTGTCCATACACGAATATTCCCGACACCCACTTCAAAAAATATTTTTAAAGTTTTACGGCATGCAAAGAAGGTTTAACCAGCTACTAAGTAACGCGGAAACATAAAATCCGATTATTTTAAAACGTTTGCATATAGTATGAAATAAATATTAAAATATGGTATTTTAAGTGTGACTATATTTAGCTTTGAAAATCTATATTTTTCTGATAACTTTTTCAAAGTTTTTTCAAATGCGAACATTTGAAGTTAGCCCGTTCTTCTATTTTCTAATATTAATTAAACTACCATTAATTATGAAACACGTCACTAGAAAAGTAAGAAACGATTGTGCACTAAACTAATCAATTAAAAATAAAATATATAAATTTTCTTTAAAAATAATATTTATAAAAATTACTTTTCAAAAAAAATATTTTAATGTAAAATCCTCATGCTAAATCTAATGACCAAGATGAGTCAACAATACTGCAAGAGTAGTAAAGGTTACACTGACACTGGAAACGATGGAGATTACGTAGTAAGCCGGGCTAAGAAGCTACAAAACGACAAGTGCTGCAGGCTCCATGCATTCCTGAATTGCTGAATGTGCAAGAGGCGATGAGAGTTGTGGTTGAAAAGAGAAATATTGTGAAATCAGTCGCAATAGCTTTAAAATTAATTAAACTCCAAAAACTTCAACGTGAACATTTTTTGATTCATCCTAAAGATTCCACTAAACATATTAAGAGGAGACATAATCCTTGTGAATTTGAAACTTCGTTTTAAGGAATAAACAAGGTTAAACGGGTTGCTGAGAAGTTGATGTCTCTACCCCAAGTACGATAGAGAAGAATAATAAAAGATTTCTTTGACAAACTTTCAAAAACATTATTCAGATTCGGAAGAAAAATGTAAAATAAATAAATATTAGCAACATTTATTTACCTTTGAAAGTCTTATAGAAGGGAGAATGAATGCATGAACAAGTGAAATGAAACATTTTGAAATTTAAAATAAGTGCTACTTTTCAAATCAATCATAACAGTTTGCCGACACGCAACTGACCAAACAGTTTCAAGGTTTTACTTTCCATTTCAAACTCGAGCCTTCCCTCTTTAATCATTTTCTTTCTGTTACTTAGTAGAAGTTATACAAACATTCTTTAGTATCTAGGTGGCTAACACACACGCACACACACACAAACACACACACACACACACACACACACACACACACACACACACACACACACACACACACACACACACACACACACACACACACACACACACACACACGCGCGCGCACACACACACACACACACACACGCACACACACACACAAACACAAGCACACTGCAGCGAAGAAGGCTAGTTGTCTGCCTTGAAGGCGCCCTTCAAACCGAAGCTGTCCTTGAGCAAGCGGGCTGCCGAATGCACTGCTTTGGCCTTCTGCGAGATGAACCACATGGTTCCTGAGGCCTCTGTGACGTCACATCCTTCCACCCATTTGTCCATTCTCTCTTTCAGCTGACGCACTTGATCTGTGTGGTGTGGTAGAAAGAAGATATCCAGCGTAGTGTTGAGTGGTCATGCAAGAGCCGCTTTGTAAAACAGAAATGTGTTCAGTCAGAGATTCAAGGTGGTGAGAGGTTTAGTGGCAACAAAGTCAGAATAATGTGTAGCTACACACCCTGCGTGAGGTCATGGGTGTTGGCCTGTCTTTTGATGTACTCCACGCACTGCTCCTTGTGCACACCCAGCATCCGCATGGAGAAGGTGGTTGCCCTGGTGGGGTTGTATGGGTGATTGTATGGGTGGTTGTATGGTTGGTTGTATGGATGGTTGTATGTTCAAAGGTATTCAGAATTTATGGTGAAGATGACGAAAAAACTTGGAAAAAAC